>KN819330.1:334990-364201 GCA_000827475.1 Paxillus involutus ATCC 200175
CCCTATCATCTCAACATGTCCTAGGTCGCCACACAGACATGGAAGGATTTTTAACAGGAGGAATCAATCCCCTCTTGGTTATCTTGCTTTGTAACTGCGCCATCGGGCGGACAGATTCGGCCTAACAGGGTGCGGTTTCTTACCCTCAATAAAGATGTTTCAATGTGATAGAGGGACCCCATTTTCAAAACACGGAAGGGGCAGAAGTTCACCGCCCGCCCCTTTAAGGCCTTACCCTACCCCCGTACTACCTATGCGCTTGCATTTGAAATATGAAATTTCACCCGCCGCTCAGCACAAGGTCGTTACTCGGACTGGTGAAGTTACCGGTTCACAATGTTCGGTAAGTCCACTGATTCTGCTACCGAACCTTTTGTCGGACGGGGAATCCGGTATTGCGAGCTGAAGATGTTTTTGTACTAGATCCGGCTGCAGCGCTACCATTCCGGTTTAGAGCTGATGTTATGGTTTTGCAGTGCAAGTGCTCCACATTGTGGTGCACAATGTGGTCCTCTTGGACACACAGGGGACTACCGCAGTTGGTTAAGTAGCAATCTAGTCAGCTGCCCGCAATATGATGCAATGCACGTTTAATTAATGGGGGGGACTTACCCATATCAAAGGTTGGCGGTGTTTATCAGTGCTCAGTTCTGGGTATGTTGCGCGCTCTGGTCGCCACTCACGGGCAAAACCTTTCCGTCGCTGACACCGGTAGTAGTGCCCAACACCTCCACGCGCTCATAATTCACGAGGCGAGTACTGACATGACGGCTAATACCGGTGCTGTCGATCAGATATTACCAAAGCCAGCAGAGCGCGTCGTCGTGATCAAAAAGCGGTGCCATCCTCCATGACCGGTTGATCGGTGTCACACCCCTGTTCCAAGGGAGCCAAGTTTGCAAGGCGATACCATTCATCAACAGGTCCCCGACAAGTTCAGATCCAGTCCCCCTCCCTTGTTTCTGGGCGGCAAGACTTTCTGGAACTTCATCATTATGGACCAATTGCGAATAGTGGCTTCCGCGTGACGATTTCAATCATGACCTTTCATAGTCTAGTCCTCGGAATTCCATCAAGTAGACGCCCAATAGTATAATCCTGGGCGCAGGCACGAGGTACTGCGATAACCTTCCGTCTGTGATGGTCTCACGCCCGGGACGACCCTGAAACCTTGGAAATATCAATCCCAACAGTATCGACGGGGGGACTTTCAATTTTGATATTCGATGAGTCGCACCGACACTCCTTTCACTAGCAGGGCAGACATATAGGCCGCGTGAGTCTGGAAAGCTGGAGGGACCATGCACATGCCCACTGAGGAACATACAAAACCATAGAAAACGAGCATCATGAGCATCACGTTCACCGGAAGTGTCCGAGGTTCTTTTGAACGGATGTATCCGACGGAGGTTCTAGAATCTAAATTAATTAAATGCCAGCTGTTGTTTTGATTTTTCACATTTTCTCTGATCATCGCAAAAAATATTGCGACACTCACAGAGTTAGGTTCCTGCATATTGCACGGATAACGGTAAGGCATTGATGGTGAGTACTTGAGTACCGGTGAGTGTGCAGACATGGAGAAGTTAATGACTCATGAAAGGAACAAATGATTTATTGAGTAAGCGTACGCTGATAATCAGTTCGTTTGTGGGAAGCGGATCGGGTCAAACATAATGACGAGGTCTCGGGAGACAGTTCGCGTCCAGGGGGAGTACGGATTACGACGTTCTGGTGTCATGTATCACGGGCGATATCGATAGACTCGCCTCGATCGAGGGGAAATGAGGCAACCATATGGTAGTTGTGCTTGTGTTACCAGGGCAAGTAGGATGTATTTGGGTGTGCCATCATTACATTACAGACCATTGCTATTCTGTACAGTTGTTCTAAATGTTCTTTCCGTTGTCATCCCAGGTCATATCCCCTGTTGTTTTATGAAAACAAGCTGGCTACGCAATCGGATTTGATCGGTGGGAGAAATCCGAGCAGCAGCTGGCCAGATAAAGTAGTACTACGATCTTGCCCGAGGTACCGGTAAGTTTGCGGTCTCCGAACTTGAAACTCAACTTCGTCCTGATCAACCTTTGCCGACCATAGCGGAATTATTAGATCTGGCAAATATTTGGAGCTGTCTTTCCTCCGTACTGGCAAGCCCCGGGGCCAGTCACCGTGGAGGAAAACGCACCACCCTCCCAGTGAACACGTAATATCTAGCGACTAGGTGTTTGTTGGGTGTGAAACATACCGGTCCACCACTAGCATCCTCTCAGATCGCGATCAAGTGATAGGTAAGCTGCCGCTTCACATGGCCCACTCGTCCTGATGAGTTTTTCTGTCCGTAGAACATATTGATTTTCAAGGTGGGTCAACCACTTGACGACGTCCAGTTGGTAAATAACTTGCCTTCTTCGGAGGTCCAAATCAGTCAGAATCCAGATAGCAAGAAGCGACTGGTATCTGGGTCGAGTATGGAAAAGAAACGTGTTTCCGAACACGCTGTAACGTTACGAGGAAGGGCAGTCATGTCATGCTCCCATGAAGTTGGTCAAACTCAAGATGTGTGGTTCGGATCGCAGGTCTGCAAAACCCTGTGAACAGATCGGACGCTCCCTCACGTCATTTGGAATAATTATGAGAATTCAACTCCATTTAATTCCCCGTATTTGTGAGCTAGTTCTCAGGCAGATCCAACTCATATCTGTCATCGGCCCTCCACAGGACACCGTGACTTTGTGATACGGCCTGCCCTACGCTCTTGTCCTAGCGACACGCGATCCGGCAGGCCGTTGGCCCAAGGACAGCATGCTACAGCATGTCCATTCTGAAAAGGACAAGTCTGAGAAAGGCGATAGTCTCGCCGGGAGCACTTGAAAGTCCCGCCGACAATGGAACAAAGACCTGTGCATATGACATCTCAATCTCAAACCAATGAGGGGGGGACGGGAGTGGTGTCGGTGGATCAAAACATATCCAGAGTTTTGGGGATACTGTCTGACAGGGCGGACTCATCGCTGGATTTTAACGGGTTCACAGGTAATTTGATTGACGGAGTATGCTAATCAGAATCCGAGGGCACTGCTTTTGATTTAGGCTCAAGCTCATGGACAGGGGAGGATGGAGTTGGATGGGTGAGCGGGGTTATCTTGTTGATTTGGAGACTTGGTTGGAACAGCGCAAACTGCCTGATTGAGGCAAGCGTAATATGTTCTATACTCACGCGTGTATTTATGTCACCGCCAAGACTGGAAGGCAGGGCTGGTCACACACAGTCCGTTTTCGCGAAGAAGTCATTGAACTATCTGGCCGCATCTGTCAATGCCCGAGGTGATCCAGATCTCCTGGTTACTTAAGTACATAATGTCCCCGTGCGTCCTCCCATAAAGTGACACCATAATCTACTCTTCACAAAGTCCTTCCTTCCTTGCCTTGTCCCGAACATGTCCTCTGACTCTTTTCAACCTCCCCTTCAACTCAAAGGCGAAATCATGGATCTCGAGTTCACCGTTGACACCGATCATCGCAAGAGGAGACGTAACAGAACTACACAGTCGTGTCTCAATTGCCACACCTCCAAGCGAAAGGTCCGTCGTTCTATCGCCTTTCTTCTTGTTCTGACGCCTCGTATCAGTGTGATAGAAAACGTCCTTGCCAACGCTGCATCCAACTTGGTTTGGTACGTCGTGTATTTTCTACTTCCGTGGTGGCGCGTCCGTCTTGACATGGCATCCCAGACTGGTCTATGCGTCTACGAGATTGATGATCCAGCACTGAGGTGCGCCACACTTGCCGTCCAAGACCTCTAAAAGTGCTTAATAATTTTTATTCAGAGATGATCCATCCCTCGACGAGGCTACTCGCCTGCGCAAGAGAATAGCGGAGTTGGAAAGTCTTGTTAGGGAGTTGCGTGGTACTTACGGATCTTTGCTCCGAAAGGTTGTGCTTCCGCTGAATTCTTTTACTCCATAGGTAAGCCCCACCCTCGATGGGCTGATGCCAACTTCAGGGACGGTGATCCGTCTGAACGGTGGCATTCGCGAGCCGCTAAAAACAGCCTCCAACTGAGGCGTCGTCCTCGCTCGCCAGAGACACTAGCGCGTTCCAACCAAGAACCTCGCGTTCTGGCTTCTGCCGTAGGAACTCCAATCAAGGTTGAGCCGATTACGGATATATCTCAGCCACATTTGTATCGCTTCACGCCATCTCCTCCGGCGTCATATCCCTGTTTCCATTCGGATAACTCTGCATCGCCACCATATGAACGCCAGAATGGCCATCATTACAGCAATGGCAGTATCCCTTCCAATGGACGTTCTACCATGCCGTACCCGTCCCCAACCTCGAACAATGGACTTTTGTATAGCCATCCCCAGTCCGACTCATCTTCCTATCATGAAAATGGAAACGTCTATCAGTTAAACCCATGCGACTCAGACAAAGTATACGGCAGTCACTACACGTCGGATTCACCTCCATCACAGACCTTTTGTGCGTGCCGAACTAACCCTGCAGCCGAGCACGCGCTCGTCTCCCTTAGTCATCACGTCCAAAACACGTTGGCTTCCCTACGGCAATATACACAACATCCAGAAAACTCTCAGTGTCAGCTATTCAGGCGCATCATCGAGCTTAAAAACATCATGCAGTATGTCCCTACCTCCTGCCTTGCGGCCTCCTCATGTTCGTATGAGCTAATTTATTCGTGATGAGAATCAGTGGAAATGATCCGGATGAGGGTTCAGGTTCTCCATATGGAACCCTTCCCACACCGACTGAGAGTGAAATTATGTCCTCACATTCATCTTCGAGCACACCCTTCCATGGAGCATCCGCTGGAGCATCCGTTCAAGAGTGGAATGCCATGACTTCTGCGGGATTCAATCCTTATTTCCCAATATCATCAGGCGAACAGATGTACAGTAGCATCATCACATGAACCCAGTCCACGGCTGGGGGTTACGTTTTATCATCTTCCTGCCAGTCTCCCCATTTATTTACTCCTGTCGCGCTGGGTGTGACGATGTACACACGCATAAGTATTTGTGCCTAGACTTACTAAAACGATACACTTGTACACTACGCATCATGGACTGTCAATCTTACACAGGCCATGCCCGGCCACATAGACTAGCTTGATAATTCATCGCTGTTCAGTTTGAAGCGAAAAACGCGTTGTGAGGATGGATCTGCCAGAATCGGCTGCCCTTCTTCGGTTAGTTTCCACCGATCTCTCTCGACAAAGACCACTTCTCCATTTCGCTTAACGAGGACCACTGTGGATAGACGTGTCGCGTAGATAGTATTTGCATTGATAGTCACGGGCTCAACCTGGATCGTGTTCTTCAATTCTGAACGATCGCGGGGTAACTCGGCAGATCGCCATCTACACGCAAAGAAAGAAAAATGTGGGCGACTCGTTAGGCTATCTGATCTGGGCCAGAGAATAACTACCAAGACCCACGTGAGAAGTTCAAAGAGCTGTTCAGCAAGCTGATCCTCCGATGTGTTCGGCGGTAGCGTACCCAATATGTTTTGCAACGAGACAAGACCATGCTGCAATTTCGGCCATTCATCAGCGCCCTTTCCCTCTATGCCATTCGATAGCCCCCCGCGGTGTCTCTCTGCATCCGTTAGCGGGCGGTGCGTGATGGGACCACCAGCACCCCCATTTGTGACGTATGTGGCATCAAATGATAGCCACGCCTGGTCGGAAGCAGAAGGAGCGAGGAGCAGCATGTTGAATCCTGCATATTTTGCATCACACGGGATCAGCCTGGTAATATCCTCTTCCAACGGATGAGACAGCTGTGACGCCAGAAATGATGATACGAGATGACCCCTGGAAGAACTGAACTTTGTTATCTGTTCTGTAATGTTGGTCCTGTGAGAGAACGCGTGTTGGCTATTACAACATGAGACGGCGTCCTGTGACTTACAACAGCCCCAGTTTTCCGGACCGGCTAAGACCAAGCCAGGTGCCACCTCCTTGGGCATCGATTCCCGATAATACCGTTGCCTCTTGGAGGCTGTGGCTCTCCTCCCAAAATGAATGGAAATGTGCAAACTCCGTGGGTCTAGACAGAGACTCATCCCTATTGCTGCACAAGATACTAATGCCGGTCAAAAGATCGATAAGAACGAGATAAGAGAAGCCGCATACAGAGCATATTCAGGGTGGTCCAGCGTGAAGAACGCAACACACATGATGCTTGGCAGTCAGTGGTACAGCGCCAATTTCGTAGGGAGCGCGTGAGAGTGGGGATCGAAGGACGATCAATACACTAATTCACTGTTGGCAGTGTTCAGGAACGCGAGGTAGAAGAGTCATTTTGAAGCACTAGCCCCTACCTCCTGGCTCTGGCTGGTCCTTCGAACGCACGTTCCGAGGACTCAAGGAATTGTTCACACCAATGACAGATTTGATGGTCGCCTCACTTCAGTGAATCGCTTCTGATGGCCAATCAACTTGGGGGTTTCTTCCTGAATCAGGACGGGAAGGTGAAGGCCACGACTGGGCCACGATGACGGTGAACCGGTGACAATACCCCCAGTGTTTCTCACGCCTGCTACTAGTAATATTCTGCGATTTCGTACACTGGAAAGCTCCCAGCAGTCCGCGACTCCGCGTCGCCAAGATTCATACTTTTGTTCCACAGAATCCGAACGGGCCGGCCAAATTCCAGGACCAATTTCCGTTCACACTGTGACTTGGATGGGTTCACTGACTACTGTGGTTCTCGACAACGGCGGGTCAACTATCAAGGCAGGGGTCGTCAGTGACGATGATCATGACCAAGGGGTCCGGTAAGCCTCATACCGCATTTCCAATGGGGAGGGAATTCAATACATTCGTCGTAAGGATTATTCCCAACGCTGTCGTCCGATCAAAAGGGGATCGGACTACGTACGTCGGGCACGAAATAAATCAATGCAAAGACTTCTCCTCGCTCCACTACAGGCTCCCTTTTGAAAAGGTATGCCTTGTTTCGATTTAATATCTCAGTGTGTCAGTCGCATCGGTCAACGCAGCCCGGGGCACTTTAGGGTTATCTGGTTGACTGGGACGCCCAGAAGGCTGTTTGGGATGGCTTATTCTCAACAGAAGGCCTTTCCGTGAGTACCTTTTAATTATTTCCTGGATTGCACTCCATCCCCCACAGGTGAACGCTCCAGAGTCGTCGCTGATCATCACGGAGCCTTATTTCAACTTGCCCAACATTCAGGATGTTTACGACCAGTTTGTGTTTGAGGAATACGAATTTCATTCTTATCACAGAAGCACTCGTAAGTTATTTATGAACCACTACCTGAGCGCTCCGCTTACGGAGTCTTCTGATCTCCAGCTGCTGCCATGATCCCATATGGCTCTATCTTTACGGCTGGCGGCTTTGGGACCCCACCAGAGTGTGCTCTGATTGTTGACTCTGGCTTCAGCTTTACGCATGTTGTGCCCATGGTCAACCATCAAATTCAATGGCATGCCGTGAAAAGGTCAGTCCGGGTTAAAAAATTCCCGTTTGGTCGTTCCTAATATAATCAGAATGAGCGTTGGAGGGAAACTTCTGACCAATCAACTCAAAGAAGTCGTATCCTATCGTCAGTGGAATATGATGGAGGAAACGTACATCATGAATCACGTCAAGGAATCATGCTGTTACGTGTCGACGCAATTCATGGCGGACCTCGAAACTTGCCGGTATGTCGTCGTTCACTACGTAGTGAGCACTCATTCAGCCAGCCAAGGTCAAACCCGAAGCAGAACTCCATCGTAATGGAATATCTTTTGCCCAACTTTTCCATGAATAGAGGGGGCATGATCAGACCTTCCGGATACGAGCTCGCCCAGACAGATCAAGTTCTTCTCATGGGAAATGAACGTTTCACAATCCCGGAGCTCCTATTTCGCCCCGACGATATCGGTAGGTTTTTAAAAACCTATGCATAGTCCAAACTTATCGGCTAATTGTCCCCTGTTAACTGGTACCCTAATTCCTAGGGTTGGAGCAAACTGGACTCCCAGGTACAATAGCGGCATCCATCGCCGCGCTCCCAGAAGATCTTCAAGGATTGCTTTGGGCAAATATTGGCGTGATCGGTGGCAATACCGAGTTCCCCGGGTTTCACGAGAGACTGTATGAGTTGCAGTGTTTTGTACAGCCTGTTGTGAGACGCACTGACACTTAATCAGGATGACGGAATTACGTTTGCTTGCTCCGGTGGATTTTGACATACAGATATTCAAAGCTGATGAGTGCGTCCTTTCCGGAGCTTTGCGCTACTACATTTGATGCACGCTGAATGTTGGTCAGCCCAGTGACAGAAGCGTGCCGCTCAGCATTGTCGTTTGTCAAACACCGGGATTTTACAAACCATCTCGTCACCAGAGCGGATTATCTTGAATGCGGCAGCAACGCATCACGTAGAAAATTCGGCCAGCCGCAAACAGGGGAGTCCAGCAAGAGTGCCGACAAGAGCAAACCCACCAGACAGGACGACGTCGCGCCTCGGTTGACCAGGAAAGCCAGCAAAGTCCGGTTGCGTGCGAACACATCTTCCTCTTCTCGCCGTCGATGAATTTCCTCAATGGTGTTCTTGCTGTATCATGGTACATTCGGCTAGCTGTTTTTCCAGCGCAAGTTAGCCCCGATAAAGGACTTTGGTGATTTCATGAGTTGTCTAGGTACGGGCACTGCAGAATGGAAGGACAATACAATTGTATCATTGAATTATTAGGTCAGGTATAGATCAGTCCAGAACGCAATTATCGCGCAGACGCTTGACCCCTGAGCTTGCTCTCGCTGCCTCTGTTCACGAATTTCCGCCCAACTCATCACCGTTTTCTGACATCGGAGTTACGCTAGTGGCGCGAAGAGCTGTCAGAATTTTTGAGGGTTAATTGCCCCAGCTGAGATCATCCTACATCCTTGCTCCTGTGAAGTGGTTGCCTAGGCCGCATTATCCTCGAAGGACGCAGGTTGATTATGATACTCCAACTCGGGACAGATTGACGCACACACGCCGTTCATAGTGTGTAACCAAGACCGGGGAACACACCGTTGTCGAGCGTTCGTCTTCATTTCTTTCCCCTCTGACTTGCCCGCTGACCAGAGCCTGTGCTGGCAACAAGTGGTATCTCTCGTCACGAAGACACAACGTCCCAAATGCGATGCGGTATCCCCGTCGATCCGAGCTGCTCACGAGGCACGCATGCATAAACGCCGTCTAAGGCCGGGCAATCTTTGCACGGAAGGCGGCGCGGCTTGCGTAGATCCACTTTACTAAGTGCGCCGACAGACTTGTCGGGTGGGTGTTCCTGGTCAGATTTCTTTGCGTCGAACCGGCCGCCGTCGCTGACCCGGAGCTCGGAAATCCTGCCGATTGGGTGTTGAACCCCGTCCGATGCTCGGGGATGATGGTTGATGTCGCGAAAGCACGTCGCCCCCTGACAGCTAGCAAGACCTGTGACGACACATTCCAGATGCAACACGATCTTGTGCGTCTGCGTGTGTTTTTTTATAGCTTTTGACAGGATGACATAGGATGACATTGGCTGATTGCAACCGTTTTCCAGCATGCCGCTAGCCTGCCCTGGACCATCTTCGTGGGCTACTTCGAGGATGTGTGCATTCGTGTGAACGTGATCCTCGGAGCCCCATTTATTTCATCCCTTCGACACCGCGGTTTGTCCAGAATGACACTTGATCATCGTCACTCGATGTCGTTCTTTGATATATACAACCCACCCTGTAAGTTCAAGTGAGGGTTGGTTGGTGCCGTTGTAGTACTCTGTTCACTTGTCTGAATCTATATTGTTGACAACGATGGCCTGCTGCAGAGCGCTGATCGATGCCAATTGTCTACATTAAGCTGTGCAGGAAAAACATCAATACAAAGACATATCTCGTCCCCTGACCCTTTTCCGTTACTGAGCGCTGCTTTGCGCCTCAGCCATTGTCATGACCTCCATCAACACAGTCTGCTGTTCGACACTCAAGATCGTGGTTGCAGCTTGATACAGGGCGCCGTTCTTAGTTTGGAAAGCTGCGAAATGGCGTCAGAGGGCGAATCGAGGTCAGTTTGAGTAACTCTTACTTGTCAGTGCCTGTTTGAATGTCGTGTATGGGTTTATCGCGTCGATGAGACTGAAGAACCCAAGTTCTTCCTCAATCTCTGATTCTTCGGATACGTCTGACTCGTCGTCTTCTCCAGTCACGTCTTGCTCAGACCTCGCTCTCAGACGAGCACTCTGCAAGTGAGGCACACGATTAGGTTGGAGTCCGCAGGGCGGCGCATCACACAGAAGCATCTCACCTCGCTAGCAAGCATCTCGAGATATGCTGAATCTTCGTCCCAGACATCCTCTGATCGATAGGTTGGGTCAGTTTCCTTTTTGAGAACACCGGCTTAGTCTTACCGTCATCGTCTCCTTCGAGGTTCAGATACCTCGCATCGTCGTCTTCGTCATCGTCGTCACTCTCCGCCAAGGTTTGCTCAAGAACCTTGCGTTCTGACGTGCCTTGTTAGTGTCAATACGAAATAAGGTGGACGTGACCGTACTGGATATCGCTTGAGGAAGGCTCTTGAAAATCGTCAAAGCCCCAGCGACGATACCAGGCCACCCCTCTTGAAGACCCGCCGGAACCATAGAGCCATCCACCTCCATCAATTTACAGAGCGCAAGGATGCTCAGCCTCTTATCGTGTACACGAGGGAGTTTTTCATCCACATTGATCGCAGCGAACCACTTGTCAAAGAAGAGGCGGGCAGCGCCGGCCTTGTAGTTTTCCATGAGATGGAGAGCAGCCGTTGGGTTGTAGAAGATGGTGTTGATGAGGACTAAGAAGTTGGCGAGTTTGAATGCGTAGGTGTTACCTCCGTCTACGTTATCAAGGGCGGTCTTGATAATGTCGTGGAGATACTGGCAAGATAAGTTTATCAGTGAGTAGGTTCAGCCGAGTGGAATGATACACACGTCATCCACATGGCCATTGAGGTTGAGAAGGATCGACTCTGCAAGCTTACATCCGTTAATCCTGTCGTTATCACCGAGTTGTGGGCTGGTCAGAGATGTTTGGTATATGTCCACAACCTTTTGCCTGTAGTCAGGTCGGGCTTTGAAGACATCGGATCCGTATGACACAAAGTTGTCTAAGGAGGGGAGCATCTCTGTGGAACGCATAGGTTCGACTATATGGCTAACACACAGAGTACAACTCTTACCATCCAAGAAATCAACGGCATCAGACTTGAACAGCCCGTAGGTCAGCTCGAATACAGGCCACATGTTCGGCGAAATTGAAGCAAGCTTAAATGTAAGACTGTCCACCAGGTCGTACATGTTGTCAAATAGATCTGCGTCTCGATGAGTAAGGAAAGATACAATTGACCGCTGAGTAGGTGAATGACCCACCGATCAGCTTATTTTCGAGAGTGAAGCGAATGACAGGTATAATGACTTCTTGCACTTGTCTCAAGGTTTCCAGGTTGGAATCAATCGAAGATACGATCTACACATCGCCGCTGTGAACATGGGGAACGCCCCAAGAGTAGAAGACTCACTGTGCCAATCGTCTTTGCCACGCCCATCGCTCCGTATATTTTGTCCTCTTCTCCATCAGACAGCACTGAGTCAACATCAACACTGTCAGGGACACTTTCGTTCGCCTGTGCAAGACCTTCCCTCGCAAGACGCATATAGGACTCGCACTATGAACATCCCTTCGTAAGCAACGGCAAGTAACAACCCTGCTGAGACCGATGTTCCAGTACCTACCAATCTCGCGGTCAGCTCGGTTGCAACAGGTAGCAGCTCGTCTTGGAACTGCTCAACCATGGATTCCATGGAGTTATTTAGAAGATCGAGGTCCGTCTCATCGGAGAGTTTGAGAAGACCTTTTATCGAACCACAATTAAGTCAGCATCTTTCCACTAGCGGCAGACACAGGAAAGCACGAACGTCGGATCACTTCACCGACTCGGGGCGCGACGACGGTTCGTACTGTATACAACGGTTAGTGTGAAAACCAGGGTGGTAACAGCGGTTTACGTGCCCGACTCGTAGGCGACGACCATATGGGTGAGCGCCAACGCTGCTTGGACGCGAACCGGAAGTTCTGGGTCGTCTAGGGCATTGGCGACTGCATTCGAGTGCAGTCTCAAGTTCTTTAGTAAAAATTTCGTCAACACAAACACGCCAAGGAAGAAATGTTTTCTACCTCAGGGTTGCTCCACACTAGGTTATGTTTCACAACTGTACCCAGAACGTCGCAAGCCTAAAGGCATTCATCAGCGTGGAGAGGGGGAAAAGTTAAGAATAAGCCCACGATAGACCGGATATATGGTTCGCTAGCAGTAAATCCGGGAAGCACATGCTGCAACATGAATTGCTCCATGCTCCCTTTGACCTCGGGGTGGCGCATGATGAATGGACCCAGTGCCGAGGCAATATTGAGCGCGCCGAATTTTTGAGGTGGTGCAGCATTGCTAGAGCGAAAAGAATGTCATAAATGCTTAGACCAGGATGCAGGCTCGGTGTACTTACGAGCCAAGGACGTTGTTTACAAAGCGAAGCATGGGCAAAAATGCGATGTTTGTTCTTACACTTGCTAGAGCGAGGATGAACGACGTTGCGCCAGAGACTGGGGAGGAGAGGTTTTCATATTCATCTGCAGTAGTCACATCCTTGATTGAGCTTGACCTCCTCTAAACCACTAGATGGTGAAACATACCAATAGATGTCCGGACATAATCGACAGGATCGGATTCCCATAGCTCCTGATCTGAAGAGTTGAAGCAAAGGTGGGGGAACACGAAGTTGGCGACAAGGCTATCGACGTGAGGCTTCAGGAGAATCCAGGTAGACTTAGGCTTGATGCTAGAAGAAGAAAGTCAGATGGACTACAGCGACGGCCTGGATTACACTCACCACTCGGTGAAGAACTGGAAGATCTGGTACTGGCACTTCTTCGACAACCACGCCTGCTTAGACACGTAAAGTTCGACTTGTTGAAGATACACCTTAAAGATCTCTGGCGCAAAAGCGGTCACGAAGTGGTTGGCGAATGGGCCATATTCCTTCTGCATTGGCGATGGGAGCTGCGAAGGGTTTCCGAACCTTTCGAAGCTTGAGTACAAAGGGCTTAAACGCGCATGTAGCAATGCCCAACCTATGGAACAGCCTGCCGAGCGTGGCGTAGGCCCATTTTTTCGCCTTCCACCATTCAGACTTCTCCCTGTCGTCTTCATCCTGTGGGACAGCGTCATTTGGAAGCGCAAGGTTCACGACCTGGAAAAGGAGTTGACCCCAAGGTACAAGGTTTTCAGGTCTTTGTTGGTGGGGACTCAGGTTGATGACGATGGACGTCTTGTAAGTCTTCAAAATCAGGTGCAACATGGCGGGTATTTCTTGCGCCGATGATGGGGGCGTGTTCAGCATGCCACTCGCAATGGTGACTAGAGTTGGGAAGAGTTGTTCCACGATGCCGGGAAGGATATCCTTGTTTTGACGGTACCTACCATGGCAGTGAGCAGATGAACGTACACCAGTTCAACACCACCTACCTGAATGCACGGACACATTCCAGTGCCGCTACACATCCTGCGCCCACTTCACGAATGTCACCACTGTTTAGCAGCGTTTTCACGTTGCCTAGCAAGTCTGGCCATTTTTCTGAAAAATCATGCGAGATGAGATCTTTGAGCGTGGCACCGAGCTGAACGGTGATAGTGCGTGAGGGCGAGCCTGCGAGAAGGCGCAAGATGGATGATTTCAGCGCGTCACGATCAGTTTGTGCGATAGGAATCTGCTCTGGACGTGCACGCCCAGTGTCGACGACATAGGAGGTGTGTACACGATTTTTGAGATAGACAGAACAAGCTTGTCGGGTGGCACTGCGTGCAGGAGAGCCGGATGGTCAAGTTACAAACCAGCGACAGACGAAAACGCGTGAACACGCACAGATCAACACTATCAGATGCGATGATCTGTAGGAGGGCAGTCAACATGCCCTCCTGTGCACCAATCTACGGTAAAGGAGATATAGTTCGATCAATTGAAGAACAAATGGGAGTGTACTTTGGCTACGAACTTTGCGGATCTGCAGTTCTCCAGCTTTTTGGATATTGGGATCAGCATTGTAGGTGGTTGCGAAGAGATCTGCGAGTGCTTGCAAGTCCATGGTTGGAATCCGTTGGATGCAGCGATCTCAGTTCACAGGAGTGAGAGATAATATAAAACTAGTTTCCTTCAAGCTCACGCACAGGATGGTAAGGAAAGAACGATACACAAGAGGATAGGGTTCGTAATAGTTCGTGGACAAAGGGACACTTGATCACGATGTAAAGAAAAAATACCAGACACGCGTTTCGCGTCTTTTAATCAGCGTATTACTTCCGGTCCATTGTATCCCGTTATGAGGCTCAACAGGAATCAAAGAACTGACGGAATGGGTTTAGATAGATTATTTCCTGAGGGTGCTGGCTATGTACTCGAGGTCCTTCAAGTTGGAAGCATTCCACGCTGGACCACATAAGTGGCCTGCTATGAAGCATCCAACAGGTATCTCCAAGTCCCGAACAGGAGGTTCACCAGAAAGCCAAATACGATGCCTACTTGTGTCTTGCGTCTATGATTAAGGTGAGGTGATTGGTAATAGTCACAAAGGAAGGGGACGCACGAGAAGATGACGCTTTCCATAGCTTGTACTTGACTACCGTCCTCCCAAAAGGCGGCAGGTTTATTATCGCGTAGGAAGAATAGAGGTATTATGGGGAAGAAAAACCCAATTACGATGCCTCGCATAATGAGGCTCTGGGATGATGATTGAACAAGGGGCGCAGTGCCCACACTATCCATGGAATCGATCCACTGCTCTTCAAGTGCACGGGCATGTTCGTCATCTGCACTATAGTAAGCTTTGTCCAACTGAGACAAACCGATCTTACATTCTTCATCGTTTTCAAACTCGATGTCGAGATAATTGGACGAAGACTGGCTGTGGAATTGTCGCCGGAAGTTGGAAATATCTTCCTCCGAGAACCCGGCAGTTGCCAGACGGTCAAATCCTCGCAGAGGCTGTAGCTGAGCGACCTATTCCAATCATCAGTAACAATCCAGTAAGGATAAGTATGCTGACACACCTGATGCTTCTCCTCGGTTTCCGTTCCGGGCTCAACCTTTGGGCCGATAGAGCAATGCAACCAAGTGATAGTAGAGGGTTGTGCCAATGGCGCAGACGTGTCATTTGACGGCGACGGTGTAGCACGCTGCTGTCTTTCCTCTAAGGTAGTGAGCCATGAATGAAGGAGAGTACCATCAGTGAGCAATCGACCAGCATGGATAAGCCTTAGTCTGCGATCCTCCAACTGGGGCCGGGCAGTGACTGTCTATAAATGTTTCTCAGAAATAAACCTTGAACCGTTCACGTCAAGAAACATACCTTGGCTTTGACGTCTCGGACCGTGTCGGTACTCATTACATGTAGGACAAGGTCTGGGACGCCTTCTGTGAAGCGAATTGTCAGGTTTCTAGAGTCCAGCTGCGAGGACGTCCCATTGATTTCGGGGTCTACTGCGCGTCGTTTTCCTTTTGCTTTCTCGCTGAGCATCGCTGGAACAGCTTGTACGGCGAGTACTATAGCACTGGAGTCTGGCAGCAGCAAGTTTGTTATACGAGTGGCTATGCCGTGATGAGCCATCACGTGAGAAGTGGCGTGGAGGCATTACTCAGTTTCCCTTCTCGATGGTTTAACGTTAACCTACCAGATAACCTCACCGTATTCAAAACTCAAGACCTCGATAGCCCAAGATGCCCCGCGCAGAAGGCATGTATCCATACCTTTGACATGGTGTGGGCTACTAACAGCATGAATTTCAGTCGGAACGCCAAAATACTTGGCCAACAAGATGAAGTCGAAAGGTCTCCAGCGCCTCCGATGGTACTGCCAAGTCTGCGAGAAACAATGCAGAGACGAGAATGGCTTCAAGTGCCACGCCCAATCCGAGGCTCACCTCCGGCAGATGCTTGTCGTGGGAGAGCACGCGGGGAAACACATTTCTGATTTCTCGAGCCAGTTCCAGCATGAGTTCGTACAGCTTCTGTCCAGGAGGTAAGTCAAATTTGCCTCTATGATAACCCCGTCTGACATGAATGGACGGATTCATTGGGTAGGTTTGGAACGAAGCGAGTCTTTGCGAATAGGGTATATCAAGAGTTCATCCAGGACAAGCACCATCTCCACATGAACGCTACACGCTGGGTAACTCTTACAGAATTCGCCAAACACCTTGGTCGTAGTGGTATTGCCCGTGTCGACGAAACCGATAAGGGTTGGTTCATTGCATGGATCGACAACTCGCCCAAGGCTCTCGCTAAACAGGAAGCGTCAATGAAGAAAGAGCGTGCTACGATGTCGGACGAACAACGCGAACGGATATTGATCGAGGAACAGATTGAGAGGGCGAAGGGGCAAGCCGAGTTGGAGGGGTCTGGATCAGGATCAGGGTCAGCAAGTCCGCCCGTCGAAGAGCAAGGGTTGAAAAGGGAAGAGGGTGCAGAAAAGGTCGTACTTTCTCTTTCCACGAAGCCAGCTGCCCCAGCCACAAGCACGACTGCACCCACAGGAGGATTGAAGCTGAACCCGCTGAAGCCTGCTGTAAACCCCTTGAAGCGTCAAAATGTCTTCAAAGCCACACTAGCTGCCAAGTCTCCCGACAGTCCCAGTACTGGGATCGACAAGAAACGGCCAGCCACCGCTATGCCTGCTGCAGAACGCCTTATTTTGGAGGAGCGGGAACGTAAGAGGCGGAAGATGGAGAAGGAAGGTATTGCGACATAGATCGGTTGGATGTCACCATTGTAGTCTAAGTATTACTTATATCCGTTTTTTGTATCCCTAACTGTTCGTGACCTCCACACATCATTCATTCCCATCTGTCTCACGGGAATACTATGAGTCCTTGATGAAATAGCCCATCCCCTAGGTATGACTTATCTGGAGCACCTATGGAACACGGTGATCCGGGCCACTGATCGTCTCACTCTAGTCATTTATGCTGACCTCTCCGTTCAAACGTTCAACGTTTCAAGCTTTTCAAGCTCCAGTCCCATGGACACCTTGCCACGGGCACCTTCGCGGTCCGAAATCCCTGTCGAACGCTTCCTTTACCTGTAAGGCGTGTCAATGAGCATCGGACATCTAGCCCCGACCTAGTACGATTCCTTATCGCATCTATTCCCGCCTCAAGGCCTCGTGGCGTAAATCTTTATCGACTACATATCGTTTCATTATCATCACCAACCCTTGATGGAGACTCATGGCCGCCAGACGCTTTCCATATGCGAGTCAAAGTCTAACAATTATGCTCAACCATCCCAAACCGAAGTTAACTCCGAGCACATAAATTCGAGACGTGTATGTAAAGGATGATCCACGAGGCGGGTCAGGTCCGAGAGGTTCCATACATATTCAAGAATACAAGAGGGAAAAATAGAAGAACAGCACGGCAAGTGAAAGAAACAAAATATTTGTTATTTGCTTGCTTAACAGCACATCTCGCAAGGGCAACCTGGATATGCATGTTAGATACGACGAACTGGACCGATTGAGAGGACCTACAGATGATATCTGCGCAGCACTCGCAGCATCCCTGTGAATAGTGTCAGCGTTGGGCCACGGGTATAGGTAGTAACTTTGGTTTACCTTGCAGCACTCTGTTCACAATCATGTCAATAACTTATCCCAAAACTTGAAGACCAGTACTCACCGAAGCAGAGGAAGCACTCTAGAGCACCCAAGAAGCAGTCCTGACGAGGCAAACGGCGTTAACGCTATACATACCTCCCGAAGTGCAACCACATACCTTGGCAGCTCCTCCCCCACGGATACGCTTCGCGTGGTGGTGTTCCTGGTGGTTCTGTGCGTTGTTGCCAGGAGTAGGGTTCACGACACCTGTAGCAAGAATTCCGCAGCTCAGTCAACACCCGTACCCTAATGTCTTATCGAGGCTGGGATGAGGGGTGGACGTACTCATCTGCATGGCAGCCTGAGGCTGGTTGGTGGTGGTCTTGTTAGTAGGCTCCATCGTCTTTCTTGCTTGCGGGAGGAGTGTACGGGAAGGGGGATAGTTGGTTGTAGACAGAAGTTCAAACGTTCAAACGTTGGCGAGGGGTGGGGCTAGTTATATGTATCCGACTCCGACCCACCCCACTAGCCACAGCAGTGCACGTGCATGCAGAAGTGGCAGCGCCACAACCAGTTTAGGCATCAGGCTATTTTTGGCAGTGCCAAAGGAGACCTCAAGCAACCCTCGTGCCTCAAGACTCATCTGGACTCACACCTGATCAGGACCAGCGACGACGTCGACGCCATGGCCCCGCCTGCTTGACTAGATGGCGGAGGCCTGAAGGGGGAATTGTGCACGAACACCAGTCCTTGCCATTCCTCAAGTTGTTCATGCAGTCGGTCGTTCACTTTCACCGCACTAATCGGCGAAGCCACCCTACACGTAACCAAACACGCGAGCTTATTGTGGGGTGCTAGGGGAAGCGATCTTGAAACACGTGCGGCAGCATATTATTTCGCCGGCCGGGAGAGGATCGGGCCCCCAGGTTTGAGTTGGCTCTGCTGGCTATCGTAGTTATCGTTTAACAGGCTGGTTCATATGCTCTCCAACCAAGGTCAGTCGCCCATAGTGTACATTTCGCTTTCTATTGCAACAACTAATAGATTCACAGCGGTGATACTATGAACTCAGATCCGTGTCATCAGTTTCTCGTTGTCGTGAATGATTACTGATATAGATATCTGGTCTTCGTTCCCCACGCCGAAATGAAGGGTTGCCCTACCGTGTCGTTTTCTTGCGGAAAAAGGTCATGATACTTAGGTAAGTTAGGTTTCATCATCTCCATGGTGCTGATTTTCTCCAGCCGACAGAAAACCGGAAGGAAAAATAAATGTCGCCTGTCATCGCTAGTGCTCCAGTCACCAGCCTCAGGCTATGTCTGGAGGGGCAGTTGCGTATCACATGCACCGCCCAAGTTACAGCTACCAGACAACTCACTGGAAACCATTCAAGGCAATGGGCCGCATCATGGGCGGTGGTGAGATCATATTACCTGACGTCAAATCGCTATTTTTGCCCTAATCGAATGTCTCGGGAGCATTATTGGCGCCAATGGAAGGTCCTTATCGTCTTGATGCAGTGCCTGGCATGCAACTGTCATGCATGTCATGGCAAACAGCATCACAGCAGATCACATGATTCACATCCAAGTTTCCTCTCAGCATTTTTGTTTACGAGTGGAGCAGGACGAACAACCTCGAACAACGTGAACCCGTAGCTTCCAAAGGAAGATGGCCGTTGTTCCATGCTGAAGCGCTGACCCCAGAGTTCCACCAGGATCGTGAGGGGGTGGCGGTCGGTATTTATCCTGCTTTACCATATAAACAACATTCCTGATCAAGCTTCAAGTCGAACACAGCGTCAAGCGGTCCAGCTAGCTGCAAAACCACATCAGACCACAACAAGAGCATATAACCGATGTATCATACCAGAAGCTAGAACCCATTCCGCATCCCGTGAATTACCATTCACTCGTGCACGTTGGTGGTTGGACCTTGGGTTTCGAAGAAGTACAAGACCAAGAAAAACCTCGCATGCAACTGGTCTGACATGCTGTCAGTGACTAGGCCCTTTCCACTGCTCGACCATCTGACTTGGAAGTTTTGAAGGTTATCGAATCAGAGAGAAGATGTCATGTGGACTTCAACAGGAAGCATCACGTGACACGAAACACGCCTATAAAGCGTTCGCGTCGCGTCTCTGTTGCATATTCGCCACTCACTGCACCACCCCTACCATTTCGCACCTATCCGCGATACTTGATTCTTGCATACCTCTGAAGCACCTGTCACCGAGAACTTGTTAATGGCACGGACTAAGCAGACCGCACGTAAGACAACTGGCGGTAAGGCACCCCGCAAACAGGTACCCTTGGTCTGTTACCACGTCGTTTTCTGTACACTCACAGTTTCCACTAGCTTGCAGCCAAAGCTGCACGTAAAACTGCCACGGTAACATCATAGGTGTAAGACGTCGCATCACTGGTTTAACAGAGAAGTTGTTGCAGCAAACTACTGGAGGAGTGAAGAAGCCACATCGCTTTCGCCCCGGTACCGTTGCTCTTCGTGAGATCCGCCGGTATCAAAAATCGACGGAGCTCCTCATCAGGAAACTGCCGTTCCAGCGGCTGGTCAGAGAAATTGCACAAGATTTCAAAGTATGTTTGGCGTGTGTGCGCTGTTGCATGTATTATTATTTGACTCTGATCCATTTATTTAGACCGATCTCCGCTTCCAATCGTCCGCCGTTATGGCTCTCCAAGAGGCTGCTGAGGCATACCTTGTTTCTCTATTTGAGGATACCAACTTAGCCGCTATCCATGCCAAGCGTGTAACCATGTATGTCATTCTTCTATCTGGGATGCTAGCCCGCATTGAGCAAGCCACTAGTCAGCCCAAAGATCTTGCATTAGCACGCCGCCTCCGAGGAGAGCGAAGCTAGATGCTACACTTCATTACCACCGCATATCTTTGTGTATCTTATGGAGATCGGTAGAGCATGTTACATAAATGTGTCAATGTCTGTATCGAAAAGCCAAGATTTCAGTCCACGTTGAGACCCAATAGCTGGGCAGGGGGACTAATCCTATATCGGGCAGGTGGGTCGGCGGATCAGACAACTTGATGATCAGACACGGCGAACGTTCTTGGTATTGTTGGCAGTGAAGTTTCCGCTGTATCGGGATGGTTGCGTTATATTAAGTATCATGGCATCACCCCTCAAGGCCTCGCCTACAAGCTTCTGCTAGTTCCGGCCTGCGCCTCCAGGGACTGCGGGAACAGCTGGTGCTATGCGAATGAGTCTGTTGTTCAAGTGTAGCTATTGAGTACTTTTTGATGGCAGTTTCATACACGTCAACCCCGTGGAATCTTATCGTAGCATGACCAATTTCATTTCCAACTTGGCAATAGCACTTGGTCACGCCACAAGGCACAACATCATACATCCGTTGCAATTATAAAGACCACCTGCTTTCTTGATCTGCTGCGCAACCATGCGGGAGTTCTCAGACACGGCAGTCAAGGTTTTCCAGAGCCTTGCTGAAAGGGAGGTTCAAGGTCAGGTGAGTCGAACACACTTAGCGACGTCAAATGCCTTGCTCACTCTTCCGCGGTCGGCAAGGGTGGCCTCCTTGAGGGACAAGATCCAAGTGCGTACAATACTGCCGACCCGCTGAGGCTATGGATCATCCAAGTCGGTGAGACATTCCTTTTGGTCTGGGCGTCGAGTTGGTACTGAGGTTGGGACAGGTGTGATCATAATGATGACTCAGCTGCTTGGGCTGATCCTGGGCAGAATCAAACAACCCAAGGTTATTGCTGAGGTCCTTGGAGGCATTCTGCTAGGTATGTCAAAAAATTATGCCTTCTACTGTCTGCTTATCTTAGAATTAAGGTCCAACCGCGTTTGGGCGGATCCCTGGCTTCACTAACCACATATTTCCTGCTAATTCCCTCCCATACCTTTCGCTCACCGCTTCAATTGGGCTTTGTCTTTTCCTCTTCATCATTGGGCTTGAAATCGACCCCACTATCATCAGACGAAATGCACGACTATCGGTTGTCGTGTCTCTTGCAGGCGTCGTCCTTCCTTTTGGTGTCGGATGTGGAATATCTGTGGCTCTGTATCACAATTTCATCCAGCCCTCCGCAAACTTCAGCTATTTTATGCTTTTCGTCGGCGTCTCATTCTCTATCACTGCCTTCCCAGTGCTTTGTCGTATCCTCTCAGCCCTGAAGCTTCTCGACACGACGGTCGGCCTTATTGTACTCTCTGCGGGCGTTGCCAACGATGTCATCGGCTGGAGTCTTCTTGCTCTAGCAGTTGCGTTGGTGAATGCAACGTCAGGCCTCACTGCGCTGTGGACGTTCCTGACATGCCTGGCGTTTACCTTGTTCTTGCTTTTCCCGACCAAATGGGCGCTGCTTTGGCTGGCAAGGAGAACAGGTAGTACTGTCCATGGCCCCACGATGTTCTATATGACAGTGGTCATGGTCGTGTTATGGGGCGCCTCGTTCTTTACGGACATTGTTGGAGTGAATGCTATTTTCGGTGTGTTCGAATCACGTAGCTTGGCATCAAGTGCCTGAAATAACGTGGTTTGCCTTGCAGGCGCATTCATCGCGGGGGTGATTGTTCCACGGGAAGGCGGCGTGGCCCTAGCTTTTGCGGAAAAGCTCGAAGACATGGTTTCAATCATTTTCCTTCCTCTCGTGAGTCAATTTACATGTTGTCACCCCACTTTTTCTTACGCCGTGTAGTACTTCACAATTTCTGGACTCAAAACGAATCTGGGATTGATTAACACCGGTATGTCACCCGTCAAGGTGCTGTGATTACTACTGAAAGTATATCGTTAGGTACTGCATGGGGATTTGTGTTTGCTATCGCTGCTCTCGACTTTACCGGGAAATTCACGGGGTGTAGTCTTGCATCGAGAGCTCTCGGCTTTAGCTGGCGAGAAGCGACTGCTGTTGGTTCGCTCATGAGTTGTAAAGGGTAATTTCTTCACTTTTGTGCCGCTGGCCCATATCTGAACGTCAGTATAGACTCGTCGAACTGATCGTGCTCAATGTCGGTTTGTCGGCGGGAATTCTGACCCCGCAGGTCTTCTCCATGTTTGTCCTGGAAGCGTTGATTCTCACATTCATGACGACCCCTCTGGTCAACCTCATTTATCCACCCGAGCATCGCACTCACGTATCTAGCGGTGGCGTCGTTCAAAAACCAGCTACGAGCGAAAGCGCGGAAGTAACAGCGCTCAGCAGATCGCCTTCGCTAGTCAAGGACGAGCATACCTGGCGTACCCGCTTTGCAGTCGTGCTCGATGGGTTTAACCATATGCCTGGTATTATTGCGTTAACAAAGCTCGCCACTGCTGATGGATCCACATCCGACATCAGCACGTCGACGAAATCGGAGCTGAGTGTGGATGCGCTCCGCCTCGTCGAGCTTTCGGAACGCATGTCAACTGTGATAAAGTCTTCGATGACTGAGACACTTATCCGCAGCGACCCCTTGGTGGGAGTATTCAAGATGTTCGGCGAACAGAGCAACATGCCCGTCTCGGCCTCGTTGGATGTTGTGTCCCACGATGCCTGGGCCCACTGCGTAGCTGACCATGCAAAGAGGTACCGCTCACAGCTCGTTCTTATTCCCTGGATTCCCCCTTCACTGGGTTCTCCTGGCGATAGCCCCGGCGTTGGAACATCTCAGTCTCGCGGAGTCAAGGCGGAACACAACCCTTTCGATACCTTATTTGGGAATGCATCCAAGGATCTCTCTATCTCTACCATGGACTCTCAATTCGTCCGCGGTGTCTTCATGGACAGCAAGACTGATGTCGCTGTCTACGTCGACACAGGAGACAACGCCGGCACTAGTGGGCCGCAACATGTCCTCTTCCCGTTCTTTGGCGGTCCAGATGATAGACTCGCACTAGAGTTCGTGGTGCAACTGTGCACAAACTCGAGTATGAGCGCTACGGTGATCAAATTGAGCAAGACATCTGGGCAGCTTGAAAGAACAGCCTCGGCCCTTTTGGATGAGAAAGCTGATTTGGAACATGTACCTGCTGTGGTCTCGGTTCGTGCACCCCTTCCGACCATACGTTAAAGCACTGACTAACATTGAATTCATTCATTTGGTCTCTAGATCATTACATTCCCGGATACTGTTTACGGGCAGCCGAATACGGAGTCCGTGTTGCAGTCAGATACAGCAGATAACATAACTTGGTCACGTTACGCATCTCCCGTCTTCGAGAAAGACACTCATCAACAACTGCGCTCAGCGCTTTCTCGAATCGAGTTCACGGAGCTCAGGAATCCCACACCACTCCATGCCCTTTCCCAGTGCACGAAACAACTTCGTGGGACGCACAAGCGGCTAGTGGTTGTCGCAGGGCGTTCCAAGTGGCTCGCGAAAGAGAATCACTGGCAGGAGCTGAAGCAGATTATCGAAGAACGAGGGTGTACAGGGTACGAAGTGGTGAGAAAGACGATTGGGGATGTTGCCACTTCGTTCGTTGTATCTGGTTCACAGAATGCCTTGGTGGTGTTGCAGTCTGCGAGTGGGTCTGGGGAGGAGGTGTAACTGATGGGCTGTGTAAATGCATCTCACCATGGAGAGGGGGGAAGATGTTACTATCTACGACTTGTAGAATCTTGAGTGTTTCATGTACATATATCATATATATATTCTAGGTACCATGCGATGAGCGGTCGAACTGTAGTACATTACTGCACCATGCATCGTGTTGGACGTCGGATCCCGATCAGACCGAGGGGGTCGTTTGTGATGGTCCCGACGTCGACGAATCCACCTTGAGGCACAATTTGTTTGCCGTACGTTGTACTATTAAAGCGCTGCTATCTCATTCGCCACCGTCCAACTTGGGGTCTTGAGGCTTGAGCTTGAAGCTTGAAGCTTGAAGAAGGATCCGTACGCCGTCAACGGGCCGAACGGACCGTCGCACGAACTGCTCAACGGCTATAAATCGGGCTGACAGTCCAAATTTTTCATCATTCGATGCTCAGTATATACGTACAAGCCTAGCCAAGTGCTTGTGGATGCATTATGTATTTGCCCGGTTACACGCCGTGACCAACCTCAATCTCATCGATCGCGCGACTCAGCTTTGCACCCCACCGAGCCCACTCGAATACAAACGTGCGCCAGCTTTGCACTCGAGTCACAACACCGACTCGGAGATCCCCAGTGGAGTGATAATTCCACGGTAACGGAGAGTGTTATCTGGAGAATAGTTTCACGGACCGCGACTGGGTCTTTTCTACGTTCTACCCACCTCAAAAGCAAGGGGATCATCAACAGACTTTTGTCCGTAAACCACGACCACCGCAATACGTATTAGCCCAGCTATCTAGCTAGCCTCCCATCAACACAAACTCTCACTTGCCCGCAGTGGATAATGTCTGCCTTGCGCCGACTGTTGTCTCGGCGCACGCTCGCATACGTTACCGCCTCTGCGGTCAGTGTCGCTGGCGGTGGATACTACTACCTGAATTCTGGTCCTGCCTATCCAGCCTCCACTCGGGAGACCCGCCGCCCACCTCCATCATGGACTCCGCCACCTCGGCAGACTATGTTGCATGCACTCCAGAGGAGCGGCGACAGCCCAGAAGAGGAATTCGATTTGCTGGTAGTCGGGGGAGGGGCGACGGGTGCTGGTGTAGCCGTCGATGCCGCAAGTAGGGGTCTTAGGGTTGCCTTGGTAGAAAGGAACGACTTCAGCTCTGGTGAGTTCATTGGCAGGAATTTTGGCGAGCTCAGTTTTCTTATGGATCCCCAAGGCACGTCGTCCAAGTCGACGAAGCTTGTCCATGGCGGTGTTCGTTATCTTCAGAAAGCTGTCATGGAGCTTGACTACGAGCAATACAAGCTCGTACGTGAGGCTCTGCACGAGAGGAGGATATTCCTGCAAACTGCGCCCTATCTATCACATATGCTCCCCATCATGCTCCCCATATACAAGTATGGTTTGAAACCCCTTTTGTGAATATATGCTAAATCAAAGTGCGTTGCAGATACTGGCAAGTGCCGTATTATTACGCAGGGTGTAAGATGTACGACCTACTGGCCGGAAAGGAGAACATGGAGAGTTCTTATCTCATGTCAAAAGGTAAAGCTCTTGAAATGTTCCCTATGCTCAAGAGTGAGGGTCTTGTTGGTGCTGTCGTATATTATGATGGTGAGCTTTCACGTGATTTCGATCTTCAGCAACTTATTACTGTTGTCTAGGTCAACATAACGACTCGCGGATGAACGTTGCATTGATAATGACCGCCGTCAAGCTTGGTGCAACAGTTGCCAACTACTGTGGTGTTACCGATCTTCACAAGAACGCTGAGGGCAAACTCATAGGGGCGAAGGTAAAAGACGAACTCACTGGTCGGGAGTTCAACGTCCGAGCCAAGGTAGGTCCGTTATTAATCCTGCGACTCGCTTCTTAGCCTCAAGATAGGGCATCATCAATGCGACGGGCCCATACGCTGACTCGCTCCTTTCCCTTAACAACCCCTCACACAAACCCATTGTCCGGGCCTCCTCCGGCGTTCACATCACACTTCCTGCTTACTACGCTCCTGCACGGATGGGTCTCCTGGACCCCGCCACCTCCGACGGACGCGTCATTTTCTTCCTCCCTTGGGAAGGCGGTGTAGTGGCCGGGACCACCGATTCGCCTGCCAAGGTGAATGCCCAAGGTGAGGAGGTCACAGCTGCCGAAGATGAGGTCCGTTGGGTGATGGACGAGGTGCGAGGATACCTCAGTCGGGATATCAAGGTGCGCCGTGGGGATGTGCTCAGCGCGTGGGCGGGGCTGAGGCCGCTCATCTCTGCGGGTAGTGAGGGAGGGACGGAGGGTTTGGTGAGGAATCATCTGGTAAGAATCGAGGAGTCGGGACTTGTTACTATTGCTGGCGGCAAGTGGACAACGTATCGGGCAATGGCGGAGGAGACCGTCGATAAGGCAGTTGAGGCGTTTGGACTAGAAGACAAGGCGAAAGGTGGGTGTAGGACGGAGGACTTGAGGCTTGTTGGAAGCGACGGGTGGAGTCGGAACATGTTTATCGGTCTTATTCAAAGAGTTCGTTCCAAGTTACATTGTTCCTCGATGCATGACTAACACCTTTCATCTTCCAGTTTGGATTGGACACGGATGTCGCCAAACAGCTCTCGGATAACTACGGCGACCGTGCCTGGACAGTATGTGCCCTCGCTGAGCCAACAGGCGAACAATGGCCGTTGCACGGAGTTAGGCTTAGCCCGAACTACTCCTACCTTGAAGCCGAAGTCCTCTATGCAACGCGTCACGAATACGCTTGCACAGCCATCGATGTCCTTGCGCGTCGTACCCGTCTCGCCTTCGTGAACGCCCAAGCCGCCCTCGTGGCCCTCCCACGTGTCATCGAAATCATGAGCAAAGAGCTGGAGTGGAGTCGGGCGCGAGAGAGAGAGGAGTTCGAGCGAGGGGTTAAATTCTTAGGGAGTATGGGACTCGCGCCCATGTTGGGCATGAGTCCCAGTGTTATTGCGCGCGGTGGCATTCCTGGATGGTTCAGCTGGTTGGAGGGTGGGTTCTGGCACTTGCTTGGACTGGCTGGTCTTCCTGTTCCCCTCTCTGCACCAGCGCTGCCCACTACCCCTCTGCAGATATACAGCCGCGCGAAGTTTGAAGCTGGTGAGGTTGATGCCTTGAAAGAACTCTTCAATCGTCACGCAATCCCCCGAGCTGAAGCCCAAGCACCTGGCGTCATTGCTCAGGCCGACATGCGGTTGAGAAAGGCTGACATACGGAATGTGCTGAAAGAGTTTGCGAGTGAGTGGCCCGGGGATGGATATGAGGGCTTCAGGGAAGCAGATTACCGATATGTCTTCGAGGAGGAGGGATTCAAGGATCGGGAGGATGTTGACCTTGATGGATTTGTTGAGGTGAGTCCGAGGGTCACTGGTGATCATCCTGAGGGTACTGAACACACTTGCTTGTAGATTTGTGGAAATTTGAAAGATGTATCCATGGTGCCTGTAGTTACCAAGAAAGCAAAAATCGAGCGGAAACGTATCCCTGTAGAGAAGAGCGGCGGGGGTGTATAGAATCATCGTTTATATGCTGCAAATATTCGTGCAGTGGTGACTATTGTGTTACTAATTTTTGGATTTCACTAAACTCTCCTCGCTGTTCTCATGTCTAGACCTGCTCGTGTAGAATGATTTGCATAGTTTCGTCGCCTTGCAATGGGCCTTGACGGTTCCATGTATGCACTAGTGCCATGTCAACGTCATGTCAAACCTACATATGGTAACAAGACATGCCTCGCTTCGCTCCGGCAGTGTGCGAATGCAGCCCGTAGATGCCAGGCTTAAGAATATTTGCAAGTGAACATAAAAGCTGTATATAAGTATGAAATGTCATGTAGTACTACAGCCGGGGCCGTGCGCATGGAGCCCGTAGACTCGAGGGTTAAATTAAGAGTCGCGAGCTTATCCAGCACACAATAAGTATCACCAGCCTGCAGTTTACCAAACTCTTGAATGTGATGTACATATTAGTAAAGTCTGCGCAGTGGATCACAATAGTACTTCGTGGTAAGTAACATTAGCTGTATATGTTTCACCTGGCCTCAATCGAACCCGAGCGTGAGTGCGGTGCCGTATCCTGGACAAAGCGGTATACAGCTGGCCATGCGAGAAGACGGGACGAGTTAAGTCTACCCCGACCGAGTCTAGTGTTAGCCCCTGACAACTATTGAAAGTAGTTGCGTACGCTGGTGCAAGAGGGAATTGACGTCGGAGGTGAGTGTGCCCTGAATGAAGAACATGTCCGTGGTCTTGACTCCCGCTCTCCCTGCAAGTGGTCGGCGTGACCGTATGACTTGGTGCGTAATCCGTACGCTCGGGTTCTGCTGACGTTCGTAGGTTGTGTCTTGAGGCGTCCACGGCGACGTGGTGGGTTTGCGTGGTGAGTGGGTCGCTTGGAGCGTTTCGTGGATGGCGTGGATGGCGTAGGTACGTTCGTCGATACGTTTTGCGTACCGTTTTGTTGCTGACCGTCTTCGTGCTTATGAGTGTCCAAATGCACTTTTATTTATTTAAGCGCGCGCAAACAAACGAACCGCGCAATGAAAACATAACAAATGCGCAAATATAAAAACATATACATGCGCAACACATCAAGACAACGCGCAAAGAAAAAGCTGCGCAAACCTGAATAAAGAGCGCAACCAAAAAAACGCGCGCAACCAAAAACATTAGGCGCAACGATCGAAATGCACCAAGGAAATGTGGGTAAGTGAAAGTAGATTAGATTAGTAGTCTGTAATCCTAATGGCGGACGTCACAGGAACGACTCGGACGAATGGCAACAGGAGAATGCATACGTTGCACATTTGCCTCAACCATTATCCCTGATTATATATTCCTTCGAATTCTCCACCCCAAGTTGGTTCATGAATGCTTCAAGACTCCGAAATTTATTCGAGAAGGAGCCTAACCTACAACAGAACTACTATGAGAAATTCGGAGCATCACGACCAAACGGTAGCTAGCATACTTGGCCGTGTACGCACACGT
>KN819330.1:368350-382154 GCA_000827475.1 Paxillus involutus ATCC 200175
GTCTGCTCGGATGGCATGGTGGGAGGTGTAGGGAGATGGGGTTGGTGACTCGGAGTGATGGTGGTGAGGTGGTGAGTCGACTCGAGCCTCAGGTAAGTCCTGGCTGCTCGTGGGCTTGACGAGGCTTACGCCGCTAGTCGTTTGGTCCGTGGCACCGTTGCCCGGTTCCGACGCTGCGGCTACCCGTTCGTCATCTCTCCCCCTCGACTCTCTACCTTTTTCACCTACTCGTGGTCCTCTCTTCCTTTTGACTATTCCCTGGCTCATGGCTTCCTGTTTGCGCTCTGGACGTGGCTCGCTTCTCGGTACGTCGACGCTTCGTCTTCCTGACCTGTTACTGACTTCGTCGTCACGGCGCGACGCGTCAGTGACGTGGCTGCGTCTGCGTACGCGGTCGTTGGCTGACTCTGGTGAGTGCACAGTGTCCCGCGCTGTCCCATTGTTCCGAATATCGTAGAGTACTTTTGTAGTAGCTGTAGACTTCTCGAATAGATGTTGAAGAGTTTCAAAGCCTTTGCGAGCTGTTTCGAGGCGGCGAATTCGGACTGCTAGGGATGGATGGATAGTTACGATAATTGTACGTTTTGCGAGGTTATTCTGTGCTCACCAAAAGTCCGAGTCGCGTTGTGTCGTTTCCGTACCCGTGAGGTACTCAAGGCTTGTCTCATGCATGCACGAGACTGGCTTGAACGTCTGGCGCGTGCTTGAGATCCCGAGTACAGCGATGGTGATCGACGGCATGGACAGTTCTACGGACCCCGAGTCGAGGGACGGTTGGGAAAGTGTGCTTGAGATGGAATTGGGCGTGCACACGAATCTCATAGCGAGCGCTCTTTCAGACGATGGACGATGGCATGTCGCCTCGGATTTGTACGAGGCAAAGCTTTTCGAACTGAGCAAAACGGTGAGTTTGTGTTCATGGAAGTATGCTCAATTCGGTATTCGCTCCATCAGCAATCAGGGGAACCAGGCTTCTGCGAGGCGACACGACGACCAGCGGCAAGGCTGAAAAACCCAAAAACAGTGATGGATGACATGAGAATGGTAGAGGATAGATGAGTAATTGCCGGCTGTAGATACAGAGGATGAAGGCATTGGAACCGAGGACTGTAAAGCAGTATATAAAGATTGCATGTCTCAGGAGGATAAAGAATGTATGTCTCAGATGGTGAAAGAACGTATGACTCAGGTGGGCAAAGCGCCCATGCTCTGAAACCAAAACAAAGGCTCAAGCAAGAAAGGAGAGAACAAAAGATAAAACAACAAAGAATTAGACGTCAAAGCGAGCCAGGCCAAAGCACCACGTGGAGGGGAGGAGGGTAGTATAAAGGTGGGCGTGCGTGGAAGAGCAACGAAAGCAAGTAAATTGAGTAGGGACAAACATATACAAACGAACGAGGATGGTTATAACACGAGTAATAATAATAATAGCAAGCTTGAAAGCTTGAAGTTTGAAGACACGCGCACGACGTCATAGTTCGCTCAAACGGAAGTATAAATTGTGGCTGGTGCGCCGCATCCAACCTTTTCCACCTTTCCCCTCTTCCCCTCGCTGCAGTATACTGTCCCATCAAGTGAGACCCCCCCCAGATCGTGAAAATCAGGCTCAAACAAGCATGGGTACAGTCTTGTGTCACTCCTTGTCGTGGACTCGCTCTCCTGTTCGATGATTGGACCACGCGCTGACCTTCTCCTCTGACCTACTTCTTCCTCCCTCGTTGTTTACTTCCCGCCTGACTTTACGTGCATAGCATTCTTGTGTCGAGCGGACAGCAATCAGTATCACATACTGTGCTCGGATGATGCACTATACAAGAATGGCTCACGTTTGGTTGTCATGGCCGAGTCGTATACATGGCCTTTGAGGCAGAAGTAAATATCGAGATCCAAGTGTTTGATCATGCATCACGATTGGTTGCGATTCCGGGCCAGCTCACAGAGACCACCTATCCCTTCACTAGTATACCTCCTTCACACTGGGTGTTGATCTTGGGTGGCTATAGTCTGTATGCGTCAAGGGCAGGGTCTCACCCGTTATCCCTGATTCTAACCTCATACCAGCACGGGTTAATCTCACACATCCATGTCTTGTCTTCACTGTGACGCATGTTTACATGCACGTAGCGCAGTTACACCAGGAAGATTGTGGGCATTGGTTTGCTTCCGAACAGTTGAAAAAACCCACGACTCCTGTATGGGTTTTTTCTTGAATCTAGAAGGAAAGGAACCATTGCATCAAGCTTGGAAGCCTTGTTATTTGCAGGCTCGACAGTGACTGCTTCGTGTCTCCATATTTCACACAAAGCGCACTCGAAAGCCTTGAGGTTCGCGTATCCTCGAAAGGTCTTCGATCGTCATTTGCATGTTCGGACTTATCGCAGCAGACGATACAGAAGTCCGCGAAAGGCATGATAATGAAACTACAAAGAGGCAAGTATTTTCTGCAATTGATGCTGTTGCAACGTTTGTGTTTTTCATCTATGGAACGACCGATGTTCGGTTCAACGTAAACTCGCGGCCCCGTTATCTCATGCGCGTAAGTGTTTTTGGCGGTGATCTGACCTGGACCTGCGGGCTAGGTTACCGTAGCTTTGCTGGGGAATAGCCAAGTGGAACCGTGTATCTTGATTTTCAAGTTGTCTCGAATGTCAACATGGGGGGAAGAACTTCTAGGACGAATGCGAAGGCGGGCTTTCTTTGGCCTCCCGCACACGGTGCAAGGAACTGGATGGAATGGGACATCGCCTATAGATCCGCGGATGACCACTGCTCGAGTAGAAAGATTAACATTACGGGTGGCTTCTTCCCGGTCATGTCACGTCGTAGTCGTATCCTTGAAATCGTTGGAGCTAGGTCATAGTCTGGCGGTGCCAGCTTTTAAATTTGCTTCGTACTCATTGACCAAAACTCTCCGCAAGACCTTGCCCGTGGGTGATTTGGGTATCTGCTTGCTCGATCGATCAGTAATCTCTCCAGGCTAATCGTCTGGACGACTCACCTGGCTCACCACTGAAATCCCCCCCCTCAGCCACTTATACCTGCTCAAACTCGAGTGCACCCATGCATCGAGTCTCTTGATCGTCTCCTCTGCGCCAAGTGCCTTGCCAGTGGTCGACAAGACGATCCATGCACGAGGGAGACGCTCATCGGCGGTGCGTCCGCCGCTGACCCCTGCAACGCTCACATCAATGATGAGCTTATCAGGGTGTCTGAGAAGGATTTCTTCAATCTCCATCGGGGACACCTGCATCCCTGAAACTTTAAGTGTGTCCTGTGATCAAAGGTTCATTGCTGTGCAGTGGTTGTAACGGAAGATTCGGTATACCTTTGCTCTATCTTCGAAACTGAGAGCAGCTTTCGTTAGCCCAAGGAATGCAATCCTGACCAGAGACACGTACTAAACAACACCATCTCCGTCAATCCGTGTCCGATCCCCTGTGCGGAGCCACCCGTCCTTAAAAGTTGCCTTCGTGGCCTCTTCATTCTTCCAGTATCCAAGTGCGACACAGCCTGATCGGACATATAATTCCCCAGGTTCATTCAAGGCTGCAAGGCTGCCGTCTTCTCGCACAATGCGAGCTTCGACGCCTGGAAGAAGTACTCCGACAGAAGTGGGCACATTCTTGGCGCGCCCTCCAAGCATGCCGGGGACATGCTTCATCGAAAGGCTGAGTGTCTAAAGCATAGAGATGAGAAATCAAAGAAAGAGGGGAACAGCTGTACATACGGCTTCAGACATTCCATACCCTGTCATTCTTCAGCTTTGTGGACGAAAAGATACACCAAACCTACCCACCTTCTCCGACCCGTGGTACACCGGGGAAACGCGCCCGCAATTGTTCGGCAAGTGAAGCAGGCAGGTAAGCCGCGCCACATTGCACGACCTGAATGGTGCTAAAATCTGCGGTCGGAAACCTAGGATGGTGCACGATCTGGTGAATGAGCGATGGGACTAGAAATAGGGTCGTCACACGGTATCTTGGAGATAAGAATGACAAAAGTGAGGAGCCAAATAATGGGCAGGGGATAGGAAGACGTACTTCGAGATTGCATCTAAATAACCTTCGGGGTCCCATTTAGGGAGGAAAAGGACTGTCGTTGGGTTGAAGAAACATCTAAATGTGGTGATGTGGAGACCGTATGCGTGGTGTATTGGCAGGATATTAAATGTGACACTCATGCCTCCTGGACCGTTCCATATTCGGGGCTTTGGTAGGACCAACATCAAGCTGATAGTTCGTATGATCCACGAAATACTTACTGCTTCAACCTTGGATGCCTCTCTATTCACTTCAAATATCTGGTTGACTGAATTGATAATGTTCCCATGTGAAATCATGACAGCTAGAAAAAACCGTAATTCTGTTAGCGAAAATTCCCAAGTGCAAAGGGGGAAACTGTATATGTATGGAGTTACAAGGGGGAGCTCGACATTTCCTCCAGTGCGTATGAGGTTACATACCTTTCGGTAAGCCGCTTGTTCCACTAGAAAATATCAGATAGGCTAGTGTATCCTGTGTGGCATGTGCTATGGGCAGCCATGGCATCTTGCCATGTTGTGCCCGGGAAACGAGATCTCCGTAGCTCGTACGACCTTGAACTTCCCCCTCGAGAATATAGATGCAGTCGTCTGGCAGGCCGGAAGAAAGTGCCAGGCGTAGCAGTGAGGGACTAACGAACAAGCGCGTTGCGCCTGATAGCTTCATCGTATACTCAAACTCGAAAGGGGTGGAAAATGATGAAAACGTGACAAACGGGACCGTAATCGCCAGCAGCGAGTGCAACAATACCACGTAATCCTGCAATAAATGTTAGAGGTGATTGATTGGGGTCCGTTGAGGGGATCACTGTACCAAGGAGTTCTCGCTGAGGACTCCAACTATTTCGTCATTCTCACGGCGGATGCCCAGCCCACCATCCTTTACATCGCTTCCAAGAGCAGTCGCACCATCCCGCACTCGCCCGAGGAATTCCCGGAACGACCGTGTTACGCCAGTGGAGGCATTCACTTGGAACGTGTAATCCGGCCAGGCCTTCTGCTCTGGTCGATTGAGGAGGATATGGTGCACATTCTGTGGGGGAATTTCGGGTAAGGGGGGGAACAGCGATTTGTGGTACATGTTATCCTTCTAGATATGTGTAGGAAGTTGGGGGGTGTGCTTCTGGAAAGCATTTTGATGTTGGGGGTTGTGCTTTTATTGGCGTGCATTATCGGGAGTACGGGATGGGATTTGGATCCGTAATAGCCGGTGTTGGTGAGTTCAATGTATTGTCGTTTTCACCTGACAATCTAAGAACCATCATTCAGAACTTGAGAGCGAATACTACCGGGCATAGTTCCCGATAAGCCGAGCGATGGAATTCCTTATCCAAACTTGGGCGAACTTCGAAGCTTCCGTCGAGGCACTGTGATAAAAGCCACGTGATAAAAAGTAGTTCCATAGTCCGGCGGTCTAATCGGACCTCTTGGAATGACGAATTGGCCGTTGGAGTCGGCGTCACGCCTCACAAAAATGCTTCCGCTTAGTAGGAAGCGGTTTTTTGAGCTCAGCGCGCTCTGCCAAGTAAACGCTGAAATAAACACCGAAGTCCAACAGCCTGCAAGACAAGGAGTGGACATTTCCTCTACCCACAGTAACCCACACATCTATTCTGGGCTCCATTGCATCAATACCAAACTCCTCTGTGTTATTCAGAATGTGGGGCGTACGATGTGAGACGATCAGTGATGTACATTGCAAAGTTGAGAATCGGGCCAAATGTCGATGCTGACCGCCCCCAGGAAAACGGAGAAGTTCGTATACTGGCTAGACCAGAGCACGTATGTTCATTACTATTAAACTTCGAAACCAGTTCATTAATCAATCGAAGGTTATCTGTTGTGTATGTAATCATCTTCCATTCCAACTCTCAGAGTTGGATGCCTTCTATAAGACGGATTCCTCATCATGATCTCGACTATGATGCGAGGGGAGATAGATGTGAGTCACAGGTTGTTGTGGCAGCTTACACGGTGCTGACGTAGAAGTAATTTCAGAAATATCATTAATATCTGCGGTACTTTCCGCCTTCTTTCATGGTAATGTGTCGCTTGCGAGTGAAGGAGCTCGATCGAAGGAGGTCGCAACCGTGCCAAGCTGCTTTATTATGGTGTTTCATCCCCAGAGGCTGAAGTTGGACAGTTCAGAGGCACTGGCGATCAACGATTATTAGTACTGCAGGGCTTGAGGCGCAACACGAGCTGCGAGCAGGGCTACGCAGCTGACAGGACTGGTGAGCAGGGTGGTAACTAAGTTCTATCCCACACGACTCACTGCGCACGGCAGGGAGGGCGTCTCTAGATACTACATAATCTCGCATAAAGATAGCACTGTGTAGGCACTTGGTGGGGAAGATGGCATCACAGATAGTAGCACCCCCACCATACTCTCCGTGAACACAACCACTACGCTTCCCAGCGGCATTGTTAACTGAGACTCGTCTACAGGGGGCACACCTTGACTATCTCGTAAGATTTACAACTTCAGAACCTGACTTCACTCTGCCAGTATACAGGAACAATCGTGACGTCCATGGGAAACTCTGCCGAATGTAAGGATTTACTCATCAGCAATAGTAGAAGGTAAGCGAAAGGCTAGCGTCTGCCTTTCCTCCTTTTCGCTGACTAGATTCATTCAGCACAAATAGTGAAGATCCCGGCAAACTCCACAGATGTAATACCCTTCCCGGAATCTCATTCGCTGTGGGAAAGCAAGACACAGGGGCACCCATCACAGGGAATGACGTTTGCTCTTGTCTTCCCACTGAGTACTGAGCTTCCGTCACAGCCCTTACTCATTCCCACTGTCGCCATCGTATGACGGAGATAGAACGGCGTTTGTTCGTACTCACCATCACCCTGTGAAGCCAGGGGAGCGATTCTCTACTCTGAATCGCAGTGACAGGTTTGCACCTCTTCCAAAACTCCTCAATTGGATGACCTGACAATTTAATTATTCCCTGTATGTTACTTTCCGAGCTCTCGTTTCTGTCGGCAATGAAGAGCTGTCCAGAAGAATGGTACGAGTCCACCGACGAGATGCTATATCGAGATGTCAAATCTCTTCTGGTATGTTTCATAGCCCTTGCAGGGAATTCTCCGGTTCAATAGGCCTTCGGTAAAAATGCGACCGCCACTAGGCCGTGAGCCGTTCGCTACAATTGCGCGCCTTAGAACCAGTCGGATGATCAGTTCACAGGTTATATTGATCACCACACCTGGTCCAGCAGACGGTGAGGAGCCATGAGATCCATATAGCTCAGATCTACATTTGACGGCACGTTGGAAGTGGACGGTGATAGTATCACGCAATGCATACATGTGCAGTGACATGTGACGGTGGAACTCTGGCTGTGCTCTTTCTTCACAACTACACTGTAGCCATTCGATGACTATCAAAGTCTCGATCAGAGGGCAGCAGAAGCCACAGTGACGCATCCTACCATCGGGCCTGGCCACTGGCATGTCTCATCTGTACGCATCTTTCGAACAAGGTTCCCGATTAGACAAGACGGACTCGCGGGTACAGCAAGTACTACGTTACGCTGAACCTGTCCCACACGTGTCCAGAAGAGTCGCCATATTTCAGACTGCAACGAACGAGGCTCAGAGCTGTGAATGTTGCGGTTCGATCAGCCCAGCCTCCTCATGACTTCTCCATCTGCATCAGATCTCAGAGACTCAGAGTCAAGTCCAAGTGAAGGGTGCACTGGTGAATATTTGAACGTTCGCCGATATCGATACTAAATATCAAGGCAACCCCGATGTCACTATCGATCAAGTACTGCTACTAAGTATCTGTTGGTGGGCCTAGAAAAAATGACAGAGAAGTCCTAGCAACGTACCGCACGGATTACTCCCTTATACTAGTAGTAACTTCGAGGAACCACAGCACTGAAATTTGATGCCTGAGCCTGAGATCTCAGAGAGCCTCTGCACAGTTTTCTGAGTACAAGAATTTTCGGATTTTTGTCGACTATAAATAGCCAGCCATAGTCAGGGGGACAATCACGAAATCTAGTGTCCGGAAGCTGTCCTCAATGCATACGTCGACTGGCCTTCGTTCACAACACATGTCTTGAACTTGTTATCTGCCCAACACCCAACACCGTCACGCACGCAGCGGCACGGTAACCTCGTTGGTGCAGCTGACTTGAGCTGCGGCTTCACTGGGATTAACTCGATCTTTTCTGTTTTCCGACTGACAATCTTATTTTCCTTCCTGTAAACCGAGCCCATCCCATATGCCTCCGAATCTGAAGCAAAGACTCGCGACCCTTTCCCTGGCTCCATCATCTCCTTCTTCGCCTCTGGGTGCCCCAGGTCTAAGGAGTACATTCCGTCCACTCTGGAAGGGAAGTTCCCAAGATGCGACTGGAAGTGAGTCGGATGCGCGTGACAAGGTGCAGGAGGTTATGGGCAAAGTCATATTTCAGGCTGGTGTAGACTACGAGTAAGTGCTTGGAGCTGGAAATATGCGCACTTTGTTCCTCATCCACAATGACTGCAGGACAAGACCTATGTGCGTCACCTCCTTTCCACAGCATTACCATGATATCCTAATTCAATCTGACCACACTACAGGGTAATCATCAACGCTTCGGCCCTACCCGATCCTCACGAAGTGTCATATGACCTCCTTTTATCGTACGTCGCCCCATTGTTGCGATAGAAGTAGTACCAACGAAAGCGTGAACCAGTCGCATTTTGTCGTATCTCGACCTCTATGGTGCGGTCCTTCTCATCCGCCCGCGACTTTGTAACTCATTTTTCTTAGTGGAGTCCGACTATACTGTAGTGTTCTTTGCTACTGGTGGCAGACACGCACCCAACTGGAATTGGGTATGGAAAGCCTACCGTAGCCTCAGTCGCAAATACCGCAAGAACTTGAAACGTCTGGTAAGAATGATAAACCTTCTGTTATTCAAATTCTCAACTGGCCCAAGTATATCGTACATCCTTCTTTCTTCTCGAAAAGTGCGCACTTCTACATCTCTTCGTTTGTGTTTGACATAACCTACGCACTGCAGTGCTCTTCTCCGTGGCTGGTGCCATCATAAGGTGTGTACCGTATTCCGAGACACCTACTCAATCTAGCTCGTCTAACTAGTCCGCAGTCCCAAATTCTTCCGTAAAATAGTCTACATCAGTACCCTTTCGGACCTCGCACATCATGTTCCACTAACCCAAATAAACATACCGCCCGCCGTCTATCAGTACGTCTTTCCTACTCCTTGCCTCAAATGATCCTCTTATGCTGCGTGTAGAGAAAACTTGAAGCACGAGAAGCAGATCACTCTGCCCATCCCTATACGCGCCAGTGTTTTTGGTGTACCACTTGAAGAATTGATGGGAGTTGACGGCGAGAAAGGCAGCATCCCTCGGGTTGTAAAGGATGCTATCCAGTACATTCGAGAGCGTGGTGAGCACGAAAGCAATCAAATGTCTGCAATCGGAACTCATGTTGACAGGTTTGGATGAGGACGGGCTATTCAGACGCTCGCCAAACTCTGCTCTACTGAAGCAAGTGCAGCAGGCTTATGACAGAGGTGCGTTGCGGTGTCTGCATATGAGGAGCATACTGAACTCAAAATGTTCCAGGCCAGGTAGTTTCCCTCGAGACTTTCAACGATCCCTATCTTGCCTCCGTCTTGATTAAGAAATATCTACGCGACCTCCCTAATCCTCCATTCCCAGAATCTCTCTATCCTGTTGTCTGGCAATGTCCTGTGCCTTCAGCCGATCCAACCGATATGGCTGCTGTCGCGTATATTCGAGATACTCTTCTGCCACAGCTCATGCCATGTGTGTACATCATACTGAGCCAAGTCCTACGTGAGGCCCTCGTTACGCCCACGCTTTCATTGCACTAACCTGACTTTAGATCTCCTCCATGAAGTATCGTCACATTCATCGAAGAATCGTATGGATGCACATAACCTTGCCGTTGTCATATGCCCCAACCTTGTTAAGAGCTCAAACCCCATGAAAGATGTCTTGATGTGCGCGGTTCCTGGTGGACCTTCCGTAACCAACGACTCGCCATCACTGCCGTCCTCTTCTACCTCTCAATCCGTCTCAGCCTCGACAACCACATTGTCTGGGTTGTCCTCGGGTTCTTTCTCCGAAGGGAGAACCACCCTCGGGGCTGTGATCAAGCTCTGCATCCAACGCTATTACGAAATATTCGATGAGGTTCGAGATCGCTCTGAACCCGTACCGGTGTCGAGGCACCTTTCGCGGTCTCCCTCCCCACTATCCTCTTCCGAATCATCTGCGTCATTGTCAAAACGGCCTCGACCGACCAGCCTCACTGTTGATGACGAAGATAGTATTGATGATGCGATGCTTGTCATGCCCATCGGGCCTGCAGGCAATGCGGGGTCCACATCGACTTCTGGCTTCAGTCAAGGCGCACAAAACGCCACGCTTGGAAATGGATCAAGAACCGTGTTCCCATATCAACCTCGCCAGCGCAAATCCCCAGTCATTGCTCCTGGTGTACGTTCCGTGAACAAAGATACCAGTGGCGGAAACTACAGCTATATTTCTCGCAGTCGAGCACGGTCCACGCTTAGTATCGAGCGAGCAGGTGGTGGTTTTGGAAGTGGTCGGGGCTCGATATCTATTGGCAGGGGTACACTGCGTAAGGCGACCGGTTCTGGGGTGGAAGCTCTCGGAATCACCGCAGGAGGCTTTTTCGCTGCGCCGAGTTCCCCGTCACCGCCTTCGAGATAATTTGGTGAAAGTTAGACGAGAGGATTTTCAGTGTGTGCTATTCGAGATCTCTACGTAGTTATATATTGTCTCTGTTAGATCTCTCTATCCGTGTTTCGTTCTAGTGAGAGATTGGATTAGTGTTGCTAACATGCTACCTCTTTCTTTGTGCACTTAGGCCTCAGGCGTTGCTTGCTAGTTGATAAGTCTGTACAGTTGTTAGGTCTTTCGTTTATAATGATATGAATAGTCTTGTAATTCCCTCAGATTCATCCTGAACTTCAAGAAAATAATTGCATGATGGCTAGCTGTAATTCGCACTTACCTGTGTGGGGATGATGGGCAAGTTCGGCCACACCACTAGTACTAGTGCGTTCATCGCGTCACACAAGTAAAGCTGCAGACAACGAAAATTCGAATATTTATGGGGTTTATGTATAACATTCCGTTAACGAGCGGGGTATCTACTGGAGTTTGGCCCATCTACATCTATCAATGCCCAAGGTACAGATGCAAGATGCACCCCCCCTGTAAGCCTGGGTCAGATCACAGATGCTACTTAGCCCAACGTACTCACCTTTACTGCCCACAGTAGTCTCTCCACGCCGAGAGCATCATCAATCCGAAAGCCTGCGCTTCCGTCGATAGCAATCCAACCTGATCCCACACGAGTGGGTTGACTACCGGGCTGAGGGACCCGAGATTGGTGATATTGCCCAGGACAGCATAACGCATGTTCGCGGCTGTGGTGGTGTAGTTGGACCCAAATCGTTTGGGGTAGAGTGTTGCAACGCGGTACGCCACAGATGCCAAAGCAGCGGATGAAGAAGCATCACCGAACGACGGCCCGTCGGTCAAGTAGTCAGGTACAAGGTTTCCAGATGTCTGGAATACACGTCATATGGGATCTCAGTGCCCGGTCCCCGGCAAGAACGTACCAAAGCAGCAAACTCCCCGTCTAGAATTTCCTTTACCCAGGAAATAAGATCAAATACCTGCGTCATCATAGTCGGATAGGACGAGGTCTTCCGGATGGTCACGGCAATACGCAGCATGCCCAATGCCGCCCAGGCGTTTCCTGTCCATGTATCGGTTTCAAGCTGTTCTGGGAGAGAGAATTTGAACTACCTGAACCCCAAATCCCTTCGTCAACCCAGGACTTGGTGTCGTCGTCGTATATGTGGCCCCAGAGCTTTCCGGTGGGACCATCGAGCAGAAGAGCGTCACGGTGAAGACGGCATTGATCATATGCAATCTGCAGGGGAGTCGCGTTGTGGGTCACCGCACCGTAATACGCAATGAAGGGGAACCCCATGTAAACCCCGTCGGCCCTGGCCAGAGTGTCAACCAATGAGTTGTATCAGGAAATTTTCACAAACCAGTATTGGCGTGAATCTGCCCGATGCGAAATCGCGCCTGTGCTGGTCCTCGGAGCGACATTGAGGATCTGGTAAGGTAACATCATGAGCGGTGAGGGAATAATGAGGCATGAGGATACAGGCATACGTAGTTGAGCTCTGCACTGGCTGCACTCAGCCAGTAGGATGAACGTGTTGGATCCGTGAAACTTCCTGCTCAGGGGGTAAACTGTACGGCTCATACTTTCAAAATATTTTTCTTTACCGAGAAGGACAGCTGAACCAGCTGATGCACCGTCGAGAGCGGCACCGTCGAGAGCATCGCCGATATTCTGGCTAAGGCGACCATCGGGAGTTTGCCAGACGGCTGCGCTATAAGCAAGCTGCAGAGTGTCGAGAGGGAATTTTCTATTAGACACGAAAGGCTTCGCGCCGAAGACAGAGTACTCTGAGTCATCCCACTCCAGAATAGCAGCTGCCGCAGTGCCTTGTTCCCAGCTACACAATGGACATGGTTAACGCGATGGCGAGTCATCTGGGGACAGAAACATGACTTGCCTGGTCCTGATAGAACCAAGCATAGCAGAGCGGATGATGTCTGTTTTGCCAGCGCTCTGTTCGTAGGTGGAAGCATCAGCCGCGCCCAGAGCAACTCCAGAGAGTACTAGTTTGGCACAGATCAGTGAGGAAATCACCAACTTCTGAGGATAGCTGGAACGCATGATTAAAAGGAATGGACGGTAAAAACGAGTGTGAAGGCTTAAATATTTAAACCGGGGGTCGCAAGCGCGTTGAAAGTACCAAAAGAATAGCAGTCGGCGTCATTCATTCTGTTGAATGACATATGTACACGATAACACGCCACCAGCATCGACGATTAATCGATACCTAGTCTTGAACTAGGGGGATACCGCGCTCGAAGCTTTGGCCACCTAAAGCGAGGGGAAACACCCCAATCTCGCATCGTATGCGAGTCGATACTGCCAGACAGCGCATACACTGCGACAATTGCGAGTGCATTATGACGAACTGACCAAATGCATGCATATGTAGATTATGGTCGACGGTAGCCGCTACCGTGACATGGATGATGGATCACGGAGGTCACCAGCTCCTCCATGTCAATATTAATCACGATGTTAGAGCGCTGCAGAGGAGGTTAGTATGACTCGGACTTTGAATTTCTCAGGAACACGGAGGTATGAGAGAATTGATTTAGATAAATCTTAGAATTGCTCCATATGGGGTGGGACCCCCGGCGGATGAGGCGTGAGGAAACCAGCCCTAGGGCTCATGCACACGCGCGAAATGGTGATCCAAAGCAACAAGGAGGTGGGTGATATCGATGAGCCACTAATGACTCGAGGCCATTGTCAAAAATTGAGGTATATGGGAGGTTATAGTATGCTGTTTAATTAGACTAATAGATGGCCGGCCAGGTCAGGCGTGAGTACGGTGGGCGAGAAGGATCAGGTTGACTTTTCAATCATTCAATATTCAGGTTTCAAAATTTCAGGGTTTGGTTGCAATTCCTACCCCATAATTAATTTATTATTTAATTAGTTACGAAATCCAACTCCACGCTCATCGCCACCTCACGTCGCAGTCACGCAAACCTGCCCTGGCGCTGGCAACACTACATCCTTGTGGTCGCCGTGACGCACATCAATGTTGCCGATAATAAACTAAA
>KN819330.1:387607-399355 GCA_000827475.1 Paxillus involutus ATCC 200175
CTTTTGTCTGTATACCGCAGGTCCTCCAGACAAGGAGAATAAGAAGTCACAGGAACAGCCGAACATGAAAATGACTGCCCGGAAGCAGGATTCACTTGAAGTTTGATGTCCACTGGTCTTCAATGTCTTGTCTTCTATATATACTCATTGCATCATGTCGCTGGCTCTCTTTTCTTCTATCACTCACCTATATAGTACCAGGATCATTCTCTTTCACCACGCTTTCATCTGTGATGACGTTGTATCATCCATTTTCATGCTTGTGCTGGATTCACTGGAGGCGCCTGGCTTGTACTTACACAATACATGGCGGTTCTGGAAGACCAAAGTCCCCGTTGACGTTGAACGTACGTCGAACGCTGGTCCGAATTCTGCCTCTACACATAGACCCATGGCCTCCATGATGGGCTGTGAAGAGAACTCGTCCGACTGTGTATGCATGGTATGTTGCTAGTAGTATTCCAATCAACCCACAGCAATACATAAATCCGTCTATACCTTTACTGACATGCACCGTTGTCCATCCTCAACTGGCACCCCTACAAGATCTCTGAATCCCATTTTGGAGTACAAGGCACGTCCGCTGGCGTTACTGTCGTAGACCAACAGAAGAGCCACCTTCTCTTTCCCTTCCTTTTCGTCCAAGAACTTGGGGTCGACGTTCGTCCGTGCCCATTCCAAACTTGCCATCACTAATTCGCGTCCAACCCCCTTACCCCTGTGGGCAGGCTGTACCCACATCGCAGCAACAAAGTACATTTCCCAATTCGCACCCATGCCCACTTCATCGAAAGGAGCAAGAGTCGAAGGTAGGAGCTCAGATGGCCCCAAAATGGTGACTGTGCCTATCCAAGTGTCCTTTCCATCGTCCTCGTGTTCCTCGTTTACAGCTTGGGGTTCACCATCTGAATATGGTGCGGGGTGGTAGGAAGCGATGAACGTCTGCTTGAAGGGCGAGCTGAGCCGCTGCTGCCAGACGTCATCTGTGAAGGCAACCTCGCGCGCATAGGTAGATATAAAGCTGGCTGGATCGGTTTGAAGAGAGATGAGCCGGAGTGCCTTGTATGCTGCGATAGTACATGGGGCTGCAGGTGGTTGTATTGGGAATATCTTGTACATGGTAGATCCCTGGATGCGTCGATGGAGGCCCAAGGGATCTCGACTTTGACCTGTACTTAGATGAGTCTAACGCATCCGATTGTATATCGTATCGTGATGATCACGAGTCATCATGATGCGATGTACATAGATGCATACACCCACACTCGTGTTGGTTTGGATCAAAACCATCACTTCTGAATATTAATTTCGGGTGCATGTTTCCTCGGTCATCAATACATGTGACCTGCCGAGCTTCGCGAATTCGGATAGTCTCACATCCGAGTCGCAGGATACTGCTAACATCGTCGAGTTGCACGTGCGGCAGCGTGAACACAGCCGATACCAGCGCGGTCGTAGTGGACTTGAGGGCTTGAAGCTTGAAGCTTGAAGTTCGGTGTGCGACGTACTACGAACGTACAACAGTACTTGCAAAGTAATTTCTCGACCTCTATCTTATTCTGGTCCCTTGAAATTAGACGGGTCTAGATGGGCTGAGGTGTTTCAACAAAAAGTCCACAACATGGTCAAAAAGCACCTCATGCAGATCCTCTGCCCCCGGTTCATAGTCGAACGAGTGCTCTTTGCCCTCTACCTCCAGAAGCTCTGCACCCACCCCATTTTCATGAAGTAGCCTAACCATATTCCGAGACTCGTGAACGAGCACAGCGGTGTCGGAGGTTCCGTGAACGAGACATGTTGGAGGCCAGTTGCAGGTCACCCCGAGCTGAGGGAAGATAGTCTGGTGTCTGTCAGGGATTTGAGGATAGGAGATTTGCTGGTTTCCGAGCCCACTGTCCTGAGACATGCTCTGACGCAAACTCGCGCTCAGACTTGGCTGGTGTTGACCTGTGTAGTAGTCGAGGAACGTTCCAAGTTGCAAGTACAACCTGCCGATAAGCATGCGCGGGTTGCTCGGATATCCAGGAATGTGATAAGTGGGTGGGTGATAGGCAAGTGGAGAGGCAGAAAGTGGATACAAGGCAGCACTTCCAGGATGAAGGAAGGTGGGGAAATCCTTTGGGTCAAGCATCTCTCTGCCTCGAAGGAAAGGTTCAGTTTTGGGCGTGAGGTAGTGAGGAGTCTGGCGCGTGCAACGTGAATAAAGGATAGAGAACTTAGTCAATGTGTTCACGAACCAATAAATCCCCGCCCATCCCGTACATGCTCATCACCACCCTTGGCTTCGGTGAAACATGCATGGCAGCCAAGTACGCACATAGCCCACCAGCACTGGTCCCGGCTACGCCAATTGCTTCTGGATCAACGCGACATCGCCCGGCCGAGGGCCGAGCACCGTCAGCATCTACCTCCGCCGGTTCACGGTCGAGCAGGTCATTCAGCGTATTTCTAACAAACGGAAATACGTCTCGGATGTCGTCTATGATATCATGACCTTGGGACGGGGGTACGAGTCTGTAGTCCGCACTGATGAAGATACACCCGTGGCGAGACAAGCGCTCTTAACGAATCTATGTCAGTAATCGTGGTAAACCACAAGCTGAAATGCCGAAGAGAGATGTGAGGTTAATTATTTTGCTACTCACTTTGCAGCCAGGACGGAAACCAGCTCTGTCTGTTTCCTACAGTCAACCCTCCGCCGTGGAAGTAGATGATCGTGGGTCTGAGGTCACTGGCGTCTGCGGAGAGGCTGGAGAGAGGAAGATATAGATCTAAAAGTATGGGCTTGTCGTCGATTACTTTGTAGACAAAGGTGAGAGGGTCAGCATCCATTTCGACGTAGAGCATTGTTATTCAAGAGGCTTGAGAGCATGACTACACACGCCGCATGTCAACGGGCCAGATATTAATATACTCCCAAAGGGGCGATGGGGTTTAGCAGATGCATGATAGTATGCATAGTTTGTAAGTGGGGAAATCACGGGATGGAAGCGAAAGCCCACCACAGGACTTGAAGGAGCTGGGCTTACTAGAATAAGATGTGGGTGACCATGCATTGATATTTTCTCGGTTCGAGGTTATGCGCGTCGGGATATCTAAATGGAGAGTTGTTTAGATGACAAATTGTCGATATCTCTCCATCGTTGTTGACCTTCAGCGCTTCATCTTCCATGGTGCTGCTGCCGTTTCCGTCGTAAAGCCATATTCTGCAGTTTCATCGTTGTTTCAAGATAACTTCATAGTTCCTCATTACCGCTGGTCGTTATGAGCAAGCCAGCACCAAAATCCAAGTCTGCCCAGACCCACCATGCCGGAGTCTACAAAGTAGATTCAGTCAAAGTGCGCAATCGATCCCACACCGTAACTGTGACTGAGTTAGTCTGTAGGATATAGCAGAGTTTTTGGGGATTACCAGTCTTCCCGACGCTGTCGCTTCCACACTAGCCAGCGACGTGGAGTACAGAATACATCAAGTTATCGAGGCACATTCTACCTTCAACCCTTGTCACCGCCGCAGCTGACAACATCCTTCTACCTAGGAAGCTTCTCGATATATGCGGCATGCACGCAGGACGACCATCACCACCGCCGACATTGACCTCGCTTTGCGAACCCTTAACATAGAACCTCTGTATGGTCATACGCCCCATGCCCCCTCGACGTTTCGTCGTGCACTCCCATTCCCGCATCTTGCCTCCGCAGGCGCCGTATATTTTGTGGAAGATGAAGAAATTGATTTTGATAAAGTTCTCAGAGAGGAAAAGATCACCGTACCTAGAGGGGTGAACTGGACAGCACACTGGCTTGCCGTAGAGGGTGTGCAACCCCTGGTACCAGAGAATCCCCCAGCTGTCCCAAGAGAAGAACCCAGTTCCGAAACTGCCGCTGTCAATGGCAAACCGCCCAGCGCGGGTGCCCTCGCACAAGGCAGACAGCAACAACAAGCGAATCAACAAAATCAACAAAATCAACAAAACCAGCTGGTCAAGCAGGTTCTTTCGAGAGAACTGCAGTTATATTACACCAGACTCACTTCCTCCCTTCTTCCTCCCTCGTCGTCTCCAGCTGATACAGCCAAGCGCACTGCGGCACTCGCAAGCCTCCGTGCAGACGCGGGTTTGCAAGCGCTCTTGCCCTACCTTGTGCGATGGGTCGGAGAGGGCGTTGTCGGCGTGCTCAGAGAAGGAGCAGATGGTGACCAGGAGGGTAAAACGCTCGAAGTACTGCTGGACGTTGTTGGTGCGATACTCGAGAACACGACACTGTTTATTGAGCCTTATGTATGTCTTAATGACCTTTATCTACATGTCTTTCTTCACATCTACCCCTCCTGTTACTTACTCCACGACTGTTTATCTTCTTAGCTCCACCAGCTGCTTCCTGCTATCATCTCTACCCTCCTCCATTCCACTCTACCGCGATCCCACGCAACCCACCTCCGCACAGCTGCTGCACAAACGCTTGGCCGCTTATTAACGCAACACTCGACCACATATCCCTCGCTTTCCCCACGAATTATGAAGACCCTCTTGGTCGCCCTCTTGGGTGGTTCGGCACCCGCACCTGCACCTAGATCAGGAGCCTTGAATGGCTTCGAATCATCACTTGCCAGCATGATGAATGGATCATCAATCACAGAATCACGAGGCGCTCCGAAACCATTGGGCACACGGGAAGGTGCCATCCGTGGACTTGTCGGTATCGGCAAAGAGGCAGTGCGCAAAGGAGTACTCGAGGGTGGCGGCGCACGCATTGTAGGAGAGGAGTGTGCCGCTTCGGGTGGCGACGGGGTGGATGGAGTCCTCGATGCAGTTATGGTATGTATCGAAGTAACATATCATTTGCTCTCCGTAATGTTGCATTCGACAGACTGCTCTTCGAACTCTCTGTCCACCTTCCGATATGGCGGAGTCGCTGGATCCTACGCAAGAAGAAGATATCAAGTTGATTGGGCAACTAAACCACTTGCTCGGAGAGTTCTTCACGGAGAAAGTAGTCAGCCGCGGCGATCGAGCATGGGCTGCAGGAATCTTGGAAAGTGTTAATACTTAACTGAGTGAGATGTTAGGCCTGCCTGTATTCAGGTACATATCTGTTGTCGTGCTTTCACGTCCATCAACATTTGCACGTCCCGTCTCAAAAGCAGACGAAAACAGTAGAAACCCATGTGTTGATTTGACGTGCCACCACACTATATATATATAACTCACCGTCCTCCGAGACAACGGATGGATGTGATCTCTCTCTGCATAAGTCGTACCTATCTGCTGCCCACCTCAGCCTATCACAAGTTTGCTCTAGCCTCTATGCAGTGCTTATTTCACCACCTATGTCAACTACGAACTAGCCCACCAACAACCCACTCGTAAACACCCAAGAAGACCGCACCGCCTGCAGATATCCAAAGTGTCCGTGGCACAACACCAGCAAAGAGCGCCCGCGGACCTTCATTGGTATAAATTTGCCGGAAACGAGTGAGTAAAGAGGGGAATTGCGAGGAGGGATCCTTAATGCCAGACGACCATGAGGTCAGTCCATGAAGAAGGGACGGATGATCGCGAACATACTCGCATGTCAAGCATAACGCGTGTCTTGAGAACGTCGAGTGGAGTTGTTAGTGCAGCTGCAACACCACCGGCGATGCTCCCGCATATCGCCGCTTCTGGGGCACGGAGCGGGCGAGAGCCAAGTGCGAGGGATAGTCGCACTTTAAGGAGTTCGTACAGAGGGAACTGGAGCGATGTAAATGGAATCTATCGAGAGGATGAGTGAAGGCAGGAAAAGGAATGCATGTCCGGGTCACTACTTCACGCATGATCGTAGTATCGAACCCACGGTAAAATCCCCTTATACCGTCGTGCTTCATGACCATTTTTGCAGCGGCAAGGGATGTCGTAGCAGCGGAGCCGTAGCTCGACGTCTGTGCCCGTGTTTTGATCACTTCAGTTGGAACACGGACCAGGCAGGCAGCCTGACGCACGTCCAGTGAAGAGACCGAGTGAGGAGAAAAGGATATTGAAAACGTACAACTTCACCAATGGATGCGGAGATCATGTGGTTAAGTGGGGTGAGCTGCCCATGGAGCGGCAGGGATTGTTTGGTCATTTCGTATGTCGAGAAAAACATGGCCGCTATTGAGATTATTGACCGCCCAGTAGTAGACGAAGACGCCTCTCACCTCCTGGAGCGCTACCTACGACAACACTTCCGATACCTTTGTAGATCCCTCTGAAGCCTCCGGCCTTCACAAACCCTTGTGCAGACTGCAACCGTGTCTTGACGGTGTCTATCGGGAAGAAAAGTACGTCGACAGCTGCACCTGCTGCCCCTCCGGCCTGTGTGGGAGTCGGGGAGGTTCATGCAGGCGCTTCGAGAGAAGAAACTGGGAGGCGCACAATGAGGGACTGAGCGAACGTCGGCTTGCGTTCTGCTGTCATTTCGTGCAGCCTTGGAGGTCTCCGAGGCTCCGACTCCGAGCGTGATGGAAGTAAAATTAATGTAGGGATTCGGGTGAAAAGGACGGGTTTGGGCACGGTTGTCAACCTTTTCTAGACTAATTCAGATTAAAAACATGTTCCTTTTCGGGGTGTCTTATGATTAGCACACGATATAGTATGTCCCAGTGACTCCTGCCGCATTATTTATTCTCAATATTGTCTCCTCGATAAACTACATTCACCATTGTTTTCAAGTCAGGATGGACGATGCATTCGAGGTGCCACGTCCACAGCTACCTACGGCCGATATTCAAGAAGAGGAGGTCCAGTCTTCCGGGGATGAAGACGGTGGGCTGGATTGGACAAAACTCCCGTAAGTGTGAACCGATGGATAAATCGTGCATGTGTGATGTATCATCCAACAGAAAACTTGGGGCAGCAGCGCGACCTGTTATTCCGAAACGTGGTGAAAAGGACTTTGAGCCAGCCGTAGGTGGTGGATCGGGCTTACAGCTCCACGTCCTCGACCGCTCAAGAGAAGCGATGTTGGAGGCGCTTCGTGCAGGAAGGAGTATTTCTAGGTAAGTTGAATAAATTCCTCGCGTTTCCGGTTGTTATGGGTTCCTCAACACGATACTGCAGCAAATCCATAAGCTATGGCCTTTGGTATCCTGCGATCGATCGTGTGCATGTTACTACCGCGCGTGGAATCCACTTTTCGACGATGGGACACTCTGTCGCGCGGACGGCACCTTCTGAGGGGGGCAGTGAGGCGGTGGATGCACGGTCTAATTCAATACCTGGATCCAAACTTTCCAAGCGACTAGAGCTTCTTCCAGAAGAAGCACTGTATCTTGTCGAGCGCGGTGCTCTGTTCTGCTATAAGTTTATCTCTAACGGACCCCCGTTCGTGGACTCTCCAAACCCTGAAACGAGCAGTCCCGGAGCACCGATGTCTGTCCAACAAGCTTTCGCAGAAATGACTGGTAGAGAGGGAATGACGCTAGAACGCTATCAGGTAACTGGTCTTGTAGTGGTTCTATCCTTCTATCCAGATGGCCCTACTCACAGGGTGCTTTCAACTGTGTTCTAGGTGTATGCCTATTTAAAGCGTCTTGGTTTCGTTCTAATGCGCGCTGACCCCCCAACTGCCGAATATCCGGTCGCACCACCTGCGTCTCTTCCGTCAAACCGCTCCCTGACTCAGCCTCAAACAATTCGACGCAAACTTACAACATTATTCTCGCGCTTTGCGTCGAACGTTCTAAGTGTCTTCAGACTTTCCAGGAGGAGCGACTGGTGGAAGCCTATTCACCTCAGCCGATATAGAACGAGTGGTTCGTCCTCCCAGTGGCAATCGCTTTTTTGCCTCACTTAACTATCTTTTACTCGGTTAGCGGACATATTTCGAGCACTACGATTCGTACCTTGCAGTTACTCGCTGCCTTTGCCTTTTCCCTCGGCGTCTGAGGGCAAACAGGCGCCTTCATCGAAAACGCTGCCATCCGCACTGTCTGCGTCTCCGTACAAGGTATTCTTCCATGTGTACAAACCCTCGACCCCATTCCGCAAGACAGCTCCACCTGCGCCAGATTTTCATGTCGTAGTTGTTAAGTAAGTCACCCTTGTACACTCGTTCTTTGCGTTTGCTAGGACCCCATTACTGACTATTTTAACATGTACAGCGCACGCACGACCCCAATGCCTTCCATACAAGAGCTGACCGCGCTCTTTGATATACTCCCAGTGATGCCACTCCCCCCACCGCGTAAGCGCGGAGTGCAGGCCGCTGTCAAAAATCCTACCACCTCTCCACGGACTGATGATCCCGCTGCAAAAGCGTCTCCGGCAATATCGCAACCCGCAATACCGCCATCCTCCTCAATATCCAGCTGGCCTTTGTCTGCATTGACCTTCCTCCGCCGCCTCTTTTTCTTCCTTCCTTTCCTTCGCCCAACCCCTTCAACTCAAACTGGTAAACCGGCCTCCAGACCACCGAATCCTTTCCTCGCTCTCAAAACAGGAAAGAAGACCATAGTCATAGCTGCCGTGGATTCCGGGAGCATAAGCTTTTTCAGGTTTGGACAGGGGGTCTTTGAGGAGTGGCCGATGGCTTAGTCGTTTCGCATAATGGAGATTGATCATGATGTTTCGATTCGTTCTGCACGGACCAGATGCAGCCATTTTAACCACGCTAAACCGAGGCCTAGGTAGGTTGATGGTGTTGAGACTAGACGAAATCGAGCTAGGTACTAATTGTAGTATCTACTGTAACACTAGTAGAGAACAACATTAGGAAGGCTTACTAATACTAAGTACTTGGGAGGCAACCACCTTGATTAGCGTCATACCCCACGAACTCAAGGTCAAAATGGTACAGTACGTCCCATCGGACGAAACACAGGAGAAACGAGATGCCCGCACGATATTTATCGGAAACCTATCTCCCGAGGTAGCCAAGAAGCGTGTAAGTGAGACGAGGAATTCTCTTTTATTTCATTGATCCCACTCTCTTCCAGCCCCTGCAAAAACAGCTACATCATCACATATTAGCCCTTGTCCCGACAGCAAAGATTGAGTCGACTCGCTTTCGTTCGGTCGCTTTCAAAACGCCTACGTCAAAACTTCCGCAAGAGAGCGATGAAGCAAGCAAGAATACACAACCTCGGCAACACGAACGAGATCGCGCTTCCTCTTGGCGTGCTGCACAAGTTACAGACGAGGCAACAAAGAAAGACGAGAAAAAGTTTCTGACGCCTAGCCAAAAGAAGAGAATCGCATTCATCAACCATGAAATCCATACAAACGCAGACTCCGTGCACGCATACATCGTGTTTGCTTACCCACAGCCTGCTGATTCAAGACCTGCCAACTTACCTCCTCCTCCTCCCGTTATGGATCCCTTCGAAGCCGCACGCGTGGCTGTCGAAAATTGCAATGGAACTGTGTTCCTGGATCGCATGCTTCGAGTCGATGCAGTCGCAAAGTCCTCGACTGCTGCACAATCCTCAGACAGCACGCTGCTAAGCTCAGCTGTTGGCGATCCAAAGCTCACTATCTTTGTTGGCAATCTCGATTTCGCGAGCAGTGAGGAGGACCTTCGTGTCTATTTCGAAGGCGTGGTCAGTGCAGAGCGAGGACCTCCTAGCGCCGAATTGTCTCAAGATGGAGACAAGCCCAAATTCTGGGTCACTCGCGTGCGCATGATACGTGACAGAGATACACAACTTGGAAAAGGCTTTGCCTACGTTCAGTTCGCGGTTTGTACAATATTCAACCTTGCAATCAAATTACTGAAGTGGTCCTCAGGATCGGACTTGCGTGGATGAAATCCTTGCACTCGAACCAGGGAAGATCAAGTTTGCGAAGCGGAAACTTCGAGTTCAACGGTGCAAAACGACATCCAGTGCCTCTGCTGTTAAGGATGCCTCTTCCTCCAAACACGCACGCACGCCCGATCGCGCTCCTGTGCCAGTTGTTCCAAAAGGCGATCCATCTCTCGGGGAGAAACTCGCCAACCTATCTAAAGAACAACGTAAGGAAGCCAAAGCTGCCAACGCTGACCGTGTGGCCCGGAGAATGGCAAAGAAAACGGCGCGTATGGCGCTGGCAAAACAAGGAGTGCCTATGCAGGGTAAACAGCGAGAGAGGGTGCGGAAGACAGCTGGCGCTAAAAAGATCGGTGGTGCGCCTCCGAAGAAGGGAACCAAAGGGAGGGTACGGAGTGAAAAGAGTGTCGCGAAGAGAAATGTCAAAAAATAATTTTGCGTTGTGTAAGCAACTTAATACTTGGAGTTCGAACGTTCACGAACAGTTACCAGTTCTATATCCTCATGGACTCGAGTGCCCGCCTCTTGCAAATGCGTTGGAGCGCATGACTCCCTTTGAGACGGTGTGTCCGGAGCCAAGGCTGCAGAGCGGCGACTAGTTGCTAAGACCCCAACACTGTCAGCTTGGTCTGGCATCACATCGCGAAACGCAGCATGTGTACATGAGGACAGCTCCGGCTTCACCGCGATCACAGGATTCGAAGTAGTTTCCGGTTTATTTCCGTTCAATCAAGTCACAAATTCCACTAAGTGGATAACAGCGTTGGTGTGATTCAAATGCACGCAATGTTGGATGGCTAAGCCGCTACCCAGTGGACCGACGATGGCACATCACAAGTCTCCTGAAACAGGACTATAACTTGCATGAGAGAGCAGTAATCAATATCCAGGTTCCAGCCACGCCGTGTCAAAGATAACTTGTCCAGAACAACTGTGACCATGATTGGCATGATGATTGATGCAGATGGTCCGACCATGACCGGTTGACCCGAACACCATGTGGAAAGTTGTAGCACAAAATTATCCCACAGAAGAGAATAAGTCGGAGTCCAGGGCGCTTGCAAAATGTCTGGGACTCACTCTTTCCACGATGTTCCTGACTCTTAGTTCTCAAGTATTGAACTTGCTGTCTTTGGCGATTGTCAGTAGCGCGTCGGCCCAGGCAATTCTGGGCGCGAACTTGAAGCAGCCAGTCACAAAGCCTTATGCACAGTCGTACACTGCCCCGTACGACGACGGGTTGTTCACGCCAGTCGAACAACTGAGCACCCTTGCGGTCAACAGTTTCACCACCCTCAGTCACCCGGTGTTCCCGAATTACAGCGTCAGGATCAAGAAGTCCGAAGACTTCTGTGATGGAACTGTGAAGTTAGTTTTTGGGTCTAGCTGTCCGCTTTACTTGGATCTCACGCGTGTTCCAGTGCCTACACAGGATACATTGACATTGAGGCTAGACACCTATTCTTCTACTTCTTCGAGAGTCGCAATGACCCCGCCACGGACGACGTGATTTTCTGGACTAATGGAGGTGTGCTCAAACGGCTGATCGGAAAACCCGTGTCTTATGACTTGCACAGGCCCTGGCTGCTCTTCTAGTTTGGGTCTCTTTATGGAACTCGGTCCATGCAGAGTTCTGACTGAAGATGGCGCCACTTATCACCCCGAATCATGGAACACCAACGCGAACATCTTCTTCGTCGATCAACCTATTGGCGTCGGTTTCTCTTATGCTGACTACGGGGAGACTGTGGTGGGTATTGTCTTCCATTGATGTGCTACGCGTTCCTCACGTTCCACCAGAGCACGACCGAAGCCGCCGCAAAAGACATCGCCGCATTCGTGGCTATTTTCTTCGAGAACTTCGGGCAGTTCAAGGGTCGTGCTTTCCACATGGCCGGCGAATCATATGGTGTAAGCCGCTTATTTGCCTTGGAGTTGCCTAGAAAGCCGAGACAAACTTCTCGCAGGGCCGTTACATACCT
>KN819330.1:401300-449604 GCA_000827475.1 Paxillus involutus ATCC 200175
ATTTCGAGCATCAGGTAAGTCGACTTCCCCTTCATTCTTTCATTGTGACCTCAACCACCATAAGCTCTTGCGTACGCATGAAACAGGCTGTAAGAATGTTTTGATGCATGTGGACAACTTCGCTTGCTAATATTTGGTATAGCTGCCTAGATGCCAGAAATGGACCTTGGAGTCGTGCATCAACCAGTATGATGCAATGGGCTGTGGTGCAGCCCGCGATTTCTGCGACAATGAACTCGTGGAACCGTTCTTTGAGACCGGTATGTCCAGCTAGAGTCTGAGCCACGCAGACTATGTTTGACCTGCATCTGTAAGGCATGAACCCCTACGATATCAGCAAAAAGTGCGAGGGTGATCCTGAGAGCCTGTGCTACCCCGTGACAAAGTAAGTTTCTGATTTTGTGACCCTCTATCCGGCTGAACATGTGTTCTCCAGACACATCAGGGACTACCTCGACCGTCCTTTCACTCGTGCGCTCCTCGGCGTCGACCCTGCTGTCAACTCAAACTTCAGCTCCTGCAGCACCACCGTCGGCCTTGCCTTCTCCAATGCCCAAGACACATACCACGAGACCTATACCCACATCTCTGCACTGCTTGAACGCGGCGTACGCGCGCTCATCTACGTTGGAACGTATGACTGGATCTGTAACTGGGTCGGAAACGAGCGTTGGACACTTCAGATGCCATGGACTGGACAGGAGGCGTTTGTGGGCCAGCCTCTGAGAGAATGGGAGGTCGATGGACATATTGCTGGTAAGACGAGGAGCGCTGGTGGACTGACTTTTGCTACGATTGATGAGGCTGGACATATGGTGAGTCCCCTGCTTCAATGATCACCAGTATGCTGACGAGATTGTAGGTTCCCTATGACAAGCCTAAGGAGGCTCTGGCACTTGTACAGAGGTGGTTGGCAAAGGCAGAGCTCTGAAGCCCTACCCATGGGCTGTGGCGCGCTCTGCGCTACTGAGCATCCTAGAACCAACACCCAACCAATGGATGGAAACGCATAGAATGCTAATTTGAAATACAATCTGTGCTGGATCAGCCAGTCGAAGGATTGGAAGTTTACGAAGTCGCTTCAGGCCTTGTGCCAGCAAGGTTAGGGTGCCGGCGTTGTCGTGGGTTGATGACCACTCGTATTTCTTTGGGCTTTGGTTGTAAGTATGGATGTCAATTAAACGGCAAGTATCGGATCCCTTGATTGGTGGAACGCACTGTATTTGCACTCTCCGTTGTTCGACGCCGATTCGGACAGATCCAAGGTAGCTTGTCCGGATCCTCAACTAAACTTGTCTACAAATTGACGATCAGGCGAATCTTCTCTCCTGATATCAAGATCGATCGATATGTATTGCATCACAGCACCCTCGACGACAACTACAGCAAGTGGCAAACAACGTTCATTGTTGGGCTGTGATCTCGCAATCTTCGCGAATGTTGGGGGTGCATAGGCAGCCCGCCGCATCACAGGACTGATCACGCCTCTACCACTAATATGTGTAATTTAGGTTTCTCAAGGCTAAGTTAATCCCCCTTAACACAGTGCATGTTCAGTACGCCATCGGAGTTCGCGAGCAGTGATGGCAGTGATCAACGGAGTGCAACATGATGCAACTATCATGTACCAGCCAGCTAGGACTTCGGACAGTTGGCAGAATTGGCGCAGTTTTCGACATCATGTGCCAGGACTGCCATATGTCTCCAACAAAGGCAACCCTATTGGGTCGATCGAGAGGAAGGCGTCTTGGGTGGAAATACGAACAGAAGCTGATCACTCCTTCCGAGCATCGTCACTTCGACCTGACTGCAAGGACCACGTTGCGGGGCGGACGGCCGGGCGCAACCATTCAACAAGGTCTGGCCCGTCCCTATGACATAAAACCCTAGACCCCCAACATATCCTGGGAACCTCTGTAGTTCGCACCTAACGTGGCAAAAAGAGGAAGGGACCTCATGAAGAGGTTCGCATTGCGAGGGTAAGGCTTGGTGAAGCATCTGCATAGTGGGGGGCGGCGCAAGAGCTGGCTGCCACCCGCGAAAGGCGTGTTGAACGGGAATTGTTCGATCTCAAAGTCACGGATAAGCTACACGGAGAGTAAAAGAGATCCGCACCGGCCCGAAGTTTAAATTGCGCAGCTTGCAACTGGTGCCCTCGAATTTCGTCCCCTTTCAATGTAGGGATCAAATTCAAGTATGGTAATCCGTTGCGTAACACCATAGATGCTTGTGTGTTGGCCCTGTCCACGAAAGTTTGAGCCCACCTTAACTGCCCCCCTGGTCACCGGCAATCAGAGAGTAACCCTGGAATTCGACCAGAGACGACGAGTTCTTCCCAGGTACATGGTCAACCCTGGTCAACTATAGTCCTGTAGTACGCTATAATGTTACTCATAAGTTAGCCACATGACCAACATACTTAACGTTACCTAATATGCACTTTAAGCGGCGGATCAATCAAGCTCACCTTTTCACGTATAAACAGTGAAAACATGCCAAACTATAGAATCACCGATGTCACTGCGGAGGTCCGGATTGAAACGGGAGCACAAACGAACGTACCACTACAACGAAACCGCCAAGACATGCATATGCGATGTGGGGAATCGTCAGGCTAAGCTACGTTTGCAAATGCACACCAGTGAGCCGTTGAGCTGTCAAGGAGGTAATTGATGCTTACAGGATGGAACAACATGGCGTTCAAAGGTCCGACGATGAACTATTCTCGGTTTCCTAAGTTACACGCCGTAACGTTGCGGTCGCAAGTTGGGTACTCAATTTGTACACCAACGTCGGTCGTGGGCTTTTGAAGGAAAGGGGGGGGGGCGTTCGGGGAACACTGAAAGTTGCGACCAATATAAGTGGTCGAGTTCCAAGCCAGGCACGGTGTGGTAAGCGGCAACGTCGGCCACTACAGATTATGTCAGCACTCGGTGGAGTAGTAGATTCAAGTCGAGACAACAGGTCACTGTAACGGGTTCACGACGAACCTACACCAAGGCGCGTAAATACTTCGAATTTACACAACTCACTTCGCTTTTATAGCAACCAACCTGCTGCACTAGTTCCGGTGCAGGCTCAGGAGTAACACGCTTGTGCTCGTGGAGTTTACTTTCGCGGAGCGTATTTCGTTATTGATTTGTTATCGCCAAAAAAAAGGCCCCATGACTTCTGTACGTGATCCTTCCCCTGCCAGTGAAGTTGTACAGCCCGTGGCCACTTCTGGTCGGTGTTCCCAGTAACTGGTCTCCTTATCTCTTGGATGTTAATCTAATTAAAACAAACCAGTGTAATCATTTCTAGCTCCACATTTCCATTCAAACCCTTCCAGATAACAAACACAGTCTCCTCGACGGCAAGCTTCATTGAAACCCTCCGCCCCTCATTAGTTTCAGAGGGGTATTTACAGGCATCGCAGCTCTACATAGGAGAGGCTTGTTGGGCGTTCCTCTTCGGTGTCATTATTGGTACGGTGTCCGACGTCATTTTTTGCGTTTTCCTTAAATGATTATCTCCTAATACAGGTCCCTATGGTGCCGGAATATTCGATCCTCGTGGTTGGGCCAACAACAACGACGATGTCTCGAACATTATTACCTTGGAGTTCACCCGGGTCGTACTCGCCATCGGCGTGTTTGCCATCGGAGTTGAACTTCCAAAGGCGTATGTCGCTCGTCACTGGAAGAGTTTGACATTTCTTCTTGGACCAGTCATGACATGGGTAGGCGGTGTATCTCCATGGTCATATGGATATCACATGCTGAAACTGCATTTCACAGGGGTGGTTTGTTTCGGCAGGGTTAATTTACGCATTCATTCCGGGTCTCAGCTTTTTGTCCAGCCTTGCTGTTGGAGCGTGTTTAACACCTACGGACCCGATTTTGGCTGCGGCTGTTGTGGGCGGCAAGTACGCCGATAAGCACGTGCCCGCACACATTCGCCATCTCTTGTCTGCAGAGTGTGGATGCAACGACGGGGCAGCCTATCCTTTCCTGTTCCTAGCACTGTACCTTATCTTGGATTCCACGCCGTCCCACGCGCTGGAACACTGGTTTTTAGTTTTATGGCTTTGTGAGTATTTCCCTAGCACGTCCTACACGCGTTCTGACAAATTGCTTTAGTCGAGATCTGTTTAAGTGTGGTCTTCGGGTCCACCCTTGGCTTTGCGTTCCGGCATCTCATGAAGTTTTGCCAGCGTAATGACCTGATTGATCGTCAATCATACGTTGCGCAATATGTCTCGCTTGCGTTTCTTACCATTGGCATTATGACGATGCTCGGCTCCGACGATCTCCTTGCGGCGTTTTGCTGCGGTACGGCCTTTGCCTGGGACGGTTTCTTCAACCGACAGACGGAGGAAGCGGTGTTCAGTTCGGTCATAGATTTGCTCTTCAATGTGGCTTCATTCGTGTACGTAGGTGCATGGATGCCCTTCGATAGCTTCAGCAACGAAACTTTGACGTTGAGCGTCTGGCGGTTAATCGTCACCGCTGTGCTCATCTTGATGTTCAAGCGGCTCCCTGTCATGATTGCCTTGTACAAATTCATACCCGACGTGAAGACCTTTCGCGAGGCTCTCTTCAGTGGTCACTTTGGTCCCGTTGGTATTGGTGAGTCAAGCCCACAAAACTGTTACCATGCACATTGTACTGACCTGTCTTCTGCGTCCTATGTAGGGGCTGTATACATCTCCACTTTCGCAGTTGGGTATCTCCCAAAGCCATCGAACCCTCCTGCCAACGAAGCGGAGTTCCTCGCCGCTACCATTCAGCCAATCGTTGCGTTCATCGTACTCTGCAGCGTGGCAATACACGGATTGTCGATCCCATTCTTCTCTCTCGGACGTCGTGTTCATTCCGTCTCATCGCGGACGTGGTCACGTCATGCAGCTGGTCCTGATTGGACTACTCATACACGGCACATTACGCGTGCAGAAGACGTCGTTATCAATCGGGATCATGATGTGAGCGCCATGGAGAAGGGTGAAGGTGGACTCACAGAGGAAGAGGGATCGGTAATGGGCAGTAGGATAACGAGCACTGTTGGCACTTTAGCACCTTCTCCCCAGGAAGAAAGCGGTACCTCCGATACGAAAACCGAGGCTACGTTGAGGGACGAAGAGGCTATCAAGGAGGAAACGCCTGCCGATGGCACTGAGACCGTGCTTGAGTGGAGGGAAGGTCCTCATAAAATTATCGAGAGACGCGCAGGACCTGGAGAAGAGGTTCGCAGTTCGAGTTCCCGAGTTATATTATGCTGACTTCGGTATCAGGTTGACGTCGAAGTCATTCGTAACGCTTTTGAACCAACGAAAGAGAATACGTCAACTCATCTCAAAGCAGGAGCAGGCACCGCACGAACATCGCGCACCCATGAGGTAATCCAGAAGAAAGTAGAGCAGGTCGACGAAGAGACCATTAGACGCGCTTTGCACCCTGCTAAAGACGAGGCACGCGAAGTCCTGTCTGCCACGAGGGGATCTAGTGGCAATAATTTTGATAGATCGACGGAAGGCGAGCTCGATGATGAGGAAAGCTGGGCATCTGATAGGAGTGGAGACGATACGACTTCAAGCCCTTATGCTGGGGCGCACCCGCTGGGCGAACGGAGGAAGCGTTCAAGGTCGGGAATGGGGAAAGCTGTTCATAAACAGATTGGCGTTGGATTGAGCAGAAAAGGTCGCCGGCGATCGTCCATAAGCGAGCAAGGCTCGTACTCAGCCCATGCTCGACACCTACTCGTTGATGGAACGCAATCACCATCCTCGGGGAAAGACACTCAGGATCCAAGCGATGTAGCAGAGCTCGTCGATCGACGCGGGCGCAGTTCAAACCACGACCGCCAGAACAGCAATATCTCAGCTCGACGATCCATTACACATCGACGTCTCGAATCCCTCAAACTCGATCACCATTCCAGAGACCATTCGCCCGCCCGTTCTGTCCGCTTCGCCGACGAAGAAATATCTGGCCCCAGCACCTCGCGCACTGGCACGTTACAAACCGAACCTTGGTTCCCCGACGACCAGCCTGTTGGTGACTCCCCCGTAGACGACGATGAGGAATCTATGCAAGGAAGGGTTACCTTCGAGCTGCCCTCTCTGAAGCGTTGACTTGCTTCGTTTATAATAAACGAGCTTACCTCATCGTCCCGCCCCGTCGTCTCAATACTTACGTTAATGATCACCTATGTTTATATCACCACGACACTCATCAAAACGCATCTGTTGGGAATACCGACATCATTCCATGCATTCCACGAATCCCTCTTCCTTCGCATCTGCCGCTCTGTATCGCATAGTTTGCATAGCATTGGTCTGGGTTCAATCTCTTGTAGTCATATCTTATTGTGGGACATCTATATCATACCTTTGCCTTGCCCACCAGCATAAGTCTGCCAAGCAGAAAGAGCATGAACGACAGAACCTTTCCAAGCACACCCCTGATCCCACTCCACTCGAGGCAATCGAAAATATGAGCCACGAAAACCGCTCGAGGTACCCAGTCTGCTGATGCTATTCCAAATGGAAGGCGGACGCCGTCAATGTGCTCAGCGACGGCACGAAGGCCAGACGTGAATCCGTCTTCATGGAATCCGTACCCAAGCCATGCCCCTGCGTAGAGGATGCCCCTGCGGCCTTGAATCCCGTTCATTTGTTTTTGAGATAGGAGGGCCTATGGTCGAAGGGCATTGGAGCGGTGACGAATGTGTAAAGATGACCACTTGCCTCTGTGTTCAACACGGGGTGATCGTATCGGAACCGCGCTGCAACGGTGCCACAGGCAGGTTCCATGGGAGGATTGAGGGTTACAAGGACTGGACCATACTCCTCAGCGGGTAGGTGCTGCAAATCGTTCATGTTGTCTACCCTCGTGGCAGTCAATGAGCAACCATTTTTCTGGTGGGATAGTGGATTGAAGGACATACACGTTCTGCATGTGAAGTGGGTGTGAGTTGATATTGCGTGTTGTAGAGACAAGGACTTACAAAGCAACTTTGCCAACGTTCGCCGTGCGGGCGCCCTTCTGATCAATACCGGAGAACGTTAGGTAGTTCCAGCAGGACCAGGCTAGTCGGCTTTTTGGCATGAGCTGCAAAGATTTCAGCAAGACCGTTCTAGCCTCGCAATCCAGACTCAGATGGATGGACCCACATTGATGTCATTGTGCAGGACGGCTTCGTTTTGGTTCCATGTAAAGCGGGACAAAATCTTACCTTCTTCTTCGGTAAGGCCACTTCCTTCCTTGAGGAGCGAGAGGGTCGTATCCGAATGGCAAGCCATGATCACATAATCGAAGTTGAGCGACTGCCCAGTTGCACTTTTAACATAGACAGCCCCGTCAGAAGCGTTGCCAACGGACGCAATTGGCGTCGAGAGGTGAAGTTGGCTCTCTGGTAGCTTCGACAATATGGCTTCTACATAGTTACGACTGGAGGATGGGAGGTAACTTATGTTTGCGAAGAACCAGAAATAGTACCGTACCTTCCGCCCTTGATCGTCAGCCACGAGGGCTTCCCCGTTACCTGGAGTAGATGGTGGTTGCTCAGGAACTGCACCTGACATGCAAGACTCAGGAAAGCATCGAGCAAAGCTTGAGAAAGATGTACCAGCGTTCGAGCGGGAAACTCGAGTGTGCATTTGTCAGGGGATGTGCTCCAAATTGCAGCAGTCATTGGCTAAAGGTAATCCATTGGAAAGAACTCAGCGTAGTCAAGGGGAAAATCTTACGATGAGGTAGTTATCGCGAAAAGTGTCAGAATACCCTTCTCGAACGAGATAATCTCCGATGGAGCAATTCCCCATGGGGTTGTCGTCGATCGCAAGCCTCCGGGCGCATGCGTTGAATCGCAAAACGTCATAGAGTAGCCTCCACATGTTCGGGTCTAGCAGACGCGACGGTTGGCAGAACACGCTGGCCAGGTTATTGCCTGCCCACTCAAACAGACCAGGTCCCTAGACACGCTGAATGTCATCTCCGTGGGGAGAATTGTGATATCAGGGTAACGCTTCAGAAAACGAAGGAAATTCGGGTATGTGGATGGGTTGAAGACAATCTAAGCAATAATAAGTTGGTTCTGATAGTTCCATGCGCTCGAAAGGAACTCACAAAGCCCCTGAAGGATGGGTCATATCTTAGTGGATGAGATGAAGATATTGGAGTTCGTACTTACGTGTCCACGTCGACGGCCTTATCATCAAGGTGATGATAACGCACGGTGTTCGCGTGTCCCCCAGCTCGATCCTCAGCCTCGAAAAGATGAACTTCGTGGTCGCTGTGTTCGTTTAGAAGCTAGGGTTCGATGATCAGATCTTTGGGAACTGGGGGTAGTTGAACTTGGAAGAAGACTTACCCATGTCGCGGCAAGTCCAGAGACTCCAGAACCAATCACAGCGATTTTCATTGGCGTTAAACTCGCCTTGTTGCTACTAGTACCAGTGGTGCTGGTTCAAGTTCGTAGAAGAGAGCACGAGCGATGTGGAGCATTGCTTTCAGCTCAAAAGATTGAAAGCAACAGATCGGCTAGTTCAAAGGCAGAAGATCGAACACCGTAGAAGACGTGGATCACGAGGAACGTCGAAGGCGATTCAGGCCTTGCCCAGTGTAGCAGCTGGCGACAAGCAACAACACTCCCACGCTAAGTGGCCACAGGGGCTTGCGACTATATGGGGCACAAGATAGAGCTTGCATACTCGCGACCAATATCTTACTGATTCTTACATGACGTCCCTACCTTCAGCTGACCAGCCAGGGTTATTTACCTCGATACTTCCAACACCTCCCTCATACACACCGTCAACTACCAGTTGCAGGGTCGGTGACACGGTAATCGGCTCCATAGCCCACAAGGCCACCGCGACAGTGCTAAGCAAACAGTTAGTCGTGGGCAAAAAGCAGAAGGACTGACATACTTGGCGCCATCGTAATTTAGAATCCCTGGCTGTACAGGGAACTTGTACTGAGGCCTACAAAGCAGATTTAAGACACATCTTCAGAGGCTCCGCGTCTGCGCGGACTTACCCGAGGTTTGCTACTCTCTTGCCCATCATCCACCCGTTGACGTACAGCTGCGCACGGTACGGTTGGGATGTTTGATCAAAGACAAACGACATGAGAACGTCGAGTTCCTCCGAGATGTTGAGGTCAAATGTGGACACGAAGAATCCCACTCCGGCAGCAGCATCAGGGAGACCTTCGGAAAGATCCCTTGATACCCACGACGAGGTATCATACCCCGGAAGGTGCCAGCCCACACGCTCACCGTACAGACCGCCCTCGTTAAGAACGCCTCTAACTTTATCGGGGTAACTGTCCAGGAATGTCAGAGTAGGATTGAAGCATTTGAAACACGGAACAAACTTCGTGTAGCCTCCGACTTTGCCTTGTACTTTCCATTCGCCGAAGTCACCAGTGTCGAGCATGAATCCGCGGACTCCACGGGGTGACTTTTCCTCATCAATCACGGCTTGAGACCGCTGTCAGCCAAATGAAGACACCAGATAACATTACACTTACGTCCAGACTCGTTCAATCCCATGTTATCCTAATCACAGCGTAAATACCTAGTCTGTGTGAATTTCTCACTGACTTGACTCGCCTGAAGGATAGTGATGACGTTGTCCTGATCATACAACAAGGAACCGGGTGGAAAGTAAAACTTGTCATCAGTTTCTTCCAAGATATTTCTGTTGTTTGTCGAGCTTTTTTTAACACGTTGGTCGTAAGCATATCATTCTGACAGCCACGGGGAACCGTAACTTACTTTCCGTAAGATGTGTTCAAGAACACGTTATTCACCCAGACGGTCGCGGCGAAAGCTGGTGTTAATGAGAACGGGCAATTAGTGCCGTATTCTGTCCAAGAAGGTTTAAGACAAACCTTCACCCCCGTTGATGGAAAGGTTGACGGACTTCATATCCTCAGTGGCATTGAAGTGCCCACGCCAGAGGACGATATTTTCACAACTGTTGCAGTGTTCAGCTGTGTAACTCATGAGGAATACGGGAGCTACCCACTACTCATAGTCACACCCATAGAGAACTCGTCCGTCACCGTAATAAGGCTTGAAGGGTATATTGGTCGTAGTGTGGTTCGCGATTGTCCAGTCCGCGTCTGAGAAGTCGGCTTGAATTTCTGGCAAGCTATCCGCATACTTCCAGCCGGCCAACGGAGGTGCTGAAGTTCCCGTCGCCCACGTGGAGGGCGATATGTGTGCAGAGAATCCACCCTGCGGTGTGACGGTTGCAGCGGCAGCGACGTCTGCAGAAACCGGTATTCCATTCCAGGTTATCGCCTTCACGGTTTCAGGAGCAATCACGATCAGCCTGACGCCCTTGTTCAGGTCACCACGGAGGGCAAGTGTCGAGCCCGAGATCGTAGCATTGCGTACGAGGTAAGGGCCACCCACGAGTATGGAAGCGTTCGTGCCAATTTGCCAGTAGTTTTCGAAATCGCCTGATTGGCTTGAAGGAATTTCCGGGGACCAGAAGGTGCCAGCCGTAGTTGCGTCGCTGTAGAGAACCAACTGCTCACTCGAGTCCCAGACAGTCACAAGACCTTTGATACCAGCGAGGAATGTTACAGTCGTGATACCATCGGTCGTGGTGGAAGAAATGCTGGCACTCTGGGCCTGAAGGCGCGGTATCCCTGTAAGGGATAGAGCAACTTCGTGCTCCTGACTGGAGTCACCATAGAGGAATAGGACATCCCTGCTACCGATCTGGGCCGCATAAAAGACCTGAGCTGTTGAATAAATGACCTTTGATGACGAGCCAAAGGAGTAATCTGTGACGATGACTTTGGACTGTCGACCACTGAGAGTGATTGCGGAGGCAACTCGGGGGATCTGGAATGAACCAGCTGACGTGGTTACGTTCAGCTTGAAGTTTGTCGTAACCCTGCCAGCGATTCACGCCGATTAGCTATGCCCGAAAAGTAAAGAATCCTTGCTCACATTGAGGTAGAATCATTTTGCCTCACAATGTAGAACGACGTGCTGGTGTCAGGGTTGGTCAGCAGAGTGACAAATGCAGAAGAATTTGTGACAGCAACAGCACCACCAGTGCTGTTGCCGATGTGGTCTGTCTTGTAGAACTCCGGAGAGCTGCGTAAGAAAAGTCCTTCACGCTTGAGCTCGGGATACTTCACGGTCAGCTCTCGGTTCTCGGCAATCGCACTTCCGTAGTCATATGATGCTGGGGAGAACCTGTTAGACATTGTCGAGAAGAGCGACGTCGAAAACTCACTGTAAACCCCCGGGAAAGGCAGGGCACCCCATGAGGTCCCTCTACAAGGTCATAAGTGAACGCCGTCTCATGAACTGCAAATTCTTCATACCCATAGAGCATGTAGTAGTTAATGAGCTTCGCATTCGATGCCCAGAGGTTGAGGTAAAAGACGTTCTCGAAGTCCGGGCCAGTGAGGGTACGACATTGGTCATAACCTGGATGGTCCGTTAACACGTAATTTCTGGACAGTCGGACAACCATACCTGGTGCGTTTGGGCCCCAGGCATCATAAGATCCGCCTTGGAACTAAGCCAGGTTCACCATAGGTCTCGGGAGTGGTCTGAACACGAAACTAACCTCAGGGAAGTACCATGGTTTACTGGGATCGACGCCTGGTGATGAGATCAGCATAGTGCACCATCGGCGACAAAAGGCCGTTAACACACTCTCGTGGTAACTGTAGTAATTGGTGACCACTGGACTCCAGACCGTGGGGTTGGAGCAGTCAAACCCTTGGGGGTACGAGTCGAGACTACGAATTCAAGAATAGGTGATCTGATACTCCATCGTAAAGGTGGCAGAATTACCCGTAAACATCCACCGCTCCCTGTAAAAGGATCTTAGTAAGGGTGATGGTGAACATGAGTTTAGCTGACAGTGCCGTTTATCCAATTTTCTCCTTCTGCAGGGTCGTTTGCTGTCAATGGCACAACTATGCCCGAATCATGGTAAACAGCTTCGAGTTCTGCAAAGTACTCGGCATGCGTTATTGGGGACTGAGAGTATTCATTGTCTGGCGATGGGCGAAGATCAACGACGGATTCCTTCGGGAAATGATACAGAATACAGACCAACTTGGATTGCTGAAAACAACCATGTCAGACTCGTTCATTCTAAGTAATGGTACAAGGTCAACTCACCGATTACTGGTCCTCCTTGGCTGATTTGGTATGGCAAGGTTTCCGTGATGATACCCTGTATGTAATCCTGCCACGCTGCCTGCCAGTCAGTGGCATTCGTCCTGAGCTCGCCGGCAACTTGTGACGTTATCCAGTGCGAGATGCCTCCCGCAGTAGTCTCAGCATTGATGTAGGGGCCTGCAGAGAGTCAAGGTGTGTCCATCTCTAGTAAGAACCGTCCTTACCAGGCCGAAGGACAACCCAGATGCCCGTCTGCTTCGCAGCTTCGTAGAGAGGCTCTAAAGCGCGATAGTCATTAAAATCAATTACCCCAGGCGAGGGATTGATGAGAGCCATGTGAGTGTAAACACTGATGGCATTGAATCCTGCGGCCTTGATCTTTTGAAGGATGTCGAGCCATAACCCTGGCACTGGCAAGCGGAAAGTGTGAAACTCTCCGGAGCTGAGAACACATCAGCTCAGTACGCATGATGCAACATTACTCGTGGTTAAACATACTGTATAAAGACGCGCTGTCCTTTGATTACCAGACTGTACTTGTCCCACATAACGTCAGTCGTACGTCCGTTACCGGTGAGGTTCGCGATTGTAGTAAATTCCACGGCTCTTGTTTGGTGCATGTCTGTTGCGTCGGAGAGGGCTGAGGACCATAAACGCGAAGGCTTGACAGGTGATGCTAGGAGGCATAAAACCGACAGGACCGCGACAATTATCCATGACGGTCCACGTCTCGAGACCTTTCTCGTGACACTAGCGGCGCCGCCTAGAGGTAGCATGTTGTCCTCAGGCTTCGAATACACTGCGCGGTGCGTAGCAGTCTTCTCCGACTTCATCCCTGTCTCGCTGGCATTTATACTCGTTGAAAACAGGGTCATCACGCGGTATCCGCTGACGCCAGGTTGGTCGCCTGATGGTCACGCGCAAGAAGTTAGAACTTCTTGTGGAGAGCTCTAAGCCTTCTGTTTCCGACGGTCGTGAGACGATTCAGAAGTCCTGGAGGTTAGCTTCTTCCGTCAACGAGGAGCCAAAAGTGATTGGCACGATTCTGCCACACACCTTAGGCTGCGTTTTGACTAGGCGTCTAGGGATGAGGACTTGCTGCGTCAATACTCAGCTGCGACTTGACTCGGCGGTTGCTCGTCTGAAGTTCGGGCGGCCACTTTTGAACGTGGTTGAAGAACAGTTGGTAGGCGAATTGAGAAGCCGTCATTTCGTCACCTCGACCGGGCCGCACGCGAAGAGGCTCGGAAGCGGGGACTGTGTTCTGCGTGGTCACGGTACTACAGTGTAGCAACCCAGTGCACTGGCTACCAAGAACGACTGTATTCTTACTATCTATACCGGTCTGCCTACAGGAGACTACTGGCTACCTATAAGTAGCAACTTCAAGTTAGCCTGCAAAGAAATTCAGCCATTTTGTGTCAACCCAATGGCCACATCGATATATATCTAGGGAATTGAGTGAGGATCATTAACCGTCAACGAAGCAGAGTCCACAAGAAACAGCTACAAATGTGTAACAATCGTACAGAATAGTATTCCTAGATGTGTGGGGGAAATTTGTTCAAGGAATATAAAGGTGGAAAGAGACTGAAGAAGCAGGTAATGAAAGACTGGCAGACCAGACTACTGGTGTCTGGAAGGGGATGAAATTAAACTAGCTGGCAGCTAGTGGAACATCGTAGAACAACCGTAGAAGGTGAAAAGTACATGATAATGAATGTGTCGAGTCCACCAAACAGAGTGACTTGCTCGATAAAATGATCACCATGCGACAGTGTAATGTGGTGTCTGGAATTTAGGTTGGTGTCAAGGTTGGAAAGTGCCCAAAACACGAGGATCTACCGAGGCATCACTCAAATTCTGACCACTAGCCTCACTCTATAAAATAGAATATGTTAATACGGGGGACAAAAGGAAGGTCGATTGGCAAACCTTTTGCCATTCTTCAATGTCACCCGAATCGTCGATTGTTGGCGTTGGCATTTGCATTGGGATGTTGAGGGTACGGGGGACGTCATCTGTAACCATTTCGAAGGATGGAGTTTTGGCGTGCTCGCGCTCAGTACCACGTCCCCTGAGAATTTTACGCGTGTTGAGTCTGCGCAGCGGTGAGTATCTTCTCCAGGTTGCAAAGAAGACAATGGAGTCATACGTTGCCAGGAATGATATTGCGTACACTAACATCCGGCTTGATCAGCACGTGCCACGTTATGCGAGGAAACTGCTTACATTTACTCACGACGAAATAGCAACCTGCAAAGATGAGGTTCTTGGGCATGAGATCGTACTAAGGCCGAGTGCGGAATGCGTCAGCGCCAATCCTGGAGCTGCTGGGATTACTTACGATGACCACCGTGGCAAAGCTCATTGCACTGTAAGAGAGGTATGATAGGGCAGACAACGAAGCATATCATCGATAATATACCTTGTTAGAAGACCAGTGTTGACTGCATAGATGGTTAAGCTCCTGATTGCTGAGTCGCCCCTGCGTGGCCATGCTATCAGCAAACTGAGGTCAAGCACGGGTAGATGCGGATATACTTCGTATAGCTCGACCGCATGTTTTGAAGATAATAGCACAGAGCCCCAGCGACGGCCAGGTCATTGAGCACACCAAGACCGAGCGCGACGCTTCCCAGAACCTAATGAAGGTAGCTTGGAGCGTGAGATTAAGTAAGCACAGACAGAAGATAAACAAACCCGCAGATCTACAAGTTCGAGCAGTCCGGGAAGCTCGAAGCTAAAGCAACGGTATGCATGGTCAGCCTAGCTATCCGCCACATCGTAAAAATGTGAGGGACCGAACCTTTTTATGGCAAACCCTACAGGTGTGTGAGTATCCAAGCGTGACGATATAGAGCAGCACGGAAAACTCACAGGTAGCAAGAGCTAAAAAGCAACATATGTGCATGTTGTCACGTTAGAAACGGATATCAGAACCATTACTAAAGCATCGAACCCATTTCTCCCAAGGTCAATATCATCTTTAAACATAAACTCGATTATGCTGTGAAGAGGTTCGCGCGGACTGTAGGGCTTACAAGGAGGGTTGTAAGCCACCAGTTGCCGTAGCTGACTGAAGAGTTTCAGTTAGAGTTTTAGTTAGAGTTGGCCTGCTCTTGTGACAATTATTCCTTACATCGCCAGACCCGTAGTGAGAAGCAGCTAAGAGAGGGGAAGTGGACTCAGAAAGAGAAAATGACCCTCGCAAAGGAAATACACACATCTTAACTACTGTTCCAGTAGCCACCTACACAACGACGTGTGTTCTAAGAAGAATCAAATGCTAGAAGGAACAGTACTTACGCCTACAGTTATTTGCAACTGGAGAGCACGCAAAGTCAATGAGCTTTGAGTTCAGAAACTACAAGAGGATACGCACGATTAGAGACCTAAGACATGTCAGTTTCTGTGGAATGGAGGGCAAATCTAACGTACCAAATTGGTTTCCCAAGGAGTGCCATCACGTTCAGATAGTTTCTGAGTCTCATTGAGATTAACAGCTAACGGACCTCACATCGACTCACGTTATCGTATAATAGTACACAGCATGACCAACGAGAACCTGGTGAGCTGTCTCCATGAGCCTGGGGAGTACTAAGTCACAAGTTCCATGGAGATGGTAAGAATTCCGAACCATAACAGTGCGACCTAGGGATCGATTATCAGGCTTGGCGTAGGGCACTCGATGGAAAAGACAGACTCACAAGTGTTTTGTAGCCGGCTTTATCCGACGGATACCGACAATAGTATGTGTAGACCTGTATGGTGAGCATGCCATAGGCCCTATGAGATGATCATGAAGACCGTCTTGACTCCTGGACAGGCATGCAATACTCACACTGTAGACACGGCGAAGCCAATGAACAGGGCACCTAGGGTGTTGTCGAAAGCGGGAAGAGAAGCTGTCTGTGTGGCCATCGTCCAGTCGCTCGAAACAAGACACGAGTAAGATACAAAGAATGGAAGGCTTCAAGAAAGTAATATAGGCTCTGGCAGTCCGGGTCTAATCGCAACCCGAAGAAGTTAACTTTACAAGCGAGTGGAGCGCAAAGAGTAATCTGCTGTGCAGGCGGAGCTCCAGGCTCAAGGCACAGGCGATCGCGGGTTGACGGGGATGATGGATGATGAACGAACCGGAGGGGAAGAGGCTGGAGGAGGGAGCTCGAGACTGTAGCAATCAGAACTTGAAAATCTGGCCTCGTCAAGTGGTAACGACATGTCCCAGGTCCAGAAAACGGGACTCAGAGGGAGATATGAGGCCATACATTGAGCCATTCATCCGGTACCTTTACACTATGACCTCGTGCCAGCAAGCTGCAGCGTTGCAATGCCGTCCACTGTGGCCGTGACACAGCTGGAAGCTCTAAATCGGATCCGCTCATTTCCGAGTTTTGCAACACAAAGGCCTCAATTGGCCACCACCGCGACAAATCTGGATGTTTAGATACATGAATACGAATCGAGCAGTGAAACGTTGATGTTTTGCTTACTATGAGTTCGCCAGCTCAAACGGAGAGTTGCTGCACATGTTGCAATTGTTTCCAGTTGGTCAAATTAAATAGACCCGATAAGGAAATTTTATTGGAAATTGCATATTCCAAGGCGAGCAACCATTGCAGGAGGCAAACCATTCCAGCGTAATAATCTTCCACATCTAAACAGTTGTAGATATCCCAGGTAGATCTATAGTCTAATGGTCCCCAATTGAGGGCAAACAATCTGCACGCAATAAACGTATGGACAGAGAGCGCTGGGCCCATGCACAAAATACCATAGCCCGTGAATTCTGCTACGAAACTCTTGTCTCCATGACGGTGGAGAAGCTTCGTGATATGGATCGTGCTGTTGCCTGTTGGCCAGCGGTAAATAGCCAAGTATTCGATAGTTCAAAGAGCGACTTGAGCGCATCAGATCAACGATGAGGTGTTTAATATTACATATCGCTGGTGCCGATAGAGAGATTCTAGTGGCACTATCATGTCACACAGAAATGGAATGGAGAACATCCAGGGAGCGAGCCCAGCACCGGCACTCGATATTCAATGCTGGTGGGACTAAGTCAGGACTGTGGAATGGTGGCCCACCGAATGAGGGAATATTGGGGTGAATGTATGGGTGAGTAAATCGGTTCAAGGTTCTGCAAGGTTCGGTGGATTTTAGACACGAGCAAAGAGCGTAATGGTTAACGTTTCTGGACAAGAGATATTATTGTGGTAGTCATAAAGTAAAGGTTGTTTCCATACCGTGGTTATAACGTCGCCATCATGCCTGAACGTCAGGACGTTCCTGCATTCTACGATGACAGTGCAAGTCACAACACCAACCAATATTATGACAGTATGCATGTGCAGCTATCTGATCTGGACGAAAGGAACCAGGTTATCATCAAGTGGTGTAATGCAAGCGATGCTGATAGCAGAAAGAACAAACCTGCAAGCTCCACTTTGCGCCCTAACCATTTGTGGCTCCTAAATACCGTCACTCGGGTTCAGCCTTCACAATAACCACTTCTCCGACCAATTGCGCATGATCCGCAATATCGGGCTCCAGATCCGATGTCATGCCTCGACCAAAATCAAGCGGTACGCCAACACGCGTCAGGCACAATGCGGCTACTTCCTTGGCGCTAGCTCCGCTAGTGCCTACACTCTGTGCAGTGGCAGAGCCAACGTTCGAGCCACGTTTAGAAGGCAGTTCCAGACCTCGCAAGACATGTCCTGGAGTCAAAACGAACGCGATCTTCTTAGCTCTCTTTCCATGGCCAGCTTTCCCTCCGAGCGCAGTCGCACTGGCGCCAGACATAGCTGTTACGTCGCGTTTCGCAACTTCAATAGCCGAACGAAGCAACGTGGAGATGAAAGGCTTGAGTGTAGCCGATAACAGAGCTGCCGGAGCAAGGGTTCGTTCTGTCTGTTCCCTGCTCGGAAGGAAAGTAAAGTTCGAGGGAAAATTAGGGAACCGAGGTAGGCCCAGCTTGTTGATGCTATTTTGCACAGCGAGAATGAGGTCTGGGGGAGAAAGTGTCACCAAGTCACGCGGCGTATATCGGAGGGTTGGCGGAAACGTCGTCATAGGATGACTGATGGAGGGAACAGAGCTGGATCCTGTCTTGGGCTGCGGGAGCAGTCGAGGGCCATGTATCGTACGCTCTAGTCCGTCGGGGCATGTTAGAACTCTGAGCAAATTGATGAGGGGAATTCTGCCCCCACGGCGTTGCTCTGATGATGGGGCAATAGCACATGTCCAAGGGATCACGGCCTCTTCACTCTTGACATGGTACCCGGGATGCAAGCGCCGTTTAATGCCACAGATCATGCAGGTTTCGTCACCCGGTATTGGGGTTCCTTCCTTTTCCTTCCCCTTTTTCTTCAGTTCGGTGGGTGCCGTCGTCGAGAGTGATGGACGAGGGAAGAGCGACGCATCCTCAAGAAACACGTATACATCGCCCACCGACAATGGTGTTTGCTGTGATAGTGGCAAGGCCGATATTTGCTTAACATAAAGAGCGTGGAGCGCATGCGCACGACCCCACTTCCAGTATACCCTCAGCACGAACGGTCTCAATAAGTGCAGGAGATCACCGACCTCGATGGCTTTTCGTCTCCCAGGCACTAATGCGAGCAAGTGCGCTGGACTGGCGACCAGTTTGTAAGGCAACTGGACGTTGGTCCTCGGCTTCACATCTGGATGTTTGTCAGCACGGAAATTGGGTCAGAACGGGTATAAGCATGCCTTTTGCCGTCATTGGCACTCTTGGAAGAAGACTCCTTAGGACTTGCTCGTAACCTGTGAAATGAAAATATAATAAATGCCTTCTCATCTGGTCGAGTAGAGGGCAGTGCTCACGTTCTTCGGTGACTGTAGTAAGGCTTCTGTTCCCCGAGGAGTCGGGCTGAGCACTGGTACGTTGGGAAGAGCCAACTTGGAAATCTCGATCAAGTGACGGCAGCGGAGGTGGGTTCCCTTTGGGTGCAGGGAGCAGTGGGGCATTCCGGTCAAGTTCTACGTCAAGTACTTGCTCGGAACCGGTAACCAGAACAGAGGACTTAGATTGATCGAGCTAGGGTGAGGAGATGAGTTACTATGGTTCCCATTGCGTAAGGATGGCCAAATGGGCGTGGATGGTAACCCAGAGATCTGTACTTACATCAACCCAATGCTCAACTTCCATTTTGCTGCCACCGACCCATCCAAAGACGATTTTAGCCAGAAAAGGTTCGTTTGCAGTGCCGGTGACCGCAAAAGGCTGCTGTTGAACGCTCAACGACACGGGTGAGATTGACTTTGGCGGCACAACCGTAACGCAAGTGAGGAATGATGCTAGTGGGAGTGACTACACAGGATCTATTCGGATGCAGGGAATAAATATAAGACGGACGACGTACATAAGACGGTGCTGTGACTGCTAGCATCCAGCGGTACTGATGCGGATTGGTTGACCCTTCCCGCCGAGCTGTCATGAATGAGATACAGAACTGACGGAGATTATGATCAGCTCACCATCCGATAAATATAAACTGCGGTCTTCGAGACGGATGCGTGCTGTAATGTGGAAGCGCGACGGGGTACTACCAGCAGGGAGTACAGCCGCATTCGAGATGGCGTTGACGACTTCCGTTCCAGGTGCCACACTGCCATCAACTACGAGGTCGAGGCCTTCTCGTGCAGTGCTTCGGTGCGGATAACGCATACGAAAGCCTTTCTTGAGTTGCTCTCCTTCTCCAGAGTCGATTTCACCTTGCCGTGAGGCCTCGCTGTCGACGTTCAGGATGTCTACATCTTGATCTTCATCGTGAATATGGATGCACCGACGTTTGGGTGCCCGACCAAGAAATTTTGCGAGAGCAGGGGAATCTGCATGAAGGCCAAGCGTTCGTGAGAGAAGAGTGCTTGGGACTGGCGTCGAGCTTTGTGAGAGTGCCTCCGCTCCGGGATGCGCGGAAGAAGAGGCTGGTAGGTTGCCATCTACTCCTACCGCTCTCTCGAAGAGTCTACGCAGCCCAACGACACTTCCACCCAAAGGCACTTCCACGCCGTCTTGCTCGTATGTTTCCCAGTTCTGGTCGTCGGCAGAGATTGGAACAGCGCATGCTGCCATGCATGCATCATGGCTCGCCCACTCAATACCATGACTCAATCGTGCATGATTCAAGAGTCCTTGGAGAGTAGTGAATTGTGTTCGGCGGCAGATTGGACACGCAAGAATTGCAAGCTGGTTATCCGATGTGCTGGAGGGTAACTTTATGTAAAGGAGCTTCTTCTGCTGGGGGGGTTTGGAAGTGCGAGAAGGGCGCGTTTTCGGGACACGCTGTAGTGGTTGTTGATTCAAAATTAGAGGGGAGAATGATCGAGGAGATGGACACGGTTCGTCTGGCGGTGCAGTGTCGAAGATGAAGGCAGACGGCGCATCGAGCGCCTCAAATGCATCAAGCGCAGCGTCTTGGAATTCGTCCGCGTCGCAAGGTTGCGTTTGAGGGTCGTCAATGCTTGACAATGTGGTTAACAGCTGCAGTGCCCATTGAATCCGACCTTCAATGGTCGAAGCAAGTCGTTCGCGAATGGCAACCTCCAGATCGACCTCATTGTTGATATGCTGAGCTATGCCAAGGTCCACAGAGTCTGCGTCTTGGATGTCAATACAGTGCTTGAAGTTGCAGTCAGGAACATTTTCGCAGCTACACACCATCGTCACTAATGGACTCGTTGTCGAGTTCATCGTCTGAAAATGCGTGGTGTCGTTTTCTCTTGAGAAATCCAGGTCGAAAGTCTGCATGGCCCGATGTTGGCGAATAATTCATGAGTACCCATCTATACTGGCCGAGAGGAAAAATAGAGATTGGACAGTGGACACACCGCGCCGAAGCATCCGGTCAACAAAGTTGGCTCGAATGTTGTCGAACGATGACGTGCGACCCGCATAAAGGGGGCTGAGTATAAAAGTAACGTCAGCATGACTATCTTGCTTCGACATCGACACTCTGGTCTGTAGGCTAGGGGAGACTGCTCATACTAAGCATACAGCTATATATATCTTTCTCAAGCCGTCTCGAAGCAACTCGCATGTAGCTCAATTGTTCGTTGACCAGTCGGTGGAAGATTTTCTAGGCGAAGTCGCCAGGTGGACGAGGGTCCTGGACCCTCACGGACTTTACAGGTTGTCGATCCTTGACCGGTGTTGAGATTGTGCGCAGATGGGGGGTGCTGGTAACTTTGAACATAAACTGTAAGTTAAAGAGCTCGAGTGGATCACTGGAGCCTGCTAATGGATATACAACTTTAATCCTGCTGTATGCCTTCCAAGGAGATATCGGAAGACGATATAAACTATGTAAAGTGTTCATCTATAAAGGCACTCGTCTTGGTGACCGGCTCACCCAGAGCCGGCCTGGACAACGTGACCCCATGCAAGTTCCTGGAACCTTTCGAGGCATGAGCATGAGCTCGTTGGTACAATAATAAGTCGAGAGACGATACTAACTTGTCATACAGGGACAATGCACCAGCTGCGGCGACACCACGCAGGATGTTCGCACCAGCACCGTCTTTCTCAACGATCAGAGCAAGTCGGGCATCGTAGAGTTATTGACACGTACTGAATAGCGTCTTCACGCCCTCTTTGGCAACGATCTGCTTGCCAGCATCAATGAATGACTTGTACTGGACCTGGATATGGAAATCAAGCCTCATGGGATTTCATGTATCAACCAGAACACTCACCTTTTCCCCAGATGTCATCATCATCCGACGACGGATGGTGTCCAGGGGATACGAAGCCAACGATGCGCCCTACACAATTATTTAACTTACGAAAGTACGATGCAGGTGAGAGTCCGACTAACCGTTGTGCAAGCCCAACCGACGGCAAAAGAAGCCAAGAAATTTCCCTTCAAGTTCCCAACCAGGAGGGTATCCCTCACACTATCGTAGCCTCCAAAACTGAAAATTTTACAACCTAACCACGATGCAAACAGCGCAATACTCACTAAAGTCCTCGATACACACAGATGCCGAGGATGCTAGGAACAAAACCTCTATACAGGCCAAGTATTCCGTCTGTGCGGATCGTTTGTCTATAGACGTCTATGAGACCGGAAAATTGGCGCTGTCCTCCTTTAGCTGCGCTCTTGCCATCAGCTGCAAGTCGTGTCCGAGCACTGACCGCAAAGGCAGGTAAGAATGAATCTAAGAGGGCTGGCGACGAGCCTAGGAGACGCACTAGTCGAGTGAATAAACAAAGACAGCAGACGATGCCCCCGCGGCAGCACCGCTGGCAATGTTTCCTGTCGGACCAAGGTCAGCATAATAACCGAATCTTTATCTGAATTCTCACCAGAGACCCAGAGCGCAAATCCATCCGACTTCTTATAACCAAACCTTTTCTTGAAATCATCCTTGAAGGCAAAGTTCAGGGCCTGGGTCGGAAAGTACCTGAGAACATTGGTGCCATTTCCTCTCCAAACTGGAAGACTGAGTGGGGTAGAGCATCAGTTCAAAGATGTAGTAGCGCACAGCTGGCCAATCCTTCTTCGGCGAAGGTCTTCTTAAAGCAGTCCGTGATACCACGATAAGGAGAGCTTAAGCGGCCCGCCGCAATCATAGCTCCCTGGTTCTGGATCAACAGTTTTACACGCTCTATGGGAGCTGCTGCCGTTTTAGAGATCGCCGCAGCGGTACCGCCCATTAAGAAGTCAGCTGAAGAAATACCTTCAGACAAATCAACAGAGTGAAGGACATATGGGAGCTTACATAGGAAGACATTATCGCCCAAGAATTTACCCTTTGGGTTTTGAGACATTGTTCACTTTGAAAGAACCGAGTGGGGGTGGTGAAGAGTAATAGTATGGGGGAAATATAGGCATAGGGTACTCCCATCAGCCTTTTGAGCAAAGTTGGCCAGAGAGCGCCATAGGAAGGATTCGGAACACGACATGGAGCTCAGAGGCTGTGTCGTTCTGCGGAACCTAGATACGGTGAAAGAGGAGAGCTGTGGGCGCTGTTCACTTCATTGTAAGCTTATGGCTCGGAAGTGTTGTTCCGTACTTACCCGAGGGGCGCTATTCTGCATCTCATCTCTCCGAAGGCACTACGTTGATAAAACATTGACGCCCTAGCACTACGTCCTGTCGCGTGCCGCTTTAAACCGCTAAATACCCGCATCATGCTGCTCAGTACAAGCTACGCATTCGCCAGATTGGACAAGGACTAATCAGTACTAATGGCGACTCTGACGAAAAGGAACATTGTCACTTACTTTCCTAAGCAGGTAACTAAGAAGGATGATCAAGAAGATACGGGGTGGTTCTCTAGTACCTCAAGGCCTCGATCTTAGGGGCACTGCCAGCAGAAATATTCCTCCGAGGCTCCCATAACCTGTGGGCAGCTTAGAGAGGCCCAGCGCGCAACCTGAGGCGACAGCCACCACACGCAGATGCTGGTCCCACAGAACTCTCTTCTGACGCGTCCCAAACGCTGGTGGTACGCCATCTATACATCACAGTAGATGTGTAATGCGGCAGGGGACCTGTTGATAAATGCATGACGTCATGCAGCTTTGTGTGAGGAGAGCGGAAACAGGGACATTGGCAGTCGACCACGGGTGGTGTCTCGCCCTCACCTGTGTGACATGATTGACCTGCTACTTTAGGGGGTGTAATTGTCAAGGTCAATATTCGGCTTTCTCCCTAGAGCCGCCAACATCACCACTACCATATGATTAATACTTAGTTCGAATGCCACTAGGTCTCGCGAAAGGTTAACAAAACTGGATAAGACACCCTTACAAACGCGTTACAGAAGCTCATCGAAGTCTTCAGTTGTTCGTTCATGGCGTGAATGCACTTCATCTCAGCTAGTTAGCGGTACTGGCTGCCATCCTGGCTCTGGTATCTATGGTGTTGGGGTCAGAGACATGGGGTACTCGTCAGCATAGGTTGCACACCGGGCGGATGATGGGAACGATGTAGCGTGAGATTGTCGGCGGGTCATAACTAGCTGACTATGCAACGTGCATATGTAAACTCTGGGCCCGAGGTCGAGCTTGCACAGGGGAGGAAGTTCTGGCTCGGAATGAGTGAGAGAGTGATGTCACGTCCATCACGACGCGTCACATTCACGTCGCCAAGCGTCACGTGCCCATGGTGTCACACCCCTACTCATTGACACTCACGACGACGACCTCCCTTGCCATCTGATATGGGTATCAAAGGTTTAACCGGTCTTCTGTCGGAGCATGCTCCCAAAGCAATCTTGGAACACGACATAAAGACCCTCTTCGGTCGCAAAGTAGCCATCGACGCGTCCATGTCGATTTATCAGTTCCTCATTGCTGTACGACAAAAAGACGGAGAGATGCTCACCAACGATGCGGGAGAAACGACGAGCCATTTGATGGGGTTTTTTTACAGGACGATTAGAATCGTGGAAAATGGGATCAAACCGGCGTATGTGTTCGACGGGAGACCACCGGAGTTGAAGGCGGGAGTGGTGAGTAGGCTTGGCTTACTTCGAGCTGTGGCATAAAAGAGCAACGGTCAGTTGATGAATTCATACATAGCTCTCAAAACGATTTGAGAGGAGAGAGGAGGCAAAGGCTGACGGCGAGGAGGCGAAGGAAACGGGTACCGCTGAGGATCTCGATAAGTTCTCAAGACGAACCGTCAAGGTGACACGGGAGCACAACGAAGAATGCCAGAAACTACTTAGGCTGATGGGTATCCCAGTCATTGTCGTGCGTCGCCTTCATCCTGTCATTTACCTGAAGGGATGAACTTACGAACGCCTAGGCTCCCTCAGAAGCAGAAGCTCAGTGTGCTGAACTCGCAAGAGGCGGGAAGGTACGTTTTCTACGATCATGATTGGAGGCCGAAATGCTGAGATATCTTCTCAGGTGTACGCAGCTGGCTCTGAAGACATGGATACGCTTACTTTCGCCGCCCCCATCTTATACCGCCATCTCACGTTCTCCGAAGCTAAAAAAGCCCCCATATCCGAAATTGTCCTTGAGAAAGTTCTCCAGGGACTTGAAATGGATATGTCACAAGTGTGTATCGCCCTCCCGCCTCAGAATGGATTTAACTGACAGCACGACTTTACAGTTCATCGATTTATGTTTATTGCTTGGGTGTGACTACTTGGAACCTATCAAAGGTGTTGGTCCAAAGAACGCGCTGAAACTAATAAGAGAGTTCGGCGGGTTGAAGGAAGTGGTTGAACATCTACGGGAGAAGTACGTTGTTCTACACAGCTGTTGTGCCACTTTCGCTCGTCGGAGCAGAAACACTGATACCCTTCGTCATCCAGACAGGCTGAGAAAGAGGAACGCACAGCTGATGCCGAAGACGGCGGCAAGAAAAAGAAAGGAGGTATTCATGTCCCTGAGGAATGGCCTTGGGAAGAAGCGAAGAAGTTGTTTGAGAAACCGGACGTGTTACCTGCCTCAGAAGTCGAGGTAAATTTCTATTCCTATCCTCCACTTGCTGCTCTTGGTGCCTGGTTCTAACAGCATGACTTTGCAGGTTGAGTGGAAAGACCCAGACGTGGAAGGCTTGGTACAGTTCTTGGTGGTGGAGAAAGGATTCAAGTTCGTGACCATCCAGCACTCTGTCTTGTCCAGATCTGTCCTTACGATATCTTCAATCTATACAGTGAGGAGCGCGTCCGAAAGGGCGCAGAAAAGCTCCAAAAATTCCTCAGCGCAAAACAACAAGGCCGCCTCGACGGGTTTTTCACAGTGAAGCCTAAGGATGATAAAGGGAGGGATGCGAAAGGGGATGCGAAAGGGAAAGGGAAAGATGCGAAAGGAAAAGGTAAAGATGCGAAAGGAAAGGACACCAAGGCTGGAGTGAAACGGAAGGCGGAAGACAAGACCGAAGCATCTAAGACCAAGAAGAGCAAGACAAGAAAGTAGAATGTAGGCTCACTTGCTCGATGAGTGATTCGTTGTTGGGTATATCTTATTCTCTTCTGCTATTGTACACATTCGTCATCTTGTGTACTGCTCTTGGCATCTGTATTTATAGTCAGCACTCATCGATTCCTCAGTCAGTTATTCACTGTTTGATCTTGGCCTGATCAGATTTAAACCTTTAGGCTATTTGTAAGTTATTCGACTGCATGTTTCGAGTTTGTATCCGAGCACATCGATATCAACCTATATTAACCAGCACCAGACAGGCCCTAAGCCTGGGCCACTGAAGTCTAGAGGGTGCGATCCTTGCTCTCGAGGTACTCTTCTTCAGACCCGGTCGTATCACTCGGTCACTTCGGGTGGCTAAGACCATGATCATTGCCACGACCAATGCAAATGCAACCACTGGCTTGGAGGTTGTCCCTATTCGCTCAGGACCTCCAACCATGGATGAACTACTGGTCCATTACCCCGCGCGCTTTACATGGCTTCAGCTGAAGACGTTTGTCAACTCTGGGTGCGTCTATGTGTAGCGCGTGACGGTCTGTCTTTATCATCAACGGTCTTTTGAAGAGATCTAGGATTGCTAAAACGCGATAAGAGGCTACAGCTTAGATACAACCAGTGGTTCGGCGGGGTTCAGAAGCAGCATGGATCAGTAAGTGCGTAAATATCTGTGGAAATCGATGTCCAGGCGAGGGTCTCAACTCTGCCCCTCACAGTGGATTATCTCTTAAATCACCGTTTGCAATGGGGCAAGCCTGACACCCTTTCCTTACTCCCTTCGGCGCTGGACAAGCAGCCCGCTGTGACGTCAGAGAATGGCCAACCTGTGCCCTACTCAACTCCAGAATATTTCAAGGCCGATATACCCTTTGATTCGGAATTGATTTGTATCATACAGAATGATTGGCCTTATTCGGGTTCGTCCGACGTGACATAGTCTCTTTCCCTCTTACCCTTGCTCACCACGCCGTCCACAGTTCCCCCTGAAATCGAACATACCTTAATCTGGAGCCGAGTTCCGGTTTTTCATCCCGACATAATCCATCCTTTGATCGATGCCCGTGTTCAGCAAGATGGTCTTTGTGGGTTCACAGGATCAACAGACACCATAGAGTGTCTCCCTCCACTCGAATCATGTCTCCCAGCGCTAGCTGACTGGGGTATAACCTTGGAAAAGCTCATTCGCTCGCCCAATGGGAGTGACGAGGAAGAAGCAATGGTGCAGAACGCTGGAAGAGAGGTGAGGGGATTCGTGGAGCGGAGGTGGAGGGAAAAACAGTGGGAGACCGCATGGTTTGTCAACCCTCCTGTAAGCCTATTGAATGCGCCTTTCCTTCCTTGTCTTGACATTGATTTTTTGCTGATGCAGAGACTGCAAAGCATTCCGGGCTTGGCTCATATTCATGTCTTTGCGCGTAAGAAGACACCTGAAGAGGAGGCCGCATGGGGCGATTGATGACTTGATTCTTGAATGAATGGAGGTAATGTTGAAGGTACGCATGTACATTCAGAATAGAGATAGATATAGAAGAATGGTAGACTTCTCATTCTCAAATAGAATAGACGAAGTTTCCGGGAGTTGTTCGATCGGCGCACCAAACCACTTTCGTGTGTCTAGCACGCCGACTCGAAGTTCAACGCGGCTCTAGTGTATCGCCCCAAACACGGTAGTCATTCTTTTCCCGCTGGGCGTCTGTAGGCGGGCGGGGCTGGCTGGAGAGACTCTTATTGATGCTGCGTTACTGAGAGAGGCACTCGAAAACTTGGACCAGCCTGGTATCACTGCACATGCACATATCAGAAACTTCTTGAGTGAGAGGGTCCAGATCAGAATGACACCCTATCGATGATCATGTTCACGTTGGGTCCTTGATCAAGCTTTCAAGTCGCACCAGCAACTGGTACTGGAACAGGGGCTAAATGGCCTGAAATGGTAGTGACCTTGGGAAGTCCGACCCCGAGATTTCAGCCCGCTGAGCCCGACCCAAGCGCTGAAAGTCAGTGAACTCCGACGTGACTTACCTTCACGCCAGCTTGAAGTCCATCCGTGCAGCAGTTCTGGTAGACGCGTTGAACGCGGCTAATAACAACTGCCTGACCTTTGTTTCTTTCCTTGCTTGTGGATGTTCTCTTGCAGAGGTCACCGTCCCAGAGGTCACATCCCATGTCTCGTCTTCGCGAGACCGGCTGCTCTTAGATTCCCAGCACCCCTCCTTCGGCGGTATAACACGACGAGCAGCACTGAAAAGCCTTTCTACATCACTACGCCTATATTCTATCCCAATGCCCGTGAGCCAAGCCAGCACTTCCTGTTCAATGATGGTACATACTTGCTAACCTCATCACAAGGTCCTCACATCGGCCACCTTCACTCGCTTGTCACAGCAGACATCATAGCGCGCTTCCAGCGAATATTAAACCCCACTCGTTCAGTCGTCTTTTTGACCGGCACGGATGAACACGGACTTAAGATGCAGCAAGCAGCCCAGACGAAAGGTGTTAGTCCGCTGGAATGGTGTGACATCATATCGGCCGAGTTTCGTGTGTGTTCCATCCTCTCTGTGTGCTTGTATTTATTCTGCATGGTGACTGTTGCTGTTGTGCCGTTCGCGTAGAAACTCGGGGAAAGGGCAGATGTCAGTGGGACCATGTTCATGCGCACGACCCAACAGCGACATCGTGAAACCGTCGAACACGTCTGGGTAAGTCCTCTCGGTCCTCTGTTGTACCACACTCTTCACGTCCACAGCGCGCACTCACGGCCCAAGGGCTCATCTATAAAGATACCTACGAAGGGTATTACTCCACCACCGACGAATGCTTTTACCCACCCTCCCGCGTCTCTCCACATTCCACCCTTCCCGACACCAAAATTTCGACCGAGACAGGTTCTATCGTGGAGTGGGCTAGCGAGGTGAACTACAAGTTCAGGCTATCCACCTTCCGCGATGCTCTTCTTGCGCACTATTCTATCGCTTCTGAGTCGAACGCGAACGCCGAAGACGGACTCGTGTCGCGTGGTGTGCATCCAGATGTGTACCAGAATGCTGTTATCCAGGATTTGAAGATGGAAACGCTTGAGGACCTGTCAGTCTCGAGACCAAGGGACAGGATTGGGTGGGGAATTCCTGTACCTGGGGATCCAAGCCAGACGGTCTATGTATGGTTTGATGCGTTGTTGGTGTATCTTAGCGGTGTGGGGTACCCGTCGGCGGGGACGACAGCGTGGCCTCCAGATGTACAGGTAGTGGGCAAAGACATCGTCCGGTAGGTCCACGTCTTTGCTTGCTTGGGGTCTTCTCCAATCGACTGAATTTCAATGATAAAGCTTCCACGCGATATACCTCCCTGCGATCCTACAAGCCCTTAACCTGCCGATGCCGAAAACGCTCCTCTCACACGCACATTGGACAGCGGGCCAGAAGAAGATGTCAAAGTCCCTTGGGAACGTAGCGGATCCCATTGAAGCAATGGACAATTTTGGAGTGGACACTGTGCGATTTTATCTTGCACGTGTTGGCGGTCGGTGGCGAGACGATGTTGGTAAGTTGGGCCTGTGCCCCTTTTCATTGCCTAGTAAATTGTGTATAGTGGATGGCTGACGTGCGGTGTCATCGCTAAGATTGGTCTGAGGAGCAGCTCCGAAAACATGCAGACGAAATCCGGAATTTGCTTGGGAACTACTTCCTTCGAGTCACGTCAAAAGCTATCAGGCAGCGTGCAGGAACGGCCATCCCAATATCCTCCGAGAAACCGTCTTTCCAGAGTTTGTTTGTTCAACAATTCTCCGGACTGGATCTCTCGACGACTTCCAGCACAAACGCGCTTGACCTTAATGGCTGTAAGCCGTCGACCAACGAAGAGTTCATTGCGCTCCTCGATAGCCTTGGAGGGTTAGTGTCAGGACACATGAAAAACCTTGAAGTAGCAGACGCTCTTCACGCAATCATGATGATTCTAAGACACGTGAGCTATTTCATCCTCACACCTTGTCCGTCACACGCTGAGCGACGACTCCACAGGCCAACGCCCTCCTCACAACTCTCGCCCCTTGGTCCGACGCCCACCCGCCAAACGTCGCCCTGTCGTGCTACCTCACTGCGCTGGAGACACTCCGTATATCAGGAATCCTTCTCCAGCCGTTCGTCCCACGCACGAGTGAGAAGCTGCTTGATGGACTTGGAGTCCCTGTGGAAGAGAGGAGTATTAACTATGCACGTGTGGGGAGAGGCAACGTGGGAGGGGATTCGGTGATGATTGTTAGTGGAGTGAAGTTGTTTGAGGTGCCGAGGAAATAGAGCTGTTGAGGTGAGGTGAGCCGTGATTATTCTTGGCTACCTATCCAGAACCTCCTATCACACATTGGCACGAGGACACGATCTAATGAAACATCCCATCTCTGCTTGTCGGGGTGTTGCTACAACGGATTCGGCCGTTGGGTATCTTGACTGCAGGTCTGTCCCTCGTTAAGGAAGTCAGGTTAGGGCGATGCAGAAGTCCCACTCAAGACCGGGGTTATGATCTCAGTTGTAGTTGCATTCTCTCGACTACAATTCTCACTATATCCTTCCACTCGGTCATCGCCCCAACACCTGCACCACGCAACGGAACTCGTGAGCGCTTGCCTCACCTAAGAAATTCAGCCAAAGATGATTATACGCACCGATGTCCCCGCACGCAAGTGCCTTACCAATGGGCCCGACTACGTTGTACTTCACAACCTCACGCACGACACGAAGGTGTTCTGCTGTCAGTGGGTGTTCATACATGAGGGTGTTCATTGCGGGGAAGATGTACGTTGGCGTTGTCGGTGCAAGAGCGCGAAGCAGGGAGGTCTGTGCATCACGGGAGCCACCAGTGAAAGTCAGGAAGAAGGTTGACAAAGGTATGTGTACTTACGACGAGGTTATCGCACAGCCCTGCTGCAATCTTGGCAAGGGTGTTTGCTGAACAGGGGGCAACGAGGACGATGTCTGCCCAGCGCCTCAGTTCAATGTGAAGGATGGGATCACCGATCTTATATGTCCCCTGTGCAGGAGGAGTGTGGGTGCTGGGTCATAGAGTCTATCGACGTCTGTTGACGTACCGTCCACTCATCTTCGTCTGTCCACACTCTCGCCCCGGCCGTTTCAACGTCGGCGACCTTGAAGAACGCAAGGGACTCTTTTGTCGAAACTACTTCGACTTTGACGTTGCTGTACTAAGTAAGCGGTTATAGGTGTGTGGTTGTGGTGAATAACATGATGATATCGCGCATAAGAGCCTGCAGCACTGACCTTGAGAAGTTCCTGCTCTCAGGTCACGACTTTCCTCAGTCATTCCCTGCGACGATTAAGCATGTCTACCGCCAACTCCTCCGGGTCTTTGCGCACATCTACCATGCACACTACCAGCAGCTCCTCCATCTCCGCTCCGAGCCTCACTTTAACTCGCTCTTTGCACACTTTTTAGCATTTGGGAGGGAATATCAGTTGCTGGATATCAAAGACGTCAGGGGTGCTGCTAATGCACCCGTCGGCACCGGAATGCTGTGGGAGAGATGGACGGAGATGGGCATCTTGGATGCATAGATAGTTGGTGAGGAGGCGTTGCTGAGTCAATATGTGGCATGTCATGGGGGGTTATCGATGCTAGGCCCTGTGTTGGATGTTCCGTTTCCTTTTTTCTCTGTATTGTAACTATTTACGTTGCGGAATGCCATATTTACGCATGTTGTGCAAAGGCTTTAGATCCTAACACTGCCCCTGCGCCGAGACCATCCGAGTCGTCATTGGAGATCAAATGGGTGAACGTCAATTCATTGCAGAACTCGAACGTAGTTCTTATCACACGCACGTTCTTCTCATCACAACTGGCAGTGTAGCGTCCATCAAAGCACCTCTAATCGTGATAGCGATGGCTAGGTGAGCTGGAGGAGATTTACCGCATCTGGGGGCTTACCAGACTTGGTGGGGAAGACGTTCTCATCGTCGAGAAGGTTTTGAACCCATGTCATGACATAATCTATGTATGTAGGTGCTGCAAGGTTGACGCTCTTGCGATCCTGGTTGATCCATGTATAATTGAGGCTTATCGGGTAAATGAGTAATATGATTATGTAAAGAAATACGCGTGAAGACGCGTGAAGAAGACGTACTTTGGTCCAGCCGACATGGCGGGACACGATTGTTGCGTACAGCACTCAGAAATGACACCGTAAAATTCGTTGAGGTTGGTATAGAAGTCGAACACTACATGTTGGCAGAGATGACCTTCGTGTTACTGCCGCAGTGAACGGAAAGCAAAACAAAATGACGAACCATTGACAGCAACCCATTCCATGACATCAACATATTTTGGGAGAACAACGATAGTCTTGAAGTTGCCTTTCACCAAAGCTGCTTCGACGAACGGACTGCAAAGATAGAGCGGTTTCGTGGGTGCTGGGCTGCTGGGGGATGAAGGCAGGGGCGGGGGAGGCATATCGGGGAAGGTAGTTGAGGTTGGTGTGGGCGAGCGCTTGGGACCACGGGGATTCCGTGACATGGACCGTCTAGAAAAGAGTCGCGATCAGTCATTGGTGACATTTCAGTGTATCCATACACACCCAATCGAATTGAAGAAAGACATATCAGGTAGAAAACTAAGAAAAGTCGATAGATAACGGGGAGCAGAAAGTCGAATAGGAAAACAAAAGAGAACAGAAAAAAGGATGGAGGAAAAGAGGAATGAAAGTAATGGATACTGGGCTTCGGACTCTAAGTTGAAGCAACCTAGTTGCACAATATTTATCGAGCCTTCCAAAAACGGAAACCTGTTTTGGGTTAAGGATTAATTGTCGTGGGAGATTTACAGCCAAATTAGGATGGACAATGAATATTTGGCGTAAGAAATGGCCACTTTGACCAAGACCGTAAGAGCTCGCCGTTAAGCACGTTGAGCTTGGCCCACTTCATTCATTCAAAATATCTTCCTCGCCGCCTCCTATGGTTAAAACAAGACGGAAGAGCAAGGCTGCTGCAGCTGCAGCTGCCGCTGCCGCCGAGCAGGACCAGGAGACCGCCTCCACACACGGCACAGAGGACATCTCAATATCGGCCCCTGCGTCCTCAGCTTCTTTCTATGTCCCTATTCCAACCGACCTTGATATCGACGCACTATCACATCTCTTGCCAGACGTCTCGTTCTCAAAACCTGACCCAGAAACAATTATTGCACTTTACAGACTGTTGCTCGCCAATGTGGAAGAGAACGATGCCACTCAGCACGAGTTGGAGGAAGCGAGAGCCGAAGTCGAGCGCAAGGAAGTCGAGCTAGATCAGGCATTCCAAGATGCAGAGACTAAGTCCAAAGATCTCGAGAACTCCCTACAAAGCGCGCAGACTGAGTTAAACACCGTAAAGGGCGAGCGGGACCAACTTGGTATGTATTGTCACACTTCCCTTGCCACCGAGTTTCATTCTCCTTTTTCGTGCAGTCGCGTCAAATAGAGATTTGGAGGCGCGCATATCATCGTTAAGCACCTCGCAATCCTCATCTTCCTCGGAAGTCGATCAGCTCAAGCATCGCGTCGAGGAGACGGAGAGAGAGAAGCGGGATCTTATTGGTGTCGTAAGCAGGCTGAAGGAGGACGCAGGTCAGCGGGATGGTATGATTATGTGCCACACCACTGTCGTCCTCGAAACTGATTATCGCGCGTCACAGAGGAGGTCCAAAACCTCCGGTCAAATCTTCGTCAGGCTCGCCAAGACCACCAGGCCCTTGAGACTCAAGTTCGGGAGCTCCGCTCGATAGAGACGTCGACCAAAGTACTTTTACCTCCCACCGTAGATGTCCTAATACTAATACAATAATTAGTTCAAGCTTGACACCCTGTCCCAGAAAATAACCCTTGCCCAATCGGAGACCGAACGTACCACCACCGAGCTGACCGCCAAATCGGACGAATACGCGCGTTACCGGCGCACCAAGCATGCTGAATTCGTCCAGCTCCAAGCAGCACACGACGCGCTTACGCAGAAACACGCTTTTGTCGAGAGCTCGTTGAAGGCCATGCAATCTGCACATAGGGCACAGACGCACCAGCTGACACAGGCACTTGCTAAGGTGCAGGATTTGCAGGGGCAGCTCGCGGAACAAGAGGCCGCATTTTCGACCGAGGTATCTGGACTGAAGAGGTTGGTGACAATCATGGAAGAGAGGGAGATGCAAGCGAAGGAAATTGTGGATGGGATTGAGCGTGAGTGGGCAGGTGTGGGTGATCGTGCAGAGAAACGGGAGGGCACACTGAGGACTGAAATTGAGAAAGAGAGACGCGCACGTGAGGAAGTCGAGAAGAAGCTAGAGCAACTCGAGACGGTACTGGAGAGGATGCATCGTGGCGAGCTTCCCGTCGCTGGGCGTGGTCTCCCCGGTACCCCTGGTCGTGCTTCTGGTAGCCAGGATCACATCGCTGACGCGATGATGGGTCTGAGCCCAACTGTGGCAATGGTCAGCAGGGTGCAAAAGGGTGGAAAGACGTTCACAGAGGTATACGCGGACTACGTGCGACTAGAGGAAGACTACGCGAAGAAGTGCGCAGAGTATGATCACATGGACAGAACGCTTTCCGACGTTCTTGCCCAGATCGAGGAACGGGTAAGCTGTATCGCTCGCGTCATCCCATGACCACCCATCCACTATTGTACTCTTAGGCTCCCATCCTGGCGCAACAACGTGAGGAATACGAACGTCTGCAAGTTGAAGCCACTCAACTCGCCACTCAACTCTCGACTGCCCTCGCCGAACGTGATGTCAACGCTGCCTCCTTCCAAGAAGTATCCCAGAAACTCAAGAAGTCCCATCAAGAGACCAACCTCCTTCAACATCAGCTCACAGACCTCGGCCGACAAGTTCAAACACTTCTCAAAGAACTCGGACGACGTACAGATCCTTCGATACCCTCAGACGAGGAGCTCGACGAGATGCCACCGCTACCAGGTTATGACATCCACGTGGTCATCTCAAACAATCTCGTTCTCTTCCGCTCTATTCCTGATCTTCAGGATCAGAATCAGAAATTGCTCGCGGTCGTACGCGAGCTCGGGACAAAGATGGAAGCTGAGGAGAAGGAGTACCGCGAAGCGCTCGACAAGGAACAAAGCGAAGCTGTCCGGGAAGCGCACGAGGCGATTCAAGAACTTGCGATCCAGCTCGAGAGACAGAAGAAGAGCAGCGAGGTCACTATTCAGGCGTATATGAAAGAGCGGGATACGTTCAAGGCTATGCTTGCTCGCGCTGAACGCTCAGCACCGCGTGTGGGAATTAATGGGGACGTCAACGGCGCCATACCCGCTGCATCGAGTGGCTCGGTTGCCGAGTTGGAGGATGTCCAGGCACAGTTTGAGTCGTACAAGGCGGAGATGGGCATGGACGCTGTAAGACTTCGGGAAGATCTTACTCAAGCGCAGAGGGCGCTCGGTCAAGCGAATGCTGCCCTTGCAAAAGCCAACGCCAACGTCGATTATCTTAACGGTAGGTCAGTTTAGCACATGGACTACTTATTTTTCTAACTTTTCACCAGAGCGTCAACGCATGACTCAAGAACAGCTCGCTCTGCAAAGTCGAGATCTAGATAACTTGGCCGTTCGCAACCAGCAACTCCACGATCAACAAACGCGCCTCGATATTGATCGTGAGCGTTTTATGGACGAGCTAGCAACCACCAAAAGTGATTACGACCAGCTTCGCAACGAGGCCGCGAACCTCCGAGCAGAGAAAAAGATCTGGGAGGTCAGTCAAGATTCTGGAGAATCACTTTTTTCATCGCCTCACACAGACCTTGAATAGAGCGTCCAAAGCCGGCTTATCGAAGAGAACAAGAACCTCGCCGTAGAGCGTTCACAACTCTCCGATCTCATGGCCAACGTCCAGAGAATGCACAATGACCTCGAGCGCTCAGGAGAGAATGACCGAAGACGACTAGAAACGCAGGTGCAAATGATGGAGAGTCAAACGTAGGTATTTTGTGTGCTTTTGCCCTCTCGGTTACTCACCTTTTAACACAGGCAAGACCTCAAGGTGCGGCTGAGCCAAGAGCGCGATACCATCCGGCACATCACTCTCCAGAGGGACATTGACATGAAAGATCTCCAATCTCGCTTGGATAGAACGGTATGTCGCGCACATATTGAAACATCTGGCTCAAGCTCACTCACATTGTCCCCAGACTGAGCAACTATCGCAGGCGCGGGAGTCACTCGTTAGCGCCGAAACTAGCAAGACACATCTCCAAGAACGCGTTGAGGGATTGACACGTCAAATCCAGGGCAACGAGGAGAAGCTGGCTGTGTACGAGAGGAGAGCCTCGGGTAGCAGTACCGCTGTCCCTGCTCCTGAGCCAGACATGCCACGTGAGCAGCAGCTCGAACAACAGGTTGCGGAGCTACGGTAAATTTCATCCCGGGGCTGATCATTGGCATGCACTGATATGATTTATGTTCAGTTTTGCTCTCAAGGTTGCCCAAGTGGACCTCGCAGCTGCTCGCAGTCACATGCAACAGTTCCAGGAGATCAGCCAAGCCAACGAGGCTGCCCTGTCTGCGCTCAACACTACTCACGATCAGTACAAGGCGGATGCTGAAGCTCAGCTTGCAAGACACGAGGTATGTGTGCAGATGTTGTCGCTCTCTCCGTCATCTAAAGTAATATGTCTTAGCTCGAGTACAAGTCACTAGAGGAGAAACTGCATTCCGTCGAGCAAGACCTCCAACAGTCGGCAGCCAAATCCAACGAGCTTCAGAAGACCATTGAGACTGAGCGAGCGGCATGGCTGAATGACAAGAAGACGCTCGAAGATACCATCGTGGATATGAGCACCTCAGAGAAACATTCTGAGAGTGATCGCACCGCGCATGAACGGGATGTTCGCGCGTTGGAGGAACGTGCAACGGTATGTACAGCTATCTCGACAGCAGCTGGTCACCTGCTGAAGAAAATTTCCAGGCTGCAGAGGAAAGATATTCGCGTGAAGTTATGACTCATGCGGAGTCCTTCAAGACCATTGAGCAGCTCAAGCAGCAACTCACCTCTGCCCAGGGTGCCTCGCGTCAAAACTTGGCAGAGGCTGCCAATGCCCAGGCCAAACTTGAGGCATCCGAAGGAAGCTGGAAGCAGCAAAAGGAGGCTCTGGATAAAGAAGTCATAGATCTCAACGCTCGGTAAGGGATTTTCTATGATACGCAATTTTATGCGTCACTTACACTGTTGGGTAGCTGCAAGGATCTGGCTGCTCAGAATGCTCTCTTATACCAGCATCTTGATAGTGTCAGTTCACAAGCTGCACGTATTCGCCAGGTCGCAGATTCCTCGACAGAGAGCACGTCTGGAGATGTCGACACGAGCGGGGACGTGGACACGAAATTGTCCGAACTTCGTTCAGTAGTGGCATACCTGAGGAAGGAGAAGGAGATTGTTGACCTACAGCTTGAGCTCAGCAAGCAGGAGAGTGTACGCCTGAAGGCTCAGATTGAACACTTGACCCAGAGCTTGCAGGAAGCCCGTGGAACTCTTTCGGAGGTGTGTGAAGCTGATGCTCGTCTCTTGATCTGTTTAACAACATTTCACAGGAGCGTGAGCGAGCTGTACAAGCCGCCACATCTGACGCGCAGCACGCTGAGATGTTGGAGCGAATCAACCAACTCAATATCCTTCGTGAGAGCAATGCTACTCTTCGTGCCGACTGCGAAACCTATTCCAAACGCGCACGTGAATTGGATGCCAAGCTCAAGGCCCTCTCCGCCGAACTCGAGCCTACCAAGGAGCAAGCTCGTGTTGCACGTGCAGAGCTCCAAGCTCGCAATGCCCAAATCACACTTCTTGAGAGTGAGAGCAAGCGTTGGCAAGAGCGTAACACGCAGTTATTGAGCAAGGTCGGTGCTATCATGATGCGACTTGCCTTTCGCTCTAAAAACGATCTACAGTATGATCGCATCGACCCAGCTGACGTCCAAACATTGAAAGACGAAATCGAAACGCTCAAGACGCAGAAAGCTGATTTGGAGAAGCGGATCACAGAGCGTGACACGAAGGACGCGGAAACCGCCACCAGAGTAAGACACTGATGGCCACATGCCCTGGCAAATGTCTCAAGTCTTTTTCACATCTCTAGGTAGCAATCCTTGAGGAGAACGTGCGCAAGTACAAGGATCACACAGCGAACCTCAAAGGTCACTTGGGCATTATCAACGGCGAGAGGTCGGCCTTGAAGCAGAGCATGTCTGACCTGCAGGCAGAGCTGAAGAGTGTGACAGCAGAGAGGGATTCGCTTCGCGCCAATTCCAGCACCGGAGCCGATGCATCTAGGGAGTTGGAGACTTTGCGTCAAGAGAAGGCTACTCTGGAGAAAGCTTTGACCGACGAGAAGGCCTCTAAAACCATCTCACAAACCGTCCCTTCGCCTGATCAATTATCGCTCGTTGTTTGTCCCATCATTTTGCTCTTACTTTGCAATTTCTGATCCCTAAACAGGAAAGCCTCCGGTCTGAGAGGGACAAGTTACTCGCCGAGAAAGAGAGCTGGAGCTCGACCTCCGGCGGTGAAACATCTGACGCTATGAAGGCCCAGTTGGAAGCAGAAAAGGCAGAATTGACCAAAGCTCGCGACACGGCCCTTGAGCACCTAAAGGCACGCGAACAGGCTATCGCCGCCGTCATGGATTTGCTAACTAATTGTTATTCAGGTGGCAGAGGAACGAGTGAAAAAGGTGATGGATGACGCTAGAAACTTGAAGCAATCGAATGTAGGTCATCTTCAGCCGTTATCTCTTCGACCACACTGTACTGACGATTTACAAAGGACAAGTTCCAGGCCAGAGTATCCGAAATGCACAGAACCAGAGAGTCGGCTATCGCTGCAGCTGTCGAGAAAGCCACGAGCGCAGCCACCACCGCCCCCGCCGCAAATACGCAGGAACTTGCGAAACAACATGCTCAAGAGCTCGAGGCTCTCCGCGCGCAGCTCGCGTCTCAGTACGAAGCGAACCTGAAAGCTGCTGTGGCCGCTGCCAAAGCAGAGGCTGCTGCTGTTCCAACTGACGACTCGACGAAGGCTGCTATCGCCGCCGCCATCGCCGCACATAATCAAGAAGTGCAAGCCAAACATGCCGAAGAAATATCTGCTGCAGTGGAGCGAGGGAGACTGGAACAAGCCGCCAAGGGTAAACTCAAGGATGCCCAGCTTGTTCGTTCTCAAACCAAGCTCAAGGAAGTGGAGGCTCAGGTCTTGGAATGGCGGAAGGCCGGACTGATACCTGAGGCTGCTGCCGCTACCGCCACGGCTGCCCCTGCTACCTCTACCGCTAGCGGTACCGTAGCAGCCTCTGCTACACCTGTCGCTTCTACCTCAACAGCTCCCGCCGCAGGAGCCACCGCTTCCTCAACATCGGCTGCCAGCCCAACTACTACTGCAACCCCCGCTATCACCGCCCCAGTGCGCAGAGCACTTGGTGGTGCTGTTCCTCTGGGCGCTCCTGATGGCACAGGACGAGGCCGCGGTACAGGTCGTGGTGCGCCCCGTGGGCGAGGACTTCTCATACGAGGTGCTGCACCTAGTCGAGGAGCCCATTCTCCCGTTACAGCTCCCGCGGATTCCCACATCCAAATTATGGGTGCGGCGAACAAGCGTATCCGAGAAGATGAGACCCAGCCGGACGATTCATTAGCAAAACGTTTAAAACCTGCCGCTGACAGCACACCAGGTGGAGCCGCACCCGCTGTGGGAGGCAGCAAGCAGCCAGTAACTCTCAGACGACCGCCACCGCCACCATAAACATACGTGTGTTTTCTAAGCGTGCTCCCATCTTGTATCACTATCCAAGCATTTCGTATTCAATCCGTTCTTTATGCATTGTCTCTCAAATTCCTGTTCCTATGTTCCACATTCAATATTCAATATTGATAACAAAGAATATAAGCAAGCAATAAGATTTAAGGACATGAGGGTGTGTCAATAGGTAAAAAGTCCTCCGCAAACTAGGCGGAAGACATGGCATCGTGACTAGGACAGCGTTGCAAGGACGTCACAAGACAGCGTAACCAACAGCGAGGTAGGCAATGACAAGACGTATCCAAGTGCGTGAGTAGAATTCGTCCGGATATCGTAGGTGTTTCTGGAAGATGAGAGGAGGCGGAAAAGATGGGGAAAGAAAAGATCTGTTGAATGCTTTGGCAACTCATGACGATAGCAATATATAATAGCAGAGTGAACGCGACAGATGGGCGATGAATGTGGTATGTATGTGATGCAAGCAGAAAACGGAAGGAGAAAAGACAGGAATATAGCGACAGGTTGAAAATGAGGGAATAGCCGATCATAACTTGACCGAAACATAAACATAACGCTGATTGTAAGGTGTATTAGAACGAAGAGAGGCAATCGTTACGATTGGGTCGGGGAGAAATGGGATTGCGTGGAGGTTAGAATGAATAGATCGTTGATCAGGCAATAATGGTCCGCGATAGCCTTCTAGAGACCGTCTTTCCAGGGACCATAGCCTTGATTGCGCGACGGACGAATGTGCCTTTGCTTTCATCCTTTAACATACGGGATGAACTCGCGCTCGCGCCTGAACCAGAGGCAACAAAGCCAAGCTCATCGATGGATGTCGATCTGCTCCATTGATCCTCGCTGGAGACAGCTGGGGGCATTGCTCGCTTACCCGTTCCGAACACACCAAAACCACGGGAATAGTTCGGCTTTACATGGTCGCTGTTGCCGACGGTATTGCTGATGTTGTGCACTGGTTTGAAGTTGTCGGATTGGTAGCCTTTGCCGACGCGTTTGACACCCGAGGTAGCCATTAAAAATCGATCGTAGACGCCTTCGACACGGTGTCTGTCTGGGGAATCGAGGACGACGTGGTCAACAGATTTGCGGGGAGGGTAGGGTTCGACGTGGAAAGGAGAGGAATTCAAGTCGTCGAAATGAATAGACCGGCCACGGGTAATTCCAGGCGTGGTGGTCACATCTTCGGCGAACCTGGCCGAAACGGGAGGTGCAACGAAAAGGCTTTTGTCTAGGACAGCCGACAATCTCGCAGGTGGAGTGGATATAGGAACTACGGTTTCAAACCAATCAACGCTGAACACCCTGTCCACGAGGCACAGAACTACTCACCTCTGTCAAGTTCCATCTCCAACTTCGCCACATCCCTGATGTGCCTATCCAGGTTACTTTGGGACTTGGACTTCTCTTTCCGCTTCGATGGGCTACCACTCTCAAACACACCGTCGTCCATTGTCTCGCCCTTCGGTTGTGCAGGGGACTTAGTTGAGATGGTCGCGCGGCGTGGGCGGGGAGGGGTTTGCATGAGGACACTGATTGACGGCAAAACAGGAACCGAAGACTCCGGAGTGTGGATGTACGAGAAAGACCTGCTTTGATCTTCGCTGTGGGATCGTCCTGGTGATAGCGGCGCATCTGGGTCAGTAGACTCGGCGAAGATCTCATTTGCCGCAAGGAGACGTCGTGGGAGGCGAGAAGAGCGTCCCGTGTTGAATGTGGTGTTATGGTTATTGTTCTGCGAAATGATAGTATTGTTCGGTGTGGCATGCTGCTGTTGCGACGACGACCGGGACATTGGTGCGAGAGGGAGGGGGGCAGGAGGCTTGATGCTCGTCGAAGCGAAGTTCTGGCAGGTTTCTTCGACAACCTCTGTTTTGTGATGATCATTAATCAGCCAATGGATTCGCAAGCCAGCAATTTCCGAGACTTACTCTCGACGCTTTGGATCCACAGGTTCATGCGATCCAGCGCGACCTCATGTTCGGGACGGATGTCCTCCCAGCTGAACCTCCCTTCCTCACCTGACCTCCTCTGCTCGAAATCGATAGGTTCAGGAGAGGCGCACCACACAGGCGTGTTGCGACCTGTGAGCTGACCAAGAGTGGACGACTTGTAGAAGCGCACGCCCTTGTCTGTCAGTTGTGATAAGATGGGTGTGAGGAATCCAATGGGGAGTAAATAGTAGACTTACCGATCGATGCTTTGACGCTGTGCTTCAACGAGCTCAGGCCCGACTCGCTTGTCCTGCGCACCTCGGCGGGCAACCCAATATCCGTCACCGAGTCATTGTTTACCTGATCCTCATCAGATGGCCTCCTTTCCATCCCCGGATTGAATCCAAGCATAGAGAGTGATCCGTTCCTCGAAGACAATATCTGCGCCGACGCACGAAAGCCAATCTTTGCCACCTCTATCTGGCCCTTCTCAACATTCGTGGATGCACAGGATGTCGTGATGGACGTCGTGGTATACAAGGTCGTAGGCCTTCCGAGCTGGACGTTCGCTTCGACTTCCTTCACCTCGATTTCAAGAGAGACTTCCTTCCGTGCGGCTCCGGCCGAGGTAGCTTCGGCAACTACCTCTGCCTCCACTTCAGAATCGGAGTCGTCCTCATAGTTGGAGTCGGCACTTGATCTCACAGTAGATTCCTGATCGTCACCGCCATTAGTGCTCATATCAGCCAGCCTGTCCATCTCTCTCAATCGCTCTCGTTCCCTTTCCCAATCCATCATGCGATCTCTGACACTGCCCCTCGTGATGGTCGTCGCACCCGACAAATTAGCTGCAAGTGGTAACGACGTAAGGGAGTTGTCCTGGTCCTTCGCGGTCGTGTTGGCACTCTGAGCTGCAATTTCGGAGCTCCCAAAAGGCACACGCGTTTCTTTACGAGCGGTTTGGACCTGGAAAGGTAAGTTATTGTTTTCCTTGTCCTCTTTCCGCTTGATCAAGCGTCCCGGTGTGTTCTCTTTTGTATTGTCCCTTTTCTCCCCACCGCGCAGCGCGGGGCGCCCAACACCGTGAACGCTCAAATCAACGTTCCGCGCGAACCCAGTAAGGTCTGCGAGTACACGCCCGCGGGCGCGTGGCGGTTTTCCTGAGAGTTGCTTCGACCTTGGGGTCTGCTGAGAAGTCTGTGCTGTATGGAAAGGAGTCTGAGCGGTCGTTGTAGGGTGAGGAGGGGTAGGGGTTTGGAGAACGCTGCGTGTCGCAAGAGGGTGGAGATGCGCGCGTGCACGTGTGTAGTCCTTGTCATATGTTTGTTCCTGGAGATACGTGAGATGCGAGAACGAATTTTTCTTCTTTGTTTCTGCTTGTCCAGGCGAAAGAAGCAACTCGTTCACGTTGCCTTGCGTGTCAGTTGTTGGTGTGGCACGTGGAGAAGGTTGTCGGGGTCCGAGGGGACGTCTGATCGAGGAAAGTGAGTTGAAGGAGATCAACGTATGCGTTCGCGCTGTCTGTGCGTTCGCCTTGTTCTTATTGTCCCCAGCTTCGTAGGCGCCGACACTTCTCCTTTGCTCATTTTGCACCTCGGATTCGATCCGGTGCAAAGGCTTCACAACGGGCGAGGCTTGGACCGTGGATAGCTTCCTCGCATGTACGGCGGTAGAGACCCCGGGTGGCGTGCGTAGTTTGGGCTGGGATTTTGAGCGTGAGTGCGCTCGCGAGTGTCCGAATGAGGAGATGGAAGTGGAGGATGTCTTAGTATAGATACTCGCTTGGCTCGTCGTAGGTTTTGCTTCAGACGATAGCTCGGGAGTTTGGGACCTGGAGGTCGATGCTGTCCTGGAAGCAACCCTGGGTGCCAATTCGGCCCCCGAAGTTGACCTGGAAAGGGACTCCATTCTGGACGTAGAACGTGAAGCGGATCTCGCCCTGGATGCTGATATCGATACTGACGTGGAGGATCGTGAAGCGGACCTCGATGCTGACCAGGGAAGGGCAACATCAAGGAGACGGGACATCGATGGTTCTTTGTCCTTGTCCTTGCAGGAGTCCCTGAATGATTCGAAGAACGATGGGGTTCGAGCATGTGAGCTCGAAGGGACAGCTGTAGACGCCGATTTCCCTGCAAAATATATTTGAGTACTGGCTCTGAGGGGACATGTGAATGACAAACTATGTCCATTAACAGCAGTTGGTGGAGTGGCGTCCCAATACGTGTCTCTCATAGCCTCCGCAGCTGTACATCGCAGGTCAGCATTGGGAACGATCATCCGCTTGAGGAAACTTTCGGCAGGCTGGGACATGGCGTACGCGCCAACCCATTTCCCTCGCATCTACGTCGCGTCATGAGTATGAAGGGCTCGAAACAAAACGAGGGGCACCCACGGTGCGATTCCAATATCTCTCCAGATCTTCCTTCTTCTCAAAGACCTCGCCTTCCTCGTATTCGAAAGGAGTGCGTCCGATGAATATCTCGAAGAAGGTTACTCCGAGGGACCAAATATCGGATTTCCGTGTGTCGTGGGGTAGGCCGCGGGCGCGTTCGGGAGACAGGTACTGCGAGTATGGCGGATTTGTATGGGGTACAAATCCGTATGTGAAGACATACCTCTGGTGTACCATACGTCAAGTTACTATGAAAAGCTTTTGGAGAGTTAAGGTCGTATTTCTCTGCGAATCCAAAATCGACGAGAACGGGGACGTTAGCGCGTGAGAGGAGAATATTGGCTGGTCTGGAGAAAGCGGGGTTAATGATAAGTGGGTTTATGCGGGAGGGCTGCAGATAGCGCCAAGTGGGTAAGTGACGCACTTGATATCGTTATGAACGACACCTCTGGAGTGAAGGAAATGAACTCCGGAAAGGAGGGATCTGAGCCATTCCTTTGCGCGTGGCTCAGATACTTCGACAGGGACAAGGGTTGGAAGGTACGCCCTGAACACGAGCAGATGAGTGGATGAGAAGCAATGCAAGAATGGGAACTAACATAGTGATCAGAGCATAAGACGGAGTAATGATGAAAGAATGAAACGGGACAATGGACGGGTGGGGATCGTGCTTGAAGGATCTAACAATCTTCATTTCGTTCCATCTAACGGGTGTCTTGCAGTTTAGCTTACTCCAAGGCGCATATATACGCGCTACACTCACAGCGAGCGCACTCTCGCAGCAGTCGTTGAAGTTTTCGAACGGTGAACGAGTTTTACCGCTACTTCCATGTCTTTAACCTTGCCGGATGCTGATTTGGGACGGCAGAGCCATACACTGCCCCAGTTTCCGAAACCGATCTTGGTAGAAGTAAGGTCAGTACAAGGAGTCAAACCAGATCGAGAAAGTTGATCACTTCTTTGACAAACTGGAGACGCTCTGCGAGGAGATGGTCGGAGAGGGAGAAGACATCAGATACTTCCGGAGGTGAGTCCATCGTGTGGGTCGTCGGTATCGCCGTTGATGTCTTGTCAATGATTAAGGGACCCGAGGAACCTTGTGGTGTCAGATACTAGTACACAGCAAAATAACAGAGAATAAAGCCAGGACTTGACGGCGAGCTAGAAAATGACAAGCGTACTTGCTCGCTGCTTCACCCTACTCCACCAAGAGATATCGAAAGACACCTTGTCGTGACCTCGACGGCCCATTCACTATTCCAACACTGGACAAACATGCGTAAATAACGCGTGTATGTCGTGAGAAAAACACGTACCCTGTCACACTTTGTCACGTGCATTCACATAAGGGAATCCCGCTTAAGTAAAGTGTTCTTCCACCTGTTATGGTGCTGTTATGGTATGACCCGGGGCGAGTGCCAGCGTGGCCTATGATATATATACGGCGGGTTTCGTTGTGGACAACTAAGTACTGAGCCATGACCCCCCTAGCTCAGGCTCTCCAGGTCTCTCTACAATCGAACTGCAACGACGGTAGCTCTGTTTACCATTGCGAGCTCGACCGCAGTTGGACAGTTGGGGCGTGAGTCTATAACTTTCCATCATCAAGCAAACTCACAATGTGTTCACAGTATCCCGCAAGGAGGTGAGGAGATGCGGGGCTCCTTTCATTCAAATGGTCTAACGGTCTGTCTTTAGGCTACTCCTTGGGCACTATTGTAGAAGCCTGCATTAAGCATCAAGTTGGTTCCTCCCCTCATGTGGATCCTATCCACATCAGCGCGCACTTTCTTCGCGCTACCAACGCTGGTGGTGGCGAAGTACACGTAAAGGCACTGAAAACTGGAAAGACTTTCACCAATATACTTGCCGAACTCGTGCAGCAGGTTGGTGATGGACCGTTTTCCACACCTTATGTGTCACCCTCAGGCCCTGATGATATGACTCCGTTCTGTAGGGAAATGTGAAGACAATTGCCCATCTCATCTTTGGTGATCTTTCTCCGTCGCAAACTTCCCAAGTTCGCAAAGTTTTAGAACCACCATCTCCTTATGCACGCCGCCTGCCGCTACATTCCCACCCGAGTGCAGTCTCTTACGATGCAATCAAGCCATCTTGGGGAAGCTATATGGATCTACAGATGTCAACTGATGTTGCCTTACTGAGGCACAACGACCCGGACAACCTGTTGAGAACGACAAGTAAAACTGTCGGTGGAGGTGGCGTCGAGTGGGGCGCTTGGTGTGAGCTGACCCACAAGAATGACGAGATCAGAACCTCTTCTCTTCCCTTCTTTTGTGATACGTTCATCAATCTGCTGAATCTCCTCCCTCACGGTGAAGCTGGTAACTCAGGGCGACGGAGGAGGTGAGTATCCTTCCCACGACATCATCATGGCAAATTAAACCACCTTGTGCAGTTGGTTTCCAACCATAACCATGACAATAGAGTTCAAAGCTAGGATACCATCTTGCGACGATTATTCACATCACACGGTCGGTTTATATAGCGAATCACGCTTCCTGAGCGAACCGTATGGGCGCCACAATGCTAGGGTCGAGGTTTGGACGGCGCCGTCTCAGATTGGTCAAGGCGAAGTTACGGAAGGGTGGAGGGATAAGCAATACTGTATCGCCGTCGCTGACCAGATGGCGTTGATGCTTCCTGTAGAGCTGAACATTCGGGAAGGGAGCAAAGACTCTGCAAAGCTTTAAACGTGTAATTCGCTGCGTCAACTGCTTGCTGCCGCAATATACTTCGCCTCAGTGGCATCGCACTTGTAAACAGTCCACGATCTGCATCGCACTTTGCTGATTCACGCTCGCTTGCTACGTCGATCCCGATAGCATGTTTGCCAAGTATCCTGTGAGTCATTGATCAATTGATCGTGTTTTCTCGATTTAGCCGGACGAGGTGTTCTGTGCACCGGCACACGCTCAAGCCACTCACACCCGGACGGACGTTCTTGTCCCTCGAGTACAACAGCGTGTATGCATTATCACCGGCCACATTCGTTACCGCACTCCTGTGTTGTGTGAAGTTGCACACGGTCCTGCTAGGCCATTCCTCCGAGGCGCCCAAAATTGGGTACTATCGACGCATGTCTCGATGGATATTTTGGGACATTCCTTCCTCGCACCCTACTCGTTTCCGTTCCTACACCGCAGAATGCAATTGCTGTCTACAGTGGATTGGGAGTTCGTCCCCACAATGCACTGATATATCACTAGTATTTTTCCCGCGCCTTTTCTCGAGGTATGCAAGCGTTGTGCCTCACAGGGTCTTGGCCCATCCTCTCAAACAGAATGGTCAGTCTGTCGCATAGTCAGGTCGCGCCTTTCTGTTCTGCTGGAATTCACAACTCCACAGCCGTAGCCATTCTCGGCTCAAGCGACTTCCTTTCTTTCTCATGATTGACATGGGTTGGTGCCAGAAACCTAGAACAAGCTTATTTATGGGATATCCTGTCAATCCAACTCCGTGCCTCTTCCCCTGAGCACCAGTATGCGCCGGTTAATGGCAACAATAAACCCGACTCAGTAGCTGTCCCTCTGGGACACTATAAAAGCTTTTCTGTTCTCTGAAGGGTGATCACCACCAGCTCATATTCCCTTTGTTTTATCCTGTAGAACTTGCATTTCTACGTTGAGTTATCATCATGGCCCACGTCGTCATCCGAACTATCCCCTTTGCGGCACGTCTCCGCGCAGCTGCCGGTGCCAGAGAGCTCCTCCAGCGTGATCGTGCGCGCGCAACCAAATTCCTAATGGGCGTATCCCCTCATGGTCCTCATCCCCACCTCCGGGTCGAGGAACGCCAACACAAGGGCGGCGCCGTTAGTGATCCATTTACCCCTACCACTCCGTTTGCCCCTACCACGACTGTGCCTCCCGGGACAGGCGGTAGCACTGCTGGTGGCACTGACGATAGCATCGATGTGACGGATACAGGTTAGCCAAAATGGCTCAATGCTTCCTAAGATGATGGTTGATGAACGGTGTACTAGGTGTGACATACACAACACCCGTGGGCGTTGGCAATCCCCCAACCGAGTGCACCCTCCTCATCGATACTGGTATGTGCGAGAGCATTTGCGCAAGCCAAGGTGCT
>KN819330.1:449951-463618 GCA_000827475.1 Paxillus involutus ATCC 200175
GCAGCTCTACCTAATGTCGATATATACCAGCCATCTATGGATGCAGACAAGGCCTTGTGGTCGAGTTGGTTGACGGTGTGCTATTATTTCCTAGAGGTCGGGAGTTCAATCCTTGTGAAGTGCATTTATTTTACTTCACTAATTTAGCCCACCCGGAATAAGTTGGCATGTTGCATTTGTAATTTTGTATTTACAGACCCTTCCAAGTTTCAATTAATTATGACAGAATTCTCAAAGATTTTGCGGAATTCAGAGGGGGGGTTTTCCTGATGGCCAGCGTGATCGTGCGCGCGCAACCAAATTCCTAATGGGCGTATCCCCTCATGGTCCTCGTCCCCACCTCCTGGTCGAGGAACGCCAACACAAGGGCGGCGCCGTTAGTGATCCATTTACCCCTACCACTCCGTTTGCCCCTACCACGACTGTGCCTCCCGGGACAGGCGGTAGCACTGCTGGTGGCACTGACGATAGCATCGATGTGACGGATACAGGTTAGCCAAAATGGCTCAATGCTTTCTAAGATGATGGTTGATGAACGGTGTACTAGGTGTGACATACACAACACCCGTGGGCGTTGGCAATCCCCCAACCGAGTGCACCCTCCTCATCGATACTGGTATGTGCGAGAGCATTTGCGCAAGCCAAGGTGCTGATGGCGTTGACATCACATATAGGAAGTTCAAACACATGGATAGGTGCGAATACCCCATACAACCCAACGAGTACCAGCCAAGGCACTGGCAACACAATCGTATATTCACTCCTATTTTTTATTACACCCTTAGGGCTGACCCGATGGATTTGTGCTTGATCCCAGAATGTTAGCTATGGTTTCGGAACGATGTCTGGCAAAGAATGTTGGCATTTTGTTTTCTTGTATGAACCATGAGAAATTAACGACGCCTTCCAGACATCGAGACGGTGACTTTGAGCCCGACCTTTGTCATTCAACACCAGTCTATCGGCGTCGCTTCATCCGCTGAAGGCTTCACGGACGTGGATGACATTCTTGGGTGGGCACACCAGGTGGATACTACCTTGTTTCGACTCACTGATGCAATGTGATGTAGTCTTGGTCCTGTTGGTCTCACTCAGGGAACGGTTTCAAACACCCCCGAGGTGCCTACAGTGACGGACAACCTTTACGCGCAAGGCACAATCCCATCTGACTCCCTGGGTATCTTCTACGAGCCTCGTCGACGGAGGGCACGGTCAATGGCGAGCTCACCTTTGGTGGAACCGATAATACCAAGTCAGTCCGACATTGTTTTGTATCCGTCATCTCGAACTGACAACCATATCCAGATACCCCGGTGAAATTAACTTTGTACCGCTCACAGCCACCTCTCCCGCATCGAACGTAAGTGGAATTGTTCAAACGAGACTGACGACGTCCTATGCAATACTGACATGGAGTGATCCAGTACTGGGGCATTGACCAATCGGTGACCTACGGAGGTAGTACGACCATTCTTAACAGGACTGCTGGTATTGTCGACACTGGCACAACACTCTTACTCCTTGCCACGGATGCCTTCCAAAGCTACCAGCAGGCAACGGGCGCCACCTTGGACCAGTGAGTCAAGAACATTCTACAATATGAGGAGAAATACTAAAATACAAGTGGACCAGAACTACTGGCTTACTCACAATCACGGAACAATAGTACGAACAGCTCCAGAGCTTGTACTTCAACATTGGCGGGGTAAGCTGTGTACCCGTCGTCTCCCAATGAACTTGAACCAACTAAACTGATATTTTGATAGATTACTTACGAGCCGACCCCTAACGCTCAAATTTGGCCCAGTGCACTGAACAGCACACTCGGAGGTCAAGAAGGCCAGATCTACTTGATCACTTCCGATCTTGGATCCCCGAGTGGGTCTGGTCTTGACTTTATCAGTACGCTGTTTGTCCGCTCTAGCCCTTCGACCTCAGCTCACCTGGGTGGTATTACAGATGGATTCGGATGGCTGCAGCGCTTCTACAGCGTCTTTGACACCAGCAATGCTCAAGTCGGGCTCGCCACGACCCCCTACACTGATGCTGAAACCAATTGATTCCAGCAATGGCCATTTGTAGAATGTAACTTGGGAACTTGCCAGTGATATTCATTGACTATATACACCAGAACTCAGTATCTGAAGTTCTAGGCTCTTTTTAACAGACAGTATCTTTACGAAGAATACAGATGAATTTCAGACCTAGCAGTGTTATCGAGGCATTGAAAGTCTGCGGATCTGAGAGTCGCGCCCGACTTCGCTAGTGCCACTGGCACATCCCGGTGCCAAGAGCAGTTGCCGTGGCTCAAGCATATCTCCGAGCCTTGCTGATGATTTTGTCGGTTGTGGGCGGTATGTACCCATGACCTTCGTACGTTCTATACCGCGCGTACAATTGCCTGAGGGTTCGAGCTCACCGAGAGTTTTTCCGTTACAACACAGCAAACGCGTCGTGGCTAAGTAATAGCCACTTGCACCGACGGAAAAACAAGACCCAAAGCAGGTATTCGATGTATCCAGCAAGTTAGACGACCTCAGGTCATGGCGTTAACTGGGGGTGAATAGCTTGGTCACTGACGCCTTGAGGCTGCCAGACAGTGATTACGGCGAAGGTTTCTTCGGTTCAAAGCCCTGAAGTACTTGGCGCGAAAGCACACTATGACAAACACGCTGTCAACTCATACATATATTTCCCTCGATCATTTCCCAGTGGCACCCACCTCAAGATCAGCGCTAGCTAGCCTTCAGGACAAGGACGGTAGTACTGCGTACGTCTAAGCATCTGCATACCTTCAAATCATCCGCAAGTGAAATCCAGAGTGCTGCTTTGGCTCCGGATTTCGTTCAATTCCCCAATGCCTCGCTTACAACCCCTACTCTCCTTTAACTTTTCCAACTCGCCACCCACCAGACGAGATGCGGCTGATACCCTGGACGAAGATCCAGATGAGCCATCCAAAGGATGGTTGCAGTGGCTGCCTCTATATAGTGAGTCGCCAATCAGCTTTCCAAGCCAGCCCTGTACCGGCACTTCTCAACTTGACCGCCCACAGCACTACTTGTCCTCATGGTCGCACCACATCCATCCTGGTTACTCGTTCTCGTCAATCATTACCTCCGCACACTACATTCCTCTACAAGTTTTCTCGTCCATTTACTTGTCACATATACCCTTACATTCCTTGCATTTTCCTCGCTCATGGTCTGTGTCACCTGTGATCCCGGACCCGTCTCCCTCGAAAAGGTCGTAGAAGAAGATTCTGAAGATAGTGGCAGGGATGATTTCGAACTTAGGGAAGCGCTTATGGCCGGGCCAGACGATGACGATCTGTCTCCAGTCAAATGGTGCCGTAAATGCTGGGCTCCGAAACCGGAGCGTACCCACCATTGCACCCTTTGTGGCCGCTGCGTTCTGAAAATGGGTGAGTGAACTCCTTTGAATCTAGAGATGTGGTCGCTGATGTTTCCAGATCATCACTGCCCATGGCTTGGCGGCAAGTGTGTTGTCAGTTGAGAGAAACGTTAGCATACGAGAATTATGGTCACTGATTCTCTTACAGGGGCATAGAACATACCCGGCTTTTTTCCATTTTATATCTTGTATTACCCTGCTTTCAACTTATATCGGCATCGTCTCTGGGCACGCATTTTGGTGGTCACTCAATAACCCGAATTCGGTCTTGGTAAGCACACAATGCCATGGACGTGTCTCTGAAACGTACTGAACCCACCACAAGGATAACGCTACGCCAATCCACGAACTTTTCTTGACCGCTGTTGGTTTCGTCTTCGGTCTTGTTATCGGCTCCTTCACGATATATCACATATACCTCATCACGTATGTACTCGACCTACCCTCTCGGCCCAGTCAGCCAGCTCACATGTGAACAGTACGAACCAAACGACACTCGAGAGCCTCTCACCTTTCTTGCTCCTCCGGCACTTACCACCACTCCCGGTATCACTTCGTCTCTCGGATCCTCCGATGGAGCACGAACTCTCATACAAACAAAGAACTCTCGTTCGAAATGCACACCGTTCAGTGCGGTTGTACGATCTCGGGTGGCGAAAGAACTGGGTGCAAGTCTTCGGGTGGAACAAACCACGCGGTTGGATGTACCGCATCCTGTATGGTGGCGCAGGGTGAGTGAACTCCGAAGATCACAATAAGCTGATCCATCTATTATTTCTATTCGCAATATTCCTGGTTTCTTGTCGTACTGACGGCATTGGGAATTAAAATTTTACAGCAAAGGAGACGGAAGATCCTTCCCGCGTAATTCGCGTGCAAACGAGATGTTGTCGAAGCTCGCAGAGCGCCTTGGGACCGTCGATAAGGATGCATGAATGTTGTCGACTTTGTTGGGGGAATATTCCTATTCTGTATCTTATACTACCATCTGCTGTCAATAATGTGCCTATCGCTGTTGTGTCGCTCTCTAGCTTATCAGTGGCCCTGCTCCATGCGGAAACAGGACGTCTTCTTCAAGCCGTACGCTGAGTCGAAGTTTTATCTTCATGCGTTCTCCGGCCTCCTGATTCCCTAATTCAAGTTGAAGGTATGCTGCCCAAATCAGCATCGGTTGGATCCCAAACCATCCCCATCGATTACTGTAGTTGACTTCCCCCTACCCATCGAAGTGGTTGCCCCTTGAAACAGCGTAACTCCATCCAAGAACAGCGTTTGCGAGAGGATACTCGCACATGGTGCAATATGGCGTGCCCGGACCAGCACCCTTGATATACCCTGTTGAGCTTGCGGTACTCGTTCCAGATCCCCCATCCTCCTGAGCGCAAATTGGGTCAAATCGCAATGAGGTTTATCTGTCATGTTGGTGCACGATAAACGATTCACGTCCCTCCTGATTTATCGCGCCGCCTGCTGCAATAACCCATCCACGTTCTCTCTCCCGTCTTCGAGCAATTCTTTACTCCGGCGACGAGTCCATTTTTCGAAGTCGGTCGTCACTGCTAAAGTGCTTCTGCGCTTCTCGCGGAGTGTGTCTGGGGGCCAAGCGGCCTTGCTACTGGCCTCAGAAAATAGGATTAGGAATCAGGAGAGTGGTCGCGAGGTGAGTCACTTGAGCAAGACCTGCGAGTTCCAGCTCATCCGTCGCTCTGTCATGCGGTACCAGAACCTCGTAAACCTAAAGCAGTCAGCAAAGCTCTTTTGTACCGCCGCATCCACAGCCCCGGGAGGGATGACGCAAAGGGTGTGTGTGTTTCAATTTTTGCCCACCTCCGCACCCCCACTAGTACTGGTCCTCCAACTGAGATCACTTTCATCTGCCAGACATGGTCCTCACCTCACCTGACTTGGTGCATCATATAATTCATATTCGGGTTTGATGCCGTGACAGGATCGCTTAATTCGGCGATCCCGCCCCACATCCAGGTAATTAGGAGATGATTGAATCTGCAATTGTGTCGAGGCACTTGCCACTTCAAGTTATTGGCACGATGCAGAAAAATCATTGACAAATATTGCAACTTGAAATCCAGCTAGCACTGGCAGTATACAAGAGGGGCGATATATCAGGCACTCCCTGCTCAAAGCACTCCCTCGAAACACTACTTTCATTCTCGACAACGATCAATCGATTAATCAATGGGCGACGCGACACCAGATATTCACATTCTCAATGTCAAAAGTCGCAACCACCGCAACGATAGACCGGGACTTGCTCATACCGTCGTTTCCAACATCTCGGATCAGATTGTCAAGGGGCTCCAAGCTCCGTTGAACGCCAAGGCTTTGCCTACACTCCTTTTGTACGACGAGCGTGGTCTCAGACTTTACGACAAAATAACCACTGATGCGCCAGAGTATTATTTGTTCGGCGCCGAGGAAGAAATCCTCCAGAGGCGTGCTCACGAAATCGTGCAAGTCATGCATAGTCGTACATGCGGCATCTTACCAGGTGAAGTCATATTGGAGCTCGGCGCAGGGTAAGTTATCCCACTTTTACTTGTAGACGTAAACGTCTACATGTTCCTCTCTATCCCTTGGGACATATTGCCCTTGCTGGGATTTTTTTGGACCTAGGACCCTCTCTTCTCATGGTTTTTGGTTTCGCTGACATAGTTACACGGTAACAGCTCCCTTCGAAAGACGTCGCATATATTGCACGCACTTGCTGGTTTGGCACCGACCACTTCCACCCTCTCCTCTGCTACCTATTTTGCTCTCGACCTTGAAGAACGAGAACTCCAACGAACTCTTACTGAGCTTGCCATGTCTGACGTCGGCACTGCCATTCTTGGGAAAATCGAGACGAAAGGAATGCTAGGTACCTACGAAGACGGTATCGACTTCATTGTGGAAGGAGGTTTACAGCAGACGGACCGTAACCCTCCGCTTGGACGCTACAAACTCCATAACGTCCGTAGGGATTCTTCTCCCAGCTCGTCTTCGTCCAGTGGAGGGGACACTCTGCACACAGATCCAACGCCACCGTCTACTCCAGGACACCCCCCTCTCCACCTTCTGTTCCTAGGCTCCTCCATAGGGAATTTCTCTCGTGGAGAGGATGCAGAATTCCTTCGTTCATTGCCGTTACGCCCCGGTTGCGGAGATACTCTCCTTCTGGGCCTCGATCACAACAACGGCCGTGAAGAAATCGAACTCGCGTACAATGATCCTAGAGGTCGTACGAGAGACTTTGTCTTGAATGGTCTCAAGGCTGCTGGGACTGCCCTCGGTGACACGGAGCTCTTCGACCTCAACGACTGGGAATATGTCAATGTTTACGATGAAGACAAGCGTACGTTCCCTTTAAACGTATGAATGCTGCCTGTTTATTTCATTTCTAGGTCGTCATGAAGCCTTCTATAAGTGTGTGCGACCGCACCAAGTTTTCCTCCCGGGCTCCAAGAAAGCGATACAATTTTCAAAGAACGAGCTCGTCAAGATTGAGACGTCCGTGAAGGTAACGCGATCCCACAACATTAGATCCACAAAATTCACGCTTTCTTTCTTAGTACTCGGAGAGTGACGCATACATGCTCTTCGCTGAAGCTAATCTGAGGCCTATTCAACGCTGGACGGACAGTACTTCTCGCTATTCGCTGTGGCTGCTAGAGCGCCCTCCGTTCATGTTCCCGTTGTTAAGTTCACCAGTCGCATCTAAGGAGGACGTTATTCATACCAAGTTCGGTGTTCCGACCATCCGAGACTGGCAGGACATGTGGAATGCCTGGGACTTTATCACACTTCGCATGATCCCACCCTCTATGCTCTTCCAGAAGCCCATTGACCTCCGTCACATCTGTTTGTTCTACCTCGGTCATATCCCGACGTTCCTGGACATTCATCTCTCGCGTCTGCTCCAAGAACCTCCCACCAAACCAGAGGAGTTCAAGGTTAGTCGGTCTGTGTGTGGCAGGATTTGAAAATGACTCACCGTTTGCGCCATATAGCATATTTTCGAGGTGCGTTGTATATCCCTTTGTTGTCTCATTGCCGACCAACCTGGCACCCTGTGTGATAGAGAGGCATTGATCCCAATGTCGACGACCCGACCCAATGTCATGTGCTTTCCTTTTCCCCTCCGTTATTTCGTGGTCTCACGGATGGTTTTTTTTCAGGCGCATTCCAAGGTCCCGCAAAAGGAGGAAGACTGGCCCTCACTCAGCAGCATCATTTCCTTCCAAGCACGTGTCCGAGAACGAATTGTGAAGCTGTACGAGGATATATCCGCCGGAAAAATCCAACTGACGAGGAAGGTTGCTCGAGTGCTTTTCATGGCGTTGGAACATGAGGGGCTACATGCAGAGGTATAATTATCCGCTTTTGTCGTCGTTCGACGTTCTGCCTTTGACGCGAGGTCAGACATTGCTGTACATGCTCCTCCAGCGAGCTGGGACTGGGACGATCCCTCCACCCGATTTCACTCCACCTCCATGGGAATCACTTCTTGGATCATGGAACGCTGCTCCAAAACCCGCCTCCCCAACCGTCGTCATTAGGACTACTGCAATCATTCTTGGAATTGATGACATCGAAGCTGAAGATACAGATCCAGCCAAGTCGCTTGACCTATCAGGCCACGTCTTCGGCTGGGACAACGAGAGCCCATCCCGTCAAGTTTCCGTCGATACGTTCAGAATCTCATGGAGACCCGTCACTAACGGAGAGTTCTTCGAGTTCTACAGCGGCGCTGGGAAAGGACAAACCAAGTTTCCTGCTAGCTGGGTCAAGAATCAAGGCGGAGAGGTCCAAGTTCGCACGTTGTACGGACCTGTGTCGCTCGAAGTTGCCTGGGATTGGCCCGTGCTCACTTGTTATGATAACCTCTCTGTGTATGCGACCGTGAAGGGCGGGCGGATTCCAACTGAACCAGAGCTGAGGGTGTTTATGGACAAGTACGAGTCCGGGTATGAAGGCGGGGCGAATACTGGGTTCAGGAATTGGCATCCCGTCCCGTGAGTGATTGTTTTTGCGCCCCCTCGGTCATTGGAATCACTCTCTGATGAACTAATCTTAGTGCCACCACTGGGGGGAAGAAGTGCGATGGGAAGGGACATAACGGAGGTGTTTGGGAATGGACGTCGACTGTATTTGATAAGTTCGAGGGTTTTGTCCCTTCTCGGTTGTACCCTGGGTGAGTCGATCCCACTGGGGAATATGTTAGTCTGAGTCTTCGCGGCAATAGCTAATTCCCTCGTAACAGGTACTCGGCCGATTTCTTTGACGGGGCTCATCGAGTTGTGGTAGGTCTTTCTTCGAGATTTTCCTTTATCTTCTAGGTGCCTTGCTGATGATGATATGACGTGTTGCAGATGGGGGGATCATACGTTACGATCCCTCGCATCGCTGGGAGACGCAGCCTGCGCAATTGGTATCAGCATAATTACCCTTATGCTTGGGTCAGTGCCAGGGTTGCATACGATATGTAGTGGTAGTGAAAGATTAATCTTTACCTGTGGACAACTTCTTGCTTCTTACTACGTGTACCAGTAGACGTTGTTGTACAGATTTTCGGTGTTGGAAATGTACTAGTAGTAGTACCAAACATCGATTGTACTTTTGATGCAAGCATGTGGCTTTCGCGAAAGAGCACCCGGGTCTTTGGCAGTCGCGACCCGGACGCGCCTGGGTTTCACTGCAACTTACACGATCGCCACAGCAGCACAACTGCTCTGAAGGGTCTTGAAGCCAATCGTTAACCATACTCGTCGTTGACGTGTTATTCAAGTCGCGAAGATGTGGCCGAGCATCCAGTATTACTGTCCCTGCATGTCTGCGACAAACGTGCAGACTCCACCCCCTCCCACCTTAGCTTCATCTTCTGCTAGTTTTCACCCATTACACAACCTTTATTTCTGCGAAGAATGTGACATCGTACGATGCAATCGATGTGTCTCCGTGGAAGTGAGTGGCTATTACTGCCCAAACTGTTTATTCGAGGTCCCCAGTGCGAGTGTAAGAGCGGAAAAGAATCGGTGAGTTCTCTTTGACTTCAGGTTGGATGCTCTGCCGGTTTACAAAGGCATTCAGATGTGCTCGAAACTGTTTCTCTTGCCCGATATGCCGCTCCACCCTGTCTGTGGTGGCATCCGACCCTCCAGACGATGGTGACGGCCGACCTTCGGCTTCTCTCAGTAATGTTGGCGAGGCCCCGTATTTTTTGTATTGCAATCACTGCCGATGGGACTCGGCCGAAGTTGATATAACTTTTGAGAAACCAACTGGACTAGCAGGTAATCGGACCCCGATTTCGCGTCACTCTGCTGAAGCTCTATTCCTCAGCACAATTACAAAAATTTGAAGATTCTGCCCCGGAGTCGCTGGAGTTTGAACGTTTGAAAGAGCACTTTGAGCCTTTCCTCCGTACATCATCCCTTTCATCTTCATCTCATTTGCCGGCAGTATCATCTCATCACCTGCACACTTCCTCTGCTACAGCCGCTGCTTCTGCCGCGCTTGCGCGTGAAATACCTGGGGTTGGCAAGCACAACCCGCTTGGTCGTAGTCGTGCCGGTCGAGACAGAACAGCGAACAAAGACGAGATGCCCGAGTATAAGAGCAGGGTGGAAGCAGGTGTTTTCAGTCAATTGGGTGGTGGTGGGGATGACGTGGATGTTGAACTTCTCAAACATATGGAAACAGTGGAAGAAGTAGCCAAACTTGAACAACGGTGGGGCAACAGCTGGACGACTTCATTGCGATCAAGGTAAGCGCGTCAGTAGAACGGAGCACATCGGACCCTAATTTCTATTTTAGCGACCTGCGACCCCATCGGATACCCCTGCATTCTAAGGTCTCGAAACGGTGTCCAGCGTGCAGGCATATCTTAATTAAACCGGAACAAAAGGCCCAGTCCGTGCGTTACAAGATCAAATTGGTGGCAGCCAATTACTTGCCTGCAATTACCGTTGGCTTTCCCCAAACGCAAGCCACTAGAAGAGTGGCAAGCAAGCTTCCTAGCTCCGGCGCTGATGGCAAAAACGGCGTTATACAATCTGGAACGAGTAATCCTTTCCAGCTCGCTTTGACCAACCCGTTATACGATCCCATCCAAGTCCGGTTGTCGCCTCAGAGGGTCGCCGATGCACGCTCATACCAAGTATCCCTCCCAACGACCCCGTTCTCGGTCGCTGCCTTTGCAGAAGCATGGGAATACGATGATGACGAGGACATGTTTGGAGTGGAAGATGATGAGCTTGGTATTGGTGATGTCGGCAGGGTAACTCGAGACAAGGAGACCCGTAGTCGCCTTAAAAACGTGGGTGTGCTGGAGAGGAGAGCAAATGTGACGACTGTGGGAGGAGAAGTTAACATCAAACCGGGTTTCAGGGGCAATGTGAAGGTCTGTGCCTGCCTCAGAATGAAGTTCCAATCACAATACTCACGAATGGTTCCTTAGTTCAACATGCTCGTGACGTATACCTACCGATCAGATGATCCTTTGCCTTCAGAGGATGGCGCAGGCACGCCTTCCCGGTCTACCAAGCCACCCGAAGTCAAGACGTTCTCGTTCTACACGGTTATTGACCTTGGTCCTAGTGTGGTTTCAAAGGACGATAAGCTTGACGCTGAATTGTAGTGTTGCCTTGTGTACTCAGGCATTCCTCCAGTATCACAAGCTATGGCGTGCGGGTGATTGCGCGGTCCGATCATCGTTGCATAGATGCTACTACACACATGATCCGTCAACCAGTGAAATGAAACGTCGTCCTAGATATGGTTTGTGGCCACCCACCCAACTCGGGGACTCAGTGGCCAGGAAGCCATCACTCATCAGTGTCATCACCGTTCAGGCGCTCCGCTTTCGGAGTGAGCCGGCCGCCGTGCCACCGCTGTCGCGCTGCGCCTAAGTAGCCAGACTACGAAACTTATGATAGGACTTCCATCGATCAGGATATTCAATGACTAGCCTTCCATCGTATCGAGTTGTTCGAAATGGGTCGCGACAGCGTGCCGCCATACACCCCCTCTCTTCCTTCCCCGTCGTATTCATCTGACCTTCTGCCCGGGGAACAGACTGTCGATTACGGTCGCCGTCCCTCACCGCAACATCTAACCGGCGTCTACCGCAGGATAACAGATGCCTTTACCATGATTCTCAGAGACCAGCGCCCTGGCAGTGTACACCCCACATATGGTCGGGGCGGGGTCGTCCGAGGGGACTTGATACTTAAGAGCACAGATGACCTTACGTCTGTGACACTGAAGGTGAAAGCTGAGCTCCTCATTTCTTAGGTCGTGTTTCATATGTTTCTCTATTAGCTTGAAGGCCTGCTCGTCGTTGAGAAATTAGGGATATCCGTCACGACTACCCTCTGTTCAAAGACACACATAATGTGGAATGCAGCGCAAGGGTTGCCTTGCCCTCAAACGATACCATTTACGTTTACGATGCCTCTCACCTTCGATGATGGAGGTCGGGCGCGCAACCTGCCACCGACACTTCAGGCCAGTGAACGTTATGAACCTCGTGGTGCTTGCTCGTACTCGCTGACAGTCGAACTGTCACGGCCACGACAATTCTTACCATTTCTGAGAGGAAGCGAGGCGTAAGTTGCTCTCCACAATTCGCAAGCACTGCTCTGTAATTTATTCCACCAGCGCGGCGAGGGTCAAGGTGCCATTTATTTATTACCCACGAAGCCGACCCCATATGCCCATGCTTCCTGGCGATTTGCCATTTATGACCACCGTAAAGTCATCGCCCGAAGAATGGCATCAAATTATGTGTACTGTGGACGTGTCCCAAGCCTCTACTTTGGATCCTGTCCAATGTCTCGTAAGTAACGCGTTCTTGTGCCGCGACGTCGTGCTAAGTCATATGTCGTGCATATATTCAGCTGTTTATCCCGTCTGTGCAGATTTATGCTTTGTCAGATGCGATTCCGTTCCATCTTCAGATTCGCGGTTCTCCAACGTCCCTTGTTCCATTCCTCGAGCGTAGTAAAGCTGGCGGTGTTACCGTCCGAGTTTATCTACTTCGACAAACAGGGGTTATAATGCACAACCAAGATGTCACGTGGAGTCGTGTTCTCGGTGAGGGGAGAATGAAGCCTTCACAATCCTCGCCTTCGATACATCACACATCCCGACGGCATTCCCTCGACGAAGGGTTGGACTCCCTCGACTGGGACGGTGTGTTACGATGCAGCGACTCCGATGCGATAGTCGCAAGTTTTATCACCAGCCAAATTTACGTCAAGGTACGACAACTTTTAGGGGCATAATTTCGCGTCGCTGAATGCCCACTGTTTCCCCTAACGCACTAGGACTTGATCGTGTTATCGATTACGCCCCGACAAGGGCTCCAGCTTTCTATGAATCACTTCCATCCGATCCGGATAGTGACAGATCCGTGGTCCAACGAAGTGATTACTTAGTAACCAGATCATTGACATGATCACGTATTGACCAATCGAACATACCCCCGTATTGACGTGCGCCCGTTGGACGTTCCGTTGTTGCTTTGCACCACCGTGATGTTGATATGAGTTCATGAAAGGCTGTCTCCATGCGGATAACAACTCGTGTTTGGAACGCTTACCGGCGTTCGCATAGATATGCTCTCAATGCGCAGCTAGGGTACTGCTTCACGTACGTTATCTAGGTGAAACGTCTGCATCACGGGTTTTCTGGCTTCCGCACTCTCCGATTCGAGTCCTTTTTCCGGTTACCCCTTTACGTACCCGCTCCAGTACTTCCGAGCACCGCGAACCGACAATATGTACATAACTTATCTGTGCTGTACAGCTGGAGCCAGGGGTTGCGGCGGTGAGCACGGAACACCGTATCAGTGGTTTGATCAATTGAGTTGCACGTGGATGATGGCTTTGATGTGGACACTTTGCTGACCTTGAAGGTGTGCATGCTGGTGTCGTCCTGTCTGCCTTAGTGCGGAGAAACCAAAGATCTGAGCATACCGGCGCTGCGACCACAACGTTTTGAGACAAAAACTGCAACATGTGTATTTTTAGCATAGGTAAGCTATACTGATTATAAGATGTTTGATCATATAGAAAAAAACTATATGGACAATGCTACAAATTAGCCCCATAGCCAAGTAATGACAGTATGAGCTCCGAAAAGGCCCTAAAATATGATGTTACCATAATCCATAATCCATAGTCCATAAGACAGGTGTCTAGATAGTATTATTCGAATAATTTATGCAGTGGTTGGTGGTACGGTTATGATCT
>KN819330.1:467701-539120 GCA_000827475.1 Paxillus involutus ATCC 200175
TTGGGGTGAGATCGGTAGGCTGAGTTTGGCGACCGTGACTGCGCAGGTGCCAGGGAGTCACCAGCAGTCACCTCAGTAATATGGCATCGCACTGGCGCGCATACTTCAATTCCCTTGGTGATTGATTGCATCCTGCGAGAATTGCACAAGCCAAGTGAGTGAGAAGCAAGGTATCTAGATAACGACCGGTAAGAGCAGTCGGTGGATAGTTGATGATATGGGGGAATTACTAGTAATTAAACTTTTGGCGCCTCGGCTTTCTGATTGTATACCGACGACTCCCACGATTGTTGTGTCTCATGCATGCTCTTGTATGCTCCTCATGATCAGGTCAGTCCTACTTCCTGGTTCAACGTTCGACGTTCAAACGTTAACGTCAACGTTCGTCGATTCCCTGTGAAAAGTGTAGTAACGAAGAGGTACGGTGAGTATGGGTCAATCAGAAACTCGTACAGGTGGCCGTTGCCTCGAGTCACTAGTCTAGTCAACTTTGATAGATATGTAGGCTTTCAAACTTGAAGGATATCGGTCGTTGAGAGTAGCACGCCAAGATGGTACGGAGGATGGTTGGAGGATGACTATGAATATTCCCAACGTTCACCAGCAATATTAAGACAGGAGTACTTTGTCGCAGACCAGTCTGGGCTCCGTGACGCAGGTACGCCCCAATGTCATAGGTGGCTGTCAGGGGATCCACTTGGACTCCGATGCACTCCAGTGGACCGTGATATAAACATAGCGAGAGAACTGGACTTTCCTTCATCATACCTCCTCGATGGCAGTTTCTGAGACAGTTTATGCCCTTACCCACTCGCACAAGACAGTGACAGCTGCCTTTGCTGCTGCACCTGCCAGTGAGCCCGACACGTCGCCAGGCCACCTGGCCAAAACTCTGTATCCGAATCACAAACCGTTGGGCTCTGATGGCCTTCTGGAGATGTTCAAAGGGCTATTCCATGGAGGGGACGCGAAGGATATGGAGCGTATTCAGGCGATCGAGCCAACTCAGGAGGATCTCGAGAGGGCTGCGCAGTGCGGTAAATTTGGTTCGAGGCCCAGTGACTTGTTCTTAAAGGTCATTACAGCTTTCACTCTATCTAAGATGTGACGGGTCTGGAATGAATTTCTAGATATACGTGGATGTTCTGGCTACGCTGGAAGATAACCCATGGTCGGGGGTCGTATCGCCCCCTCTCCTGGCTTCCAGAGGAGTCGTCAACTTGACCATCATATCCGTGTAAGTTTCCGTCGAGATAACCCAAGGTAGGAAAGCTGAGGTCTTTCTAGGATACCAGATATCATGCAACACCATTATGACTGCATCGTCAAAGCAGAGCACGAAGTGATTCTCGCCACCAACTTTTGGCAAGCATCAAAATCGGCCACGTTGGTTTGCGATGCGTTCAAGGAACTCTCGAGACGTGCAGGAGAGCGAGGCAAGAAGGTTGTCGTCAAGATGATGTACGATCGCGCAAATCTGAAGATGCTCACAGAGAGCCATGTTCTCGTCGAAGAAGAGGAATGGTTGGGTGACGAAGTCAAGTTGCCGAAGCGAAGCGAAATGCCGTGGCTTGATTTTGAGCTTGTGAATTATCATCAGTGAGTGGCCTAGATTAGTGACGCCCAAACGTGTTGCTAACCATGTTCATCTAGACCGTTGCTAGGCACCTTCCACTCCAAGTTCATGATCGTGGATCGAAAGATGGCGCTACTGAACTCAAATAATATCCAAGACCGCCCGAACATGGAGATGATGATGCACCTTGAAGGACCTATCGTGGACAGCCTATATGATATGGCTCTCATCAGCTGGTTTCGATCAATGCACCCACGATTGCCATTATTAAACCAGCCATATCAAAGACCCGAAGGCGGCTACAAGTTCAAAATGGAGAATGAATATGCGACGACACACCTTCTAGATGGGACGAAAGGCGCAGAGCTATACCATAAATTGCCGAACACGGAACTCGCTCCTGATGTAACATCAACAGATGACCGGATCTTCATTTCCGGAAACTATCAGACTATTACGGAGCATCTAAGTGGGTCCTTTGTCGGCATCGCAGCGATTTGTTCTTCTAGGTATTTCTAGATGCGGGCGACCAACCTGACACACATGCGACGGCCGAATACGAGCGGCACGTATCACCTGATGATGAATATCTGCCCCACACTCTCCATGCGCCGCACGAGGAATGTCCGATGGTTCTCGTGAATCGTGCGCCAAACGGGAGACCGGGTAATCCAGAAAGTGGAACACATAACGCTCAAGACGCTGCCTGGCTTGCAGGCCTGAAGTATGCGAAGAAGAATGTGTTCATACAGTCTCCGACCTTCAACGCGGTGCCTGTAGTGGAAGGCGTGTTGAATGCGGTAAGACGTGGCATCGAGTGTACGCTGTACATAGATGTCGGATTCAATGATGGGGGCGAAGTATTGCCTGGACAAGGTGGAATAAACGAAGAAGTCTCCAAGCGGATGTTTGCTCAGCTCAACGATCAAGAGAAACAGAAACTAAGGTTCTATTGGTACACCGGTGAGTTTCATTGCTTTCAGCTGATCATCAAGATCGCACCTGTGACCATTATCATGTACAGGGAAAGATCAGATCAAACCCATCAACGCTTCCGCTCAAAAACGGAACTGTCACGTTAGTGCTGTGTATTGCTATTGGGCCATGATGCTGATCTGTATTTGCGGCTAGGTCAAGTTAATGATCATTGACGATGCTGTTGGCATCGCTGGAAATGGGAATCAAGGTAGGTCACAGTAAAGTTCACCCGAAGTATCCGATGAGACGTCCATTGCCAGACACACAATCGTGGTACCATAGTCAGGAGGTCAACGTGATGATCGACAACCCGACGGTCTGTAAAGAGTGGAGCGAGACCATCAGAAGGGTACAAAACACGCACCTTCACGAGCTGGAAAAGGACGGGATATATCGCGACAAAGAGGGGAATCAGCTCACTGACTCGACAGGTGTTGGAAGCGGAGTTAAGGGCGTTATTAAGGGTGTGCAAGGTTCTATTGCGAGGGCGCGTGGCAAGGGAGGTTTTTAGATAACTGCCTGGCCAGGCTGCACTTCGAGACGTTGGAGGGTAGAACCGAACTTGGTTTGAGTTTTTGGTGCTTCGGATTAGTCATCATGCCGTTGGATTAATTGCTGTACCATATGGCACTGGATAGTGGCACATGGTTCACATCCCGAAACGTGTTCTTGAACACCAAAGCCTTCCATTCATGAGAAAAGTACGGTTGTCCTCCTCCGAACTTCTAAGCGCCACTTACGACGTACGAGAATTGATATCGCCTGCCCATGATACAAACCCTGCATCACCATCCGGCCTCATCATCACACTTTCCCTTTTGTCACCTTCATTCCGAAACCCGTCAATTGGAGCCTGTCGTTGGCCCGGCATCTGCATGATAGGTAAAGCGGTGAGCGGAGTGGGAAGCCAGTTTTAAGTATAGCTGGGGGACCATATGGTGCGAAGGTTCTAGCCACAAAACGCAAATCACACGTTAGTCCGGACCAGTGGCTCTTACCCTGCAGCTTGTCAGTGCACTTCCATGTCTGCCGCAAGTCTTCCCGGGTACCCTGCTCCTCCAACGCACCTCCATTCACCGACGTATACTGCTGTGCCACGAGCACACGAGCATCGGTTGGCACTTAATGCCCGGTTGAGGCCTAACAGACCACTCCGCGAGTTTGTCAAGCAGACAAAGAACGGGGGTGTGAGTCTGAGACTGGTCGGTCAAGATGATCAGGCCACCCTTCCAGTGTATGGTCTTGGGGCCTCCGTACAGGGCACGGTAGAGATCAACAAGACGGACGGCATCACCAGTGTCGAAGTTCTGGTAGAGTGGACGGTCCATCAGATAGGGGTGAATGATTACTGAACACAAACTTAGATCGAGGGTACTCTCAGGTTGGAGGAAGTAGCAGAGGGTGGGACGGCTAACCACAGGTTGTGTCTGAGCAAGAGTATGCTTTGGGTCAAGGATCGGATTCAAGACGCACCCTGCCCTAGTTCATTGCGTTTCAGCCTCACACTCCCTACCACATTCTCGGATGGAGACAAGACTTATGTAAGTGATTGGACATGTCCCGATGGACGCAGGTTTTCATTCGGCATGTTAGCCTTTGCCACCGAGCTTTGAAGCCCATCTGTCTGGCCTCCCAGGATTCCGAGCGAACATCGACTACAGCGTCACCGCTGTTGCTATCAAGCCCAACGTTCAAAGTCTTGTAAAGTCGACCCTTTTCCGCAAAGATGACTGGTCTGCACGTCGCGTTGTGTTGACGTTTTCGTTACTAATACATTCGAACAGGGCGGTCTCCACGCCAATCATGTATCTTCCTCGTACTCGCCCTTCTGTTCCAATACCTGCTCCTCTCACGGCAAATGCATCGTGTGGTGGTTTTGTGGAAACGCCTCAATGGAAGATGTTCTCCTCGACTGCCACAACCAAACAACGAGGAGTGCGCGATCTTGTAGCAAAGGTTTGTCACCCCACTCTTCCTCACTCTTCCGCATTGTCGTAACATTTGTTCTACCAGCTGTACCTCCCTGCAACACGGATATTCTGCGTTCGCCAGCCTATTCCCTTCTATCTATCATTCCACTCGAATGCCGCGTCCCTAGCTGCCTTTTTGCCATTCGCTCCTGTAGCTGGATTGCTTTCTCCAAAGAGACAGCTCACGCGGATCCAACTGATGCGGCAGACAACGGTTGATGTTCGGTGAGATTCGCGGGGTTGGATCAAGCCTCACTAGTCTCATGATGGTTGCTTTACCAGCAACGCTATGGTCTTGGGTACCAAAACGGATATCTGGAGAGTAGACTGCATCGGCGAAGGCGCTTTCAAATACGCGGTACGTTCTGAACACACATCAATGGCTCTTCTGGCTCAACGCGTTCCTGACGCCGCATGAAGGAGGATGGGCCCGGATGGACAGCGTTTTCTGGAGAGATCTTTATTGGGAATCACATCACAATTGGGGGCTTCAGGGCTGGTGGGTTCTCTGTGCGAGTACGGTTCTCTTTCATACACACCAATTTCCACGTCGAACTAACTTGAAACAAGGACTGCCTGGTGCTAACCATGACTCCTCCTGAACTCGTCAAATCACCTTTCAAAGAACTCAGGTTGGTCGTGCCTATTCGCTTAGCCACCGATCCATGGAACGAAGATGGTTCGGGCCTGGGGGCGTATGGAGGAGTTTATGATCCACCCTCTATGTCATCGTCCGAAGAACTCTTGACTCCACCTGAACTTCTCTACCATGGATAGTCTTCGCCGACGTAGACGGGGCAGTGTTCCAAGACCCTCTGAACGAATTGTACCATCAAGCGCTCGTACATGCACGTAGATCGCAAACTTTTGTTTTCTTGCAGACACTTTCTTTCATTTTTTTTCGCACATGACGTTGCATGGTATAATTATACATGCTTTTTCCCTCGGGCTGTTGGGATACCTGGGATTTTCGACGCGGCACTACACTTTTGAGGTCTAGACGTCTATGACGCAGTTTCTTCCCTTGTTCCTCCCGGTGACAGGTCTCACTCCATGACGACGCCGCCACTACTCCCAACAGCTTGTGTGATGTCATATCACGTGAGACAGGTATACTTAAATCCAAGTGGAACTTCGCGGTCAGTCTACAACCCCACAGCTAAACGAAACAATGTCTTCACCCACTGAAAGCAGCACACCGCCCGCCGTCTCTGAGCCCGAGCAACAGCGCGCTCAAGTGACAGAACCACCTTCTGAATCTGCCGTGGGCCACCCAACGCCAGTCGATACGCTGCGTACGTGACGTTCGTTCTAGTATGGTGGTATTCTCCTGTATCTAAGGTTCTTTATTTATAGCTCCCACGTCGCCAATAGACGTGAAAAACATACCCGCGGAGCAGATCAAAAAGCCCTCCGAGGTTAACCGAGACGATCCAAACATCAACGTCGTGGAATTGCCACCAAAGAGTCCGACGTTCAAGGAGCAGGTGTACGGTACGTACCCATACTTCACCGTTGTTCTTTTTTTCTCTGGTTTTGACGTACAGCGTCAGGTTATGCAAGGGTAAGGTTACGTTGGTCTTTTTGAGCTCGCTGGCTGAAAATTTGAATGGTTGGTTCTATTTTTGAAAGGTTATACGTGGGACGGTAAGTTGTGACGTGGATGTGTTCTGGAGGATGAATCTGATGCGGTTGTCGTGGCAGATGCTTGCTAAACCCGGCGTGAAGGAGCAGGGAGAGCAAGTGCTCCGTGGAGAGCAGACGGTTCCTGAGAGCAGGGGATCCCAGTCTTCCAAGTCTGAGTCGAAGTGATTCCGCGACATGTCCCAAACGTTTTCAATATTGTAACATAATCCAGTACTACTAGTCGTCCCCATGTAACTTACCGTGGCACTTTTATTACCCAGCACAGTAGCAGAGTTTGGCCAATGGTTTTCTTATCGGCCCTGAGAATGCATGAATCTAAGATCGAAGCTATCACTTACTGTCGTAATCGAAGCCTAAACTTCTAATTCTACAATTTTTTCGGCGTCCGTGTTTATCTGTGGCTCCTCAAATTTCGTGACAATCTGAACACCGAGGGCGACAGAGTCTCCAGGTGGCTACAAGGTTTCAAAGGGTGTTTTCAAAGGGCCCGGAAGTCGTAATAAAAACTCGCCAAGGGCGACACAATCGACAACTTGAAGTCCCCACTTTCAAAGTCACGTCACAATATGTTATCCCTGGCAAGCCCCATCGACATCATCCTGTCGCTTTACAGCGAAAAGTCAGTCATCTACGACGAAGAGCCAGTCGATGAATCAATCCTAGTGGGGGCGCCGGTAAAAAACCCAGTCATTCCGACATGTGAATACGCACTCGCGGTACGTCAGACGACCCTTGGGCCCTGACCCAACGTTGTTCCACGAAGCTAACACGGCGACGAACTAGGAAACGAATATTGTGCAGATCAACGAAGACGGGGTGAAGAACGCGGCTGAATATGTACGTGTCTTCTCTTCCAAATCGTGTCATTCTGATGTATCGACACGCTCGCCACACTACACGTCACAAGATATCCTCAAGGATGTTTGCAGAGTCCTATACACCACGGACATGGCGGACTCATCCGTTGCATATTTGTCCTCCGGAACCTTATGCCCCCTCGGAGCCCCTCACGAAAGCATGTCTTGACTGGATACTCCTCATCTCGTCACTCAATTTCAGCTTTTGGTCTGAAAGAGAGGGTACGGACGGGAGGTACGGGGTGGAATGGCGGAAGGGGTGGGACACGGAGGAGAGGACCGTCCACACGGGGTATTGGAGTTTAGTGGCTGCTTTTAATCGAGGTGGGTGATTCGGAGCTGTCAGAGCTCCGAATGACGTTGGATTGACCCCCCGATAGCTTTAGAAGAAAACATCCCGATCACTGATCCAAGGTTCTACTCCTCCGAAGTTCTCTGTCCCGATTCGTTGATCGCACACGTCTTCCGAGCTGCTCCACAGTCGAAAGAGGCAGTTCCGTTACTGAAGGAACGCATTGCGATCATGAGAGAAGTCGGGTCCATCCTCTGTAACGTAAGTAACTTTGTTCGGGTCACGTTGTTTCTTTTCCCCGTAAATTCATCTTGCCGCATCGAACACACTGACTGATATTACATCACGATCATCTCAGGACTTTGGCGGATCGTACCTCGGCTTCCTAAACGCTTTCCAAAGCTCGCTTCAAGGGCGAGGGACGGCATTAGAACTCGTCCAAATGGTGACAGACGAATTTCCCTCTTTTAGAGATGAACGATGGGTCAACGGAAGGCCTGGTACGTGTTTCGTCCCCCTTCTTCGATGTCGATCCCGTCCCGTCTATCATTGCGCACCTACGTCGACTCTATTTCTCTGCCTGATAAACCCATTGATGACTTACCGCTTTCCGACAGTTTTCTTTTGGAAACGACCCCAAATCCTCGTCGCCGAAACCTGGGCAGCGTTCTACCCATCCGACGCCTCCGCCCCTCATCCCCTCTTCCCAAACTTTCCCGGCCCTTGTATATCCTCCTTGACCATGTTCGCAGACTACCGCGTCCCCCAGATCCTGCATCACCTCCGGATGCTGGTGTACCCCCAGTGGCTGGAGGAAAAGCTGAAGAAGGGTGAGTACATCCAGCCGGGATCGATGGAAGAGGTCAGTTTGAGAGCTGCCAGTGTTGTGAGTGTTGAGAGGGTTAGGAAGGAGATTTTGAGGTTGAGGGGCCATGTCGAGGGGTGTAGGAGAGAAGCAGACGGTGCCAGTGAGGAGGGAGGGTTAGAGGTTAGTAGCGTGTTGATCGATTTCTATCTTTGGGACTTGGCGAAGAGGATCGAGAGTGGGCAGGCTAGGGTCGAGGGGGTGGAGACCATGGAGATGCTTCCTGCACACAGGACAAGGAGCATCTGGTACTAGACGTTTGTGCGACTCACTATAGATGGTGGATCATACTTTACATAAATAATTAGATGGCTCTAGTATCGCTGGTCGACTATCAAGGGATGTGTGACATGGATTACTATGGACCCGATGCTAAGTTTAATCGTGAGCGCTGAGAATTACTAGTCGAGAGACGAGACGTGTAGTCTGAGATGAGCTCACACGACGACCTACTTCCTCCCCCGCTTCTTCGGACTGGCAACCTTTTCGTCCAAAAACTGAAAGTTCCTCCTATCGGGAGCCACCCACTCCATCCTAACTGCCTCAAAAATATCCTCTTCCTTCGCACTAACGCCCTCCACCAAGTCCCAATATCCACCATACTGCCTGACACTCTCCTCATCAGAAAACTCTCCTGGAGGGTCTGCTTCAGTCACACCTCGCCATCGCCATAGTCCATATTCATTAAGAGAGTACCCGAGGCGAGATGCTGCTGCTCGTATGGAGAGGTTGAACGCCGAGTCACCTGTCAGAGCTATAGACGCCGCTCCCGCGGACCGATGTGAAGCGTAACTGATGTCGCGCCGGTTCAGCGAGTTGATATAAACAAAAAGAAAACGGATGGCCGACTCACAATATCTCCATCCTACGAAACTTACCCTCGCCACTCTGCACACCTTGCATCCTCTTAGCCCGCCCTTGCCACTCGTCATCTCCATTCGCATTGGCTCCATGCTCGGGAATCCTCACGACGCCGATCCACTTCCGCACACCGGCAGATAGGGTGGCGGCAACGAGTCCTCGGGACTCGAGAGGCGCGATAATCTCCGTGAAAAGGGGGGAGGCGTTGGGGCGGGAGTTGATATGGGCGTTGTGCGAACGGTCAGACGTGAAAGGGGGGCGTGGTTTCGTCGGTTTTAAGGGTGAGCTGTGTGAGGTGGCCTCGGAATTGGAGGGCAGAGATGTCGGAGGATCTGCGGGCGGGATGATGGTATCGGGGTGGGAGTGAAGGACGAGGAGGGTGATGTGTGGTGCACTAGATGAACCTCGACGACTTGCCAAGGAAAAAGTGGATGAGTACCAGCTGAGAATATGGGCATGATTGCTTACAAGTCGCCACTTATTGAAACGGTATACTTGGATGATATATTCTGTTCCACAAAGTCCTGAAGAGGAGAACACGTGTCAAGAAGGCGCGGTAAATTGAAGGTATGCCCATGCGCCACTTACACGAACGGTCGATGCCTGCTCTGATGTCACAGGACACTCCAAGTGCTCCAAGTACTGCACACTAATCCGTTGAACAGGAGAGAGCAACTCAAAGAATTCAGGTTTCTTGAGGTCCGCGATAGATCTACAGCCTGCACGATAAAGCGCAGCAGCCTTTACAGGCCTGTGTATAGAGCGGACGCGGCTAAGTCCAATGATTGGGGATACAATACGACACGCACCCTATGGCGTCGATGGCTTTGAAGGACGATGTGATCTGACGTTTGCGTGCGTCCTCAAGGGAACCTTTGGCCGTATACTTTGAATGTGTCGGTTCCGTGTGTTCTGTCGGGAATTCTTCGGCCATGGAAGGTTTCCTCGGCTTTGATCGCGCGGTTACATCTGGGTTCTGCAGAAAGTAGGATCGTGAAATTGCGAGGTACGGATAACGGTGTCACCTACGGACATAGGGAATGCCTGAGAGGAATGCGTCTACACGATTCGCTATGCGTATACCCACACCATTGAGCTACGAAAACACTTAAGCACGCGAATGCGATCACATCTCACGTGAAGGGCTACTTACATTCCTGACTTGCTCGGCCGACCGGACTGGCTCAGGTAATTGACCAATAGCCTTGATTGCTCTCGCATAAGCGCGTACTTTGAAGGTGTTTGGGGGTTCAGAGGCCTTCTCTTCTTCCATGTCTGTTGTTTAAGACGTGGGGTCTTCAGTGTGGGTGTTGGGAGACAACTGGTTCGACCAGGGGACTCACAGCGCGTCAACATTTGGATTATTTCACGGTTTGGTCCCTGGGCGGATGAGTAATGCCTTGTGGATATTCGTGCAGCCGCTGGGGCGAGAAGGGCTTGTGCTCGCAGTAATGTCGTCGACAACATTTTAGCTAGAGCTCGCCGTTGCCAACAGCCGCCAACGCATCCGAGCAACTTGAGGCGGCATTGGCCATATGCGGTGATTACATAACACGCGCCTTTTAGTTTGTGACGAATTTCTGGGTCATATCGCTAGTGCCAAAAGTTATGCAGACAGCTTTCATTTGTACTCCCAAACACTGATTTTTCTCTCTACAAAGCAGGTTGGTCAGTTTACGTGCTGAAACCAATCTTGGTCTTGCCGTCGAGTTACTTGCAATTTCTCGCAAATGCCAGACGCACGAACATCAACCGCGTCGACGTCCTACCCGACAACCAACATGACCAGTCTAACTGATGCTCAGCTCAGGCAGACAATAAACCAGCTTTCCACTGCTGCAGCTAGCCAATCGCAGCCATATGTCTCCACAACTCCTCAGACCGCCGCAGTATCAAAGGGTGAGTGTACTTTCTCACATGCATCCAGACACTCATTCCAAAACGAACCCTCCCAGCCTATCTGAAAAACGTCCATACATGGTCGACGACGACGACAACCCCAAGGACGGGGACGCGCGCCCGCAACCGCGCCGCCAAAGCCACCCCCATAACGCCCATCCAAACGACCTACGTGCCCCCTGTGTACCAACCGCCACCGCCACCGCCAGTAGCAGTAGCCCCCGTCCCACCTCCACTCCCGCCTAACCCACCCGCGCATCCCCTCCCGCTATCCTTGCAAGCCCTGCACTCCACCTACCCATCTCGCCTCCGCACAGGCACGACTCTTCTCATACAACCCATCCTGAACGCTCCCACCGTCACAGCACGGGCATCGACGCGCCGCGGAGGCATGGTCAACTACACGGAACCAGGATCAGGAGACGAATTCCCGGACGCTGGCGCTCTCGACTCTGACGACTCTGATTTCGTCGCGAGCGGGGGGACGAGGACGGCGTTGCGGCAATCGCGATCACGCATGGGCACTGGGATGTCCGTGTTTCATTCAGGGAGCGGCGTATCGACGCCTCAGTCCCAACCTCAACAACTCCAGTCCCAGCAACAACATAGATCGATACACCCGGAGAGGGCAGAGCTGGAACAGAGCTATCTGGGCATGATCCCTCCCTCTCGGTTTATCAAGGCTAAACCTGTTGGTTATACCGCACATGGATATCCGTGAGTCTTGTACTATACGTCGTTATCAATGGAGATGTGGACGATTTGACATCGATTTCTGTGATATATTGGTTGTTTGTTGCTACTGTATATGGACGGGACACACAGATCTCTAGACGCGATCGAAGCCAACTCTCAAAAACGCACCTCCCTCGTTCCTATCCGCGTGGAATTCGAGACCGACACGCAGAGAATCCGGGACTGCTTTGTCTGGAACCTCTACGAAACATTGATCAAACCCGAAACGTTTGCAAAGATTTTCTGCGTGGACCTTGATTTGCCGATCGTTTGGGCCGAGACCGTCGCAAATCAGATTAGGGCACAGCTTGAAGAACACGAGGGTGTTGCTTCTTTGGATTTGGGTGTCGATGATTATGCACATCTGCACGCGGATCGGGAAGGTGAAGGCGGTGAAGAGATTCCAGAGTGTAGGGTTATCCTCAGCGTGAGTAGTCATGGCACCCATTCTTCTTTGCCACGAGCCAACCTTTTTACTTGCTCTATCCGGCTCGTATCGAACGTGTGCACGATACATGGGTTACTGACCCCTTTTTTTTTCTGAATCACACACATAGATTGACGTACAGATAGCGACATACCATCTCCTGGACCACATCGAATGGGACCTTCTCTCGCCCCTAACACCAGAAGCCTTCTCTCGACAGCTTTGTGCCGAGCTTGGGCTATCGGGCGAAGCGGTGCCGCTCATCGCACATGCGATACACGAGGAACTTGTCAAACATAAGAGGGATGCTATTGAGTGGTCTGTTATCGCGGGGGAACGCGAGCCCGTATCTTCCACCACGGACGGCGGAGGTACGGGTGGGGCTGGTGGGGCTGGTGGAGGTGGCGGTGGCGGGGCAGTAGTAATGAAAGATAAGACGGGCCTTGGTCTCGGGTGGGGACGAACGCCCAAAGATGGGAGAGGTCCAAAAATGTTGAAGAGCGTTTGGAGGGAGTGGTCGGAGGCGGAGGAATTCAGGACAAGGTTTGAGGTGCTGACCGCGGAGGAAGTGGAGAGGAGGGAGATCGAAAAGGAGAGGGCCAGCAGGTGGGTTATTCAAATTTTGGATCGTTCGTTCGCGTCACGTTCTGGCGATGCGCTGTCGTCCCGTTTGTGCTTGCTTATTGACCCCGTGTTTCACAGACGGCTGCGCAGGGAAACGTCAAAGTTCCAGACAACACGGACAAGGCGAAGATGAACGCAGAGCCAAGTATCGCTCTCGGCACGTTTGTCGGTTGTTTCGGTTGTTTCGGTTGCCCTGCGTTTCAGAATACTACGGTATCCACACACAAACTATATTATCGTGCTATTTGTTGTAATGTCACTGCGTTCGAATCATCACATCAACCGCCATCCCGCTGCATCTATCTGCCAATCTTGCAGCCCTCACCGGCACCACTAGTACCGATGAAAGTATGTAACATCGACGCCAGCCGGCCATAGATGGTACTTACCTCCATAAGCTTCCCCTTCTCCCGACAGGCTAAAATAAACGGTATCAAGAGACAGTGAAACTGCGAAGATAACCTGAGAAGGAACAATAGCAATTGATTCGGGGGCCATAGGAAAAGACAACTGAATTGTTGAAACTTTGAATGATTGAATTGAATTGTGCATGATAGCGGCAGGCCCGAACCTTGTTGATTCTAAACCTGGCCATGGTACGGCCTGGTATTAGCCTCGGGGAAGATATGGCAGCGAATATTGATTCCGCGGTGTAGCTACCTGGAATTATAGTTCAATGGTTAATGTAGAACGAACGCTTGTTTGTTCGGCATGGATGTAATAAGAGGAGTCAACGTCGACGGGGCCCATTCGAAGAAGACGTTCGTAAACGTGTACACGGTGTACATCCTTGTGCATCTCAATCGACGAAAGCGCCCAACGTTGACTCCAGCATACAGCCTCTGTTCATCATGTTGATCATCGAGCAATAAGCCTATAAATACCTCCCCACATATGCATCTGCAACCCCCGCTTTCATCACGATGACGGTGCCGCATCACGCCACTGACAATGGACGGCGTGATGGGCGTGATGGTTGATGTAGATGGACATCGCTGTCTGCAAGTATAGCCAAGTAAGTGATACTGATACCGACGGGCTAGCTATAGGCCCGAGGTCCTAGAAGCTCTCAATTGAGCCCAAGGGCGGGCCGCGTATCGTTTTTCCAAAATGGCAATGCAGCTGTTCTGTTTCCTCGGCGGCCAGTCCTTCCCCAAGCTGAATCGATTCCTCGTGACTGTGTCCGACTGGGTGCCTGACTTGGCGGTGGTGTCAGTTGTGAATCATTTTCAGCATTCTGTACCTCGATTATCGATGCATTCTTGGGGGGGTTATGATACTGGATATTGGTAATGGAAACGTTTGGCTCACCATTATTGCGAAAACATGCGTCATTGAATATGAGGTTCCACGCACGCGCTGACCACGAAGGAATGGAAGGAGAGCTGCATCGCATGTGCATGAGGTAGATGGGAAACCCGAGATGAGATTTGCCCATGTCGTCAGTCGCTTGCGTTATCGCATACGCGTGTTAGTCTGTACGGGTGAGACGCACGAATACGAGGCATTCAAATTGGAGTGCAGGGACTCCGCGGAGTTCCATGCGTACGCATTGTACGGCCTTGGTGTCGATGTTGCAAAGTCTGTGAGTTACCCTTGCTGCGGACTGCCTTTGATCCCGTGGCTAATTATACATATATTGCATTCAGAGGGTGTCTTGTACATTTCCTGCAAAAATAGGGCATATAGCAAGGTGGAAGCGATGGCCGGCCTATCGATCTATTTTATAGATTCTGGGGATTCCGAGAGTGTCCTCCCCAAAGCTTCGAATTTGTCCTGAGCTGAGGAAGTGTCTGCATCAAGACATTTGTGCCCAGTGAGCTGGCGGCTCGCCGAGAGTCCGTATCGTTCCGATTTTCTCCGTGGACCAGGGCTGCGTCCTGGGGTTTGCACAATTTTTTTTTCGTTCGCCCGATCGCCCCTTCCTGGCCGTGGCGATGGCCGCCGCGTACATCGCGATACTTTGATCTTCCGTGGCGTTGGAGTCCCCTTTGCAGATCAGCCCGAGAAGATCGGGGTGCGACGATGGCGTCGTGAGGACTAGGATGGCGTCAGGGGCACGGAAGAGGCGCCTCATAGGTCAGGCCCACACACCGCGCCTCAGACACGAGCACTGGCAACGAGGCAATCGAATGAATATTGGCACTGGGATTACCTACATGTTCTCTACGCGATCGCGGGAACCCACGTAGTCGACAGATATTGAAATACGGTGGAGGTAAAAATTCGAGTGGACGATTGTGACTTACGGGGCAAGGAAGAGTTCCGGAAAGGCAGAGCCGCGATACGGCGAATCGTAGCTTCAATGTCCTGGGGCGACGTATCAGTCGTATCAATTGTATCAGTCCTTCTATCAGAGGATAGCCATGTATTCTTTTGAGCCTAGTAGCATTATCAATAGATAATAATCGGGTCACACATATCCCCGGTCTAAGTATCCAGTGAATCAGGCAGCTCTTTTCAAATTCATATATCATATTCATCAAAAGTGTACGTACTTTTGAAAAATTGTGAAGAAATTCGGTTTGGCGGCGTGCCAGCTGCAAGTAGTGTGCAACGAGGACACGACGATCAGCTGACTCAGAGCCAGCAGCACTGGACAGCGGGCGGTCTAAATTCGGCTGACGCGTCACGCGTGTCACTGAGCAGCTGTCTGACATGGCGATTCGTGCCGTCTCTACCAAGGATAGCGTAAAGTTTCACGCGCCTCACCAATACAGCAATTCAGGATCCACATACCGAAAAACGTGCGTTCATCTCGGATGTCTCAGCGTCCCTGAACTGTGGTGTGCCAGCGGTCAGTAAAAGTACTGGTCGAGCAGTAGCGGAGGCGAGGTACCCGTGAACACGAGTGAACACGTCGCACGATGCTAACAGGATGACCCTTGACTCGGGGATCACGTTGCTCATCGCACTGCAGATATTGTGCCACTGATGAGTCCAATGATCGAATGCACCTGCTTACGGGTTATGAGAAGAAGGTGAGCTAATGTATCATGACCTGTCTGAAAGGTCTAGGCTGGGGTAATCTAGATAAGAAAGAGATAAGGTGTGAGGCTAATAGAATGGAGATGCGGGGTACTTTTTCTCATTCGGAAGTTGAATTTATAGAGTTAGTGGAGCGCACCATACATGTACGAAATATATGATGGTAACTTTGCAATGAGTTGTACAGCGACTTGTCCGCTCTTCGGGAGCATGATAAAGGAGCAAGGCTGAGCAAGGATAGGGCAAGGATACAGTGTGAAAGTAGTGATGAGGAGGGCATCCAAAAACAGAGGCACCGATTACGTAATATCCCACAAAGGTTCACTTCGGTCCGATAACTGGCACGGAACCGTGTCGAGTGTACAAAGAAATTGATAACAGACAGAACACTCCTTTATTTTACATTCCCGCGAGCGATTGCCGGTTAAACCCTGGATTTTTGTCCAGTCATCACCAGCACCCAGCACCGCAGACCTCGTCCACAGCCTAGTCCTCAACGGTGTTCAGTTTCGGGCGTCTACACACAGCCTGCCCCATCAGAACAGCAACTTATTCAGCGTTCAAATCTGTTTGTGCGCAATCAGCGTTGGCAACGACACCAAATATTATTCAAGCCGGCATCGCCAGGGCACTAGTGGCCTCTTGATATCCTTTTCCGTGTTCTCCACGTTGACCACCAACGTACTCTCCACCCCCCCCTTACACGTTTTGAAGCTCCCCGAGGCCATCCTTGCACACAGCTTCGCCTGCATACTTCAAATTTTACGACATTGCTGTCACCTCCATTTCTTCCCAACACGAACGTGTGACCAACCTCCCCTTTTCTTTCCCTCAACTTCCCGAACTTCTTCTCAATTAACTGCGCCCGGTCTTACCCCGGACTTTCTATCCCTTCCTAACCCTCTTCACAAGTTCTTCACCCCTCTCGCCCATCTATAGAAGCCCATCTCAATAGACCAAAACCACGCCGTAATATCCACAACTGGTCCCCGTCCTTTTTCAACTCGACTCTTCGATTCTCTTTCCACAACCGGACATTCCTTTCGATAAATCAGGAAGACTCCCACTCCGCCTCTAGAACATATAGACCACACCCACTTTCCAATTCTTGCATCAGAGTCTGTACCCCCCTGCTCTTTTTTTGCTCTCACTCATGCTTACTTCAATCCAGTCATCCTCAAACTCCTTCTTCGCCACCATTCCTATTCTCTCTATGGAATCTGCTCCTCATCCTGCTCCAACGCAGGATAAGGCTACCCCACGTCCTTACAAGTGTCCTTATCCACTCTGCGGTCGTGCTTTTAGCAGACTAGAGCATCAGGTTCGTGCCTTTCATCTGCCGCCATCTTTCCGCCGTGTGCTGATCCCGATCATATCTCATCAGACTCGTCACATTCGCACTCACACTGGCGAAAAACCTTTCGTCTGCACCTATCCGTCTTGCGAAAAGCGTTTTTCTCGCACAGACGAGCTCACACGACACTCCCGAATACACAATAATGAACACAACGGCAATGCCGCTAACGCATCGGGCCACGCTAAAAGCAAGCCCAAGGTCAAGGGTGAAAATGCTGCCGGAGATGACCTGGAAGCGGGCATCAGTCTCCATTCATTCACTCGTAGCGACGGACGTATCCCAGAAGACACCTCTGTAAAGAAGAAAGCGAGAAGTCGAGCGAATAGCGACGACGAGGTACGTAACTTCCAGTCCCACGTCCCCAAATTCTTTCTCGGCGCCCCAGAATTTACATAACGTTACTAATCTTTTTAACCTAACAGGGAGAGTCATATGCACGACCTACCTCTCTGGGGTCATATGAGGCCTCTCATCATCCGCGGCGATCGCCAACACAGCTGTCACTCGCCAATCCTTCTGCTTTTTCCACGTTGTCGAGCTTGGCTATGGACGAACTCTATGCCCTCGAGCGAGAAGAAGCCATGAGACGTGCCGAGTATGAAGCTCGTCATGCAGAGGCCCTCCGTCGCGCCGAATATGAAGCCCGCAATGCAGAGATTATCTACTTCCGAGGACGTACCAGCAAAAGTGCCACTACGAGTCCAGTTTCAACACCATTCCACAGTAGTCTACCACTGAAAGGCACTGGCGCTGATGGCGCCTCTTTTGGAGTATCGGGTATAAGAGATTGGCCCGAGGACGATGATTCAGGAAGGCATTTGGTCAAAGTTAGTCGAGCCAAGAGGAGAATGAGCGGACCGGCATGGCAGATGACCGGCATAACACAGGATGTTCGCCCTGTGCAACAACTGCCTGGATTTGCATCGGAGTCATCAAGTTCTGCCGCCGGCCCTGAAACATCCGGTGGTCGAATGACCCTAGGCCCAGACCTAACGAATCCATTGCAACCCTCTCATCCGCCGGCCTACCGCCACCTCGTCACTCACGAGGATTCTCCGTCGCCTTTGAGCTCAGACTCAGATTCTATCCAACCCCACCACCCCTCTCAGCACCCGCCGCACGCACCATTCGTCCGTCCACGTGCAACATACCCACCTCTTGGCACGTCTGTTGAGCTTTCACCCCAAGGGACATCGGCTATCAAGCCAGAGTTCACTTTTACACCTTCTGCAAGTCCGTTCCTAGGACCTCTTCGCACGCTCAACCTTCATTCTACAAACCCCTCGCGGGCACCCTCGCCTATATCGTTGCCATCTGCACGCGTACATAACCAGAACGACGCACCAGTCAGCCCAGTCGAAGGACATGGTATCCGCCAGCGCTCTAGGGGGTCAAGCTATGTCGGCAGTCCACCCAGCTCCAGGGGTATATTTGGCCCTTCATCGCGTAAGAAGAGCTCGAGTGATGTGCCCCAAATGGCTGCAATACCCCACGTGCACAGTTATCCAGGCCATCTGTCACTTGCTGGTCAGGCTGACCGAAATTACTCGTTACCTACGCCACAGCTCTCAAGCGGACCTAGTAGTAGTAGTGGGAGCAGTCCGGGGAGCTTCACTTACCCCTTGGGAAGCGGTGTCTACTCGACGCGCCCGACATTCGAGACCGGACCCATGACTCAGAGTCCGTCAAGTTCGCGGCCTGCTTCGCCTCCTCATGGTAGCAATGGATTGCCGCATCCTGCCTCGAACGGTCATCATCTTGCGTATTCGGTCCGACTCGCGTTTGGGATGACCCCTATTAAATCCTCTGGGCCTCCTCGGAATACATCGTGGCCAAACCCCCAAGCTATGAAAGCAAATGGTCTGTCTAGCGCGACTGCAAACCCGAATATATTCTCATGCTCCTCCGTCCCTGCATCTCGTGCAGGTTCTCCGCCTATCACGTTGCCGCCTTTGAAGCTCAACTCGATACCGAATCCGCCAGATCATGATGAGGCCATGAGTAGTTCCGATGACGAGGGAACGTTTATCGCGGAGAAGAAGGCACGCAAGATTGAGCTACCCGGCTTCAAGGAGTTCGAGGCTGCTACGCGTAATACTCGGTGATCCCATGGGTCTATGTACACATTCAACCGCTGAGTTCGACCTTGGACCCATGAGTCCCAGATCTGTCTCTACACCACCCACCCTGTCGATTGTCGATGTCTCTTCATGAAGGTCCATCCCGTTCCTTGGTACCCTTTTGCTATCCCATCTCTGTCTCCCCATGCAATCAACTTGCCGAGTCCTTTCTTCTCCTTGACGTAGAAATATTACCACTAGACTGTTCAATATATCCTGTCTCGTTTCATAGGACGATGAATCCTTTCCTACCTCGCTAACATGCGCTATGTATATAGGGTCTCGATCAGGTATCTTGAGGACGTACTTTATCCGCTCCTAATATTTTCCATGTATCTACCCTCCTCATCCGTGTTTACTTGCAATTGTCTGTATGAATGCAAGATTGTATCGTCCCCGGCTCGTTACTCGCAGTGATCTGGAGGTGACGTCGGAGTGATCCAGATGCGGGATCCGGATCGATGCTCGAGCCACACCATCTCCTTGTTCGTGACGACGACGGGCCCCGAATCTCAAGACCTTATCCGCCAATTATCGCCATCTAAAACCGACTCTTTCGATGCCGCAAGCGTGATCTATACGGAACCCCATGATTCTGAGCAGACTCGGACATGTACGCTCGTACTAGGACGCGTTCCAACCACCTGGATACCCTGGCTTCAAATGCTATCGAACGAATGAGAAACGATACACTGCTAAGAATGTGTTCCAATGGCTTTCCGTTCTCCAGGTAAGTATGCTGTACCGATCTCATAATGGGCGGCCGAGCGACTTGATCGGTAGGAAATTGTCAGCACACAAGTCTTGCGTGAACTACCTCGCCTTCTCTCGGAATGACGGAAGGTGGCTGGCTAGTGCTGGGGATGGTAAAGTCATGTTTGATAGTCGATATTACTGCGACTGGCTGACTACTTGTATTGCGTGGGCTTTTCGTCTAGATTTCCGTGTCCAGCTTTGGGATTTCAATCAAGATGATATCCAGCGCCCGTCGCAAACCTACGCAGGGCCAACCGTAAGTCTTCGTCTCCTCGGAGAGGAACCCGATGAAACTCAGTGGAGTGGTCCCGATTCGTAGGGCAACGTTCTATCTCTCGACTTCTCTGCGACGAATCAGTATCTCATAAGGTCCGCTACTCTAATTCATTGTTCTTTGCTGGAATCTCAGTTTCGGATGTGTCCAGTGGCGGAGCAGACAATCTCATACTGAGGTTTGACATATCGAGACTAGCATCAGGTTCTGGTCAAGGGTCGTCTCCAGCCCAGGACGTTTATATATGCCATGATGTAAGTGGGGACATACAAAAGCGTGCTTCTATCATCCGTATTAACGGGATCATAACCCACGTAGGATAGCGTGCGCAGCGTGAGTGCGCATCCTTACCAAGACGAAGTGTTCCTCAGCGCGAGGTGGGTCCCGTGATTGTTAAAGTTTGACAATTTGATTTTGATTCTTCGATCATGTCATGTCCTAGCGAAGATGGGAAGATCATCCTTCATGATGCACGTGTTGATAGGGGGCATCAGGGAACGCTTCAACACACGACAGAGTTTACAGGCGTGCAGGCTCATCCTATCATGGAACATATCTTTGCCACTTGTGACTCCCACGGACAAGTGTGCCTGCGTGACACACGGATGGCATTCGGGCCGCTATCAAGCAGGTCCAACGAGGGCATCGTGCAAACTGTAAGTGACTTGGCCCATCGTCGATTGCTGAGTTTGATCGGCTGAGGAACTTCTAGTACAACACGAAGCTGTCGAAAAGGTCCTTGGGCTACCTTAGCAACCCCGAAAGTAGCAGTATTGTTTTCGATCGCGATGGTCGGTACTCGTCGTGTTGGTCACTAATACGCCCGTGAACATTGATTTTTTCTTTAGGAAGCAAATTGGCTGTGACTATGCTCGTGGGTCTTCTCAGAAGCTGAGGCGTCCGTCCTTCTTTGAACATCAGAACAGCACTGGTTTCCGACTATCTATGCCCTTTCAGACCCGCACCCTCTGGCCGTCCTGACTGCCCACAACAACCCCGATGGAACTCCTGTCACACCTGGAAAAAGAACGTACTCTAATTCATGCACTATGAAGGTAATGTATCAACGGGTCGCCTTTCCCCCACCGTCGTAACGGTACTAGTCAGGAACATTTGGTGGACCCGGAATGAATGAAGACATTCTCTATGGAGCAGGGTCTGATGACTTCATGGGCTATGTGTGGAAACTACCGGAACTGAGCGTTCTTTCCGGGCTCAGACAGGAGATTAAGCCTGTTGAATGGTTTGCCCACGATTGGACCGATGAATGCGGTGAGTAGAAACGTCACCCCAAAAATACAAAGTTTGTTAATTTGTTCGCAACCTTTGGGGGCTCCACTGACAGCTTATTCCGAGGGGCAATGGTCCACACGATACGTCCCGTTCCAGATCCCAACGCCACTGTGCCGGTTGAATGGTAAGTTGAATGTATACCTTGAAGGTTTTTGACGTGCCCGTTCTTGGATTCATTTTGCTGTGCTTTTAGGGCATAGGTCTATTGTGAACGCCGCTGCAATGCACCCTTCATTACTTCACATCGTCACGTCGGGGATCGAGCGGCATGTCATACTGCACAGTCCGACGCAGGCGTCCCCGGTTGTACATAATCTCTCAGAGACGCCATCCGAAGCAAGGTCAATAGAGGACCACCACGCCGACGACCCGACTCGCTTCCTCAGAGCGCTTATCGGTCCCCACCCAACGTTGCACGAAGAGATCGACGAAGCAGGTGACGAAGAGGAGACCATATCCCTATTCGATCAGTATGTCATCTTCTTCTTATCGATCTCCACTCGATAATAATAATAACCACAACAACAACAATATTAATATATAATAAAAAACACACAGCATTTTGCGGGAAGAAGGAGAAGGAGATGTGTTCGAACTGCGGCGTTGGAGGGACGATGAGGGGGATTCTGACGCTGAAGATGATCGGCCGATCGATGATGTGACGGATTCTTCAGCGTCTTCGTCGAGTGAATAGGAGGGGCTATGCACGTTGGCCGACGAGGACGTAGCGAGTGATCGTGTCACATCTAGTAGGGCCTGTGCGACGGGGCACTATGCACATGCATGTTTTGCAGCACCACGTTTCTAGGGTTTGAACGTTTGCTTTTTGACTCGTACCAAGCGCTCGTGCGGTGGACACACATGCGTAGCTGCTATTCATGAGAAGCCTCGCTTACCTCGAACCAAGCACGGTCGATTGAATTCTCTAGTCTCCTGTAGGCGGACCGGAGAATGAAGACAGCTGTGTTGTCGATTTTTGTACTAATGTCAATACTACAAAGTCCCAACCAACTAAACGTCACGCTTATCGTCAGAGTCCTGCATCAAAAAAAGTCCGAGGAGTGCAGTGTCCATCCACCCCTATCCACCCTAAACCATTCTCCACGACAATAGTAGGTAGATAACGTGTGAGTATCCACTATGGTAGCAGTAAAGAAGATAGTAAGGTGTCAATTGTGTTTAAAGGATAGCAACGGACAAGTAGCTGCGGATGGTGTATAAATACCTAAAGTAACTGCTTACTTATGATGAACGATATACATAGGTGCGGCGTAAACAAGCTCTTCTGCCATGATATTTTGAGAACACATACCCTCTTCAAGGGCGCGAGTCCCATGCCGTCTTGTATTCTGGCACGTAGGTGGGGGTGTATGCAGGAGCAGGCACATGCATATCCGTGGCGGCTTGTGGTGATGGTTCGTAGATCGGGCGATAACTCTGCACGCTGTAACCTGTCCAGACGTTTACGGGAACCACAACAGTGGTCTTGGCACGGCGGCGGCGGCAGCAACAACATGCGCAGAGCATGATAAGAATGAACAAGATGACACCACCGGCGATCACGCTGACGACCCAAGACGCTAGGGGGGACCTCGAACCGGTGGTGACGGGAGTCGAATGGAGCAGGATCCCAAGATCATCTGGTTCTGCATACCCAGTACCGTTCTGACGGACACTTAAGAAATCTTGAGCTGCTTTGGCTGCGTCGGTCATCGGTAGTAACTGGATGTAAGCCGTATCGGATGATGGGGTAGCGGCGTTGACTAAATTACCAAAGTTAATGAGCATATAAGCGTTACGCACTAGATAAGAAAAAAAAAAGTATCGTTCCGTAAGGTCCTGTCATTCGATGGGAAAAAGTGAAATTTGCACTCACAGAATGCCATTCCCAAAATCATATCAAAGAAAACTTCCCCCTCTTCGACGATATCAAACGAGTATGGCTGGAACTGATTCCGGTGTTAGACATCGAGCTGATACTGTGATAAAGTCACTGCACTCACTGCCCCGACGCAGAAAGTTTTTCCGTTCGTTTGGAGGTCCAATCCGTCAAAGTTCAAATCAAGTGGATGAATGGGAAACTCGACACCGGCGAAGAGGAAGGTTGCATTAACTTCTTGATCGCAAGGGAGTGCCCAGATTTCTCCGAGGCCAGAGATGTTCGTGAGAACAGAGCCAGGGACATCGCCATACAATGCTTGAGCAACGTTACTGGATGTGTGGGGTTAGAACTTTCGAAGTATGTGGTGTCGTTTCACTTACGGAGGAACCTGCGGAAGTGTGAAGCCGGTGTCAAAAACAACCGTTGCATTTTGGGACTTCGCGCCGGTGACTTGCGTACTGATGGAGATAGGCTTGCCGTTTGGCCCAATGATACCATTCACGTCAAGCAGAGTTTGCCAATGCTGGCCTCCTGAGAGGGAAACGGTGGTGACAGGGTGCTTAGGCTGGTTGTAAATGTCCTGATAGTCGGATAAGACCTCTCCTACAGAGAGATCGCCTGGGTAGGGTTCTTCCGGATCATCGGAACGCTGAAGAAGAATCGCGATGAAAGGAGAAACGGAGCTGTTGGAAGTAAATATCCGGTCCAGTGGTGGATTGGCAGCTGCTGAGCCTCCCCCAAATCTGACATTCGATCCAGAGCTGGGGCCGAGCCCGATCAAACCAGAAGCCCCATCAGTTGCATTGGCAGATGGTGCCTCAACTACGGGCATATTAGGCCGGGTAATTAAGATGTGCACAACTTTGCTCACTAAAGTACTGAGACTCGATAGAGAATCCTGCAAAATCCAGAGTTGCAGACATAACTCCACCTTGTGCTTCTCCCGATGCATAAGATACAGAGGCATGGTAGTTTTGTGAGACAGCGCCAGGCACGGGGGCAGAGACCCAAAGATCAGAGCTGATCAAGGATATCCGGTCAGTCCCGACTGACTAGAGAGGTTATGTTTCGTACTTACCTCCCAGTGTCAATCATGACGGAGAACGGTGCTCCGTTTAATGAGACGTTGGTCATGTATTGGACGTTCTGGGAGTCACCCAATTGCACGATTGTACCCGTCATGGAACCTCTGCGCTGAAGCTCGGCAGGACTAGATTCAGTTCGTCCTGAGAGCTGGAGGTGGGCCGCATGGCTACCGCTGACCGCCCCGAGAAGGCTGAGAGGAAGGAGAGAAGACGACCTCATCAGTAAGGAGACGGAGCAAGCAAAGGAAGAGATGGAAGAGATGGTAAGGGCAAGGTAAGCGTCTGCACATCGTGCCTAACATGCGTTTCATCATATGATCTAGGCTAGGTCCTGAGTCCTGAGTTGGTCACCGGTCCTGGTGACAAGTGCCACTGGCATGAACAGCTTGGCACAGCTTCATGTGAAGCAGTTAAACCAAGTTCCCATTGGCAGGCGAGTTTCGGTCACAGTATCAATTAGCAGGGCGTTCGATAGTCGATCCAGCGTTCCATAAGAGCAGCCTGCACGTTTTAGCCGGGGGAGCGCGACCACGACCGTATCACCGAAAGTGCAAACGCTGGTGGATGAGATTGATCTGTCGAACGAGTCGAGCATTGACAGCCTGAGTGACGGACAGTTCCGCGAACTTGAAGGGGTGCATGACAGATGCTGACCGTGTGGGTGCACACAGGTGCACACTGCACAGCTTCAGGCAATCAATTCACAGCGTCAACTTGGCGTCAACACCTCTTGACTACTCAATTTCTGCACACTAGTCGAGGGTTCACTAGCACTGCCAGCGGGCTGTTCTCCTGCATAATCACCCTTTTTTCAAATGCGCTCCTTACTGACTCACTCCTTTGTTCATACGCTATGTTCGCTTTCCACTCTCGCTGTCAAGATACCGTTCCACGTTTCTTCTCCCGGCACCGAGGAAACCACTCCCCATGTCCCCCGACAGTCTTCTTCCAACGGCACAGTACCTGTCGGAAACACTCAGAATACTTTTTACTATACTAATGTCACCCTCGGTGGTCGACAAATTTCTGTCATGTTGGACACCGGAAGGTACCCATTCAAGGCACTCTGCGTCAATCATCTGATAAGACGTTCTTTCCCCAACAGCTCTGATCTATGGGTAACTGGTTCTGTACCTGGCGCTCAGGATACTGGAAAATCCGTGACGCTTTCCTATGCGGTCGGCAATGCCGCTGGTACGTGTTCTCACTTGGTTGCCAGAGTCACGCTGATGGTAGGGTGAAAGGCAACATTCATACTGCCCCATTCCAATTCGACGGTTATACTATCCAAGACCAGGCTTTCCGTCAGTGTATTCGTTTTCCTTTCATGCCCTCTGTCTTACCCCTCGAATGCAGTCTTAGTCACGAATACATCATCATTCTCGGCCGATATCCACGCCGAAGGCTATGACGGGCTCATTGGCCTTGGACCAAACTCCGGCTCCACCATATACAAGAAGCTCAGCGGAGACACTGGCAACAGTGCAATCAACCGAATATTCGAACAGAACCCGTCATCGTCGAACGACTATCTCACCCTGATGTTGAACCGTCTTGGTGACCCGGGCAGCCAGATAACTGGCCAGTTTACGATGTCAGAAGTCGTTCCAGGGTTTGAGAACATAACGAGTCAACCCCAGCTTGCCGTGGAGAAAGTGTACAAAGTTACCGATGAGGACCAGCACTGGCAAATACTGACCGATAAGGACGTTGGCATCATCGGGCCCGACGGACAGCCAATACAAGTCTCTTCTATTGTGCCTAAAGCACCGGACGGACAATTGGTTGCCATTTTGGACTCCGGGTTCACGCTACCTCAGGTTCCTCGTTCGATGTCAGATGCCATCTATGGACGTGTGCAGGGCGCGGAATGGTCTACATCTAGTCAGGCTTGGCTAGTACCTTGTGGACAGTTGATTAACGTTACACTCAACTTCGGTGGTGTATCATACCCAGTACACCCTCTCGATGTATCTTCGAGTGATTTCAATGTTGCTTTTTCAAACGGAAGTCCTGCCTGTCTTGGGACTGTAAGTTACTTCATTCCAGAACTTGCCTTCCAGCCTGACGTTTTCTCAGTTCCAACCAATTAGTTCAGCATTCAGTTTGTTGGGAGAGTACGACATGATTCTTGGGATGGCGTTTTGTAGGATTGCTCGTCTGACCTTTGTCTGATCTGCCTACTCATCGTTTGTCTCCAGTGCGGAACGTCTACACGCTCATCAACTTTGGCAACCTGGTCGAGGGCGGTTCGAACTCGAACAACCCCTACATCCAACTTCTGTCTCTTACCAACGAAGCCGCTGCAGTCAACGACTTCATCCAAGTCCGAACCAACGGCGAAAACCTCATCAGCTCTTCCCAGTACGCCCTTCTGCCCGCCTCCCAGGAACAGCACTCCCCTGAGACCGCAGCGGAAAAGAAGGCTCAGTACGAGGAAGAGGTACTGAGTCGCTGGCCCTACATCCTCGCTGGATGTCTTGTATTCCTTGTTCTCCTTATCAGCTACTGTATCTGGCGCTGTTGCTGCCGTCGGAAACGTCTGGCCAAGAAAAAAGCAGCACAGCAGAAGCAAGGTATGGTTCCTGGTGGCGACGGGACATACGCGCAGTTGCAGGACTCGGGGAGCACGGCGACCTTAGCGATGCAGCCCATGCGAGGGTCAACGTTTGATTTCAAAGATGAATACGGCAAGGATGCATTTGGAACTCATGCATAGCTGGTTGGAGAAGGACACGGATGAAGCCCTGGCTGATTCGTTGGATATATCACAAGCACGTTTGAGTAGCTGGCTACCTCACGGACTTGCTGTAGGCGTATAGATCACCTGCCGATGCGAATTATGCCATGGCAATATGATCCAGATTCTAAGCAGTACCTTGCGGCCACATCACACCCACCTCGAAATCAAGGAATTCTCGCTATCATGCACTGGTCATCAGAAGAGAACTACGATATACTCCACATGAGATCGACTTCCACCTTGGCAGTCCCACTCCAACTTCATTTATCACCGTACTCACGTGCATCCGGCTTGCAGCTGAACGAAAGTAACAATTTTGTCTACCACATTTAGGCAGCCAACTTCGACACCACCTTGCTCAGTAATGCCTCGATACCCACCAATTTCTCTGTCAAGGCATTCTGGCTCCCTTCCAGTTGCTTCTCGAGACCTGAAAGTCGTTCGTTGAGAGATGCAATTTCCTTCTCCATATCTGCTATTCTCTCCGAAGATTCTCGCTCTGCAGGTTTGGGTTCGTCGCTGGGGGGTCTGTGGCAACGAACGATAGGATGTGAGAGCTCGTGAGGATCAGAGAAGGTGATCTCGTCGTTCGAATCACAGTCGTCGCATACAAAGGCATCGGCATCTGAGAGCGCGTGGGTTAATCGCACAGGACCGCAAGGATGGGCATACATACCACACGTGACGCAGTACCAGCAGGGCTGCCTTATTTCCTCATCACAGCCGACACATCGAGGTCGAGGGAAGAACTCTGCATCCGTCGTTGGTGAGCTGCTATTATTGCTCTCCGAGCCGCTGTCGTCGCCATCCTTGTCGTCATCGCAAGAAGAATCGTTTCCCGTCTTAAATGAGACTTCCGAACCGGTTATGGACCCGGCAGCAGCAACCCCACCATCATCGGGGCCCACAATGCTCTCCTCGACATCTTCCTCACCTCCTTCGCCTGAGGACGGGTTCTCGCTTCCTGCCTCATCTTCTCCCTCGTCTCTTGCAGTAAGGACTCCATTTTGATTCACCTCCTCCACCAACCTTAATATATCACTTGCCCTTTCTGAAGCCTTCCTCGCAAACCTGATAACCGCCCCATTACCCTTGCTGTGCACCACCTTCCTCAACTTAACGACCGGATGCCCCTGTTCGTGCGCGAAAGAGTTTGTGGCAATCTCCGCAGTGAAACATTTGATGCAGAGGTCGACCTGCTGCCTAAAGTTGTCAGCGCAACAAGTAAGACACGTTATCCGTGTGCCGAGCATCGAGATCCCGCAAGAGTCGCAATATACGTTTCTATGAGAATTGCAGCGTGAGCGATCGGGAGGAAGATCTAGTCACCAACGTCATAACTAAGCCAGCGGCACTCACGTATGCACAGCAAACCTGCGGATCTCGTCGTTCGCCAAGCTCTTCCAGCACGTCAAGTCGGCCTGACCCGTCCACGCTAACCTCTTCTCGATCTCCTTGTCTCTTGTCTCTTCATCTTCGTCATCGTCACCGAGAGTCGCTTCCATCCCAGACCACAACCTACCCAGCTCCTTCCTCTTCCACAGCTTAACAAACCGCTTTCGCTCATCAGCACGTTCTTTGAAATATTCCCATGACCAACGGGAGCGTTTGACCTGATGCAAAACTGAGGCGCTCGCAAACTGCCAGCGAGCACGGGCAGGGCTCCAGTGGAAGTCTCGCATGGCATAGCGATAGCGCTGGGCATATGGCGGGCAGGGGGTAAGCACGAATGTGCCTACAGGTTTTGGCGCATCTTGGGGAATGTCGCTGCCTTGATTTGAAGATGTTTCCTTGGGTGACTCTTGGGTTTGGGACGGTGAGGGTGAAGTAGGTCGAGAGGGCCTGGGTGAAGAAGGTGCAGAGGACGGCTCAACGTCGATCTGGGAGGGGAAAGCAGAGAACGACCATTGTCCCGATATTTCCACTGTCTTAGGGTCCAAATGGCCCTGGAAGTGCCCTTCCTGTACATCGTCACCCTCCCACTCATGGTTCGGTTTCGTGGTGAAATTGATTTCTAACGGAGCATCGTTGTCGCCGACCCGTTTGAGACTGCCTTCGATGGTAAAAAGGTAGTTCCATTCGAAGCCATCGCCTTTCAAGCCCCCGTTCTCCTGATCAGTGAATATGCTCATGGAAAAGAACGTCCCTGAACTCGCAAGCTCGGCAGATCCATTCTCAACGGGTACTCCACTTGTCTCTCCTGCCTCCTTGCGGAACCCAGTCCAGATACCTCTTATCTCGGGCAGGCCCTCGTTCGAAGTGAGGACTCGGATGGTAGTGCAGTCATCACCAAGCTCTTGCTTCTCGTACTCGGAGCAATCAACTAGTCGATCGACGAACCCGTGCTTGAGAATTGAAGGGCTGATAGAGTCGTCGTCCACATTTTCGCTGTCGCTCTCGTAGGACGAGTCACGATCCTCGTCGCGCTCATCGATGGGTGGGTTAGTATGCATCATGCTAAACTGAGGATAACAAATCCATGTCAGTAAATAACTCAGTGAGACATCCAGGGGTCACACGCACCATGCCGAAAGCGATCGATTTGAATTGTGTTTCAACGTCTAGTCCCTTCTGGTTGAAGAGTGCTACAAATGCAGGCATTATGGATAGGAGGAAGATGATTATCTTGGTGGACACAAACCTTCTAGGTTAGCGATGCGCTCCACCGCTGCACCTATCACCCTCGATAAAGTCCAACCAGCTTCACTGAGATGGTTTTCTGCAAATATACCCCTGCATGCGAGCTTGATGATTTTGAGATGGTGTTTGAGGAGGACATAGAGCAAGGGAAAGATGTACTGTCCCAGGATTCGTCCAAACCTCAACTACCATCCAGAGAGAACGAGATGCAACGCAAAAGACTCACACGTTCGATCCTTCCGGGCCCAACGATCAACGCTAACGTATTCGTCGCATCAATATTCCATGCCACGCTCTCCAAATTCGCCACAATGCGTGCCTCCTCCTCCTGCATATAAGGTCTAATCTTCTCGTCCAACTGCTCATCGTGATAAATCTCATCTTCACATGACCGCACGGAAGAACAGAGGAAATCGACCTGTAGAATAGGCGCGGCGTCGAGGTAGAGGTCGACGTCAGATCGATTGGTGGGGTGTACAGAGGGAAGGTGGTCGTACATCGTCTGAATGACGCGCTTAATCCGGAGAGAGTATTCCCAGGTCACCGAGTGCCATCCTATCGTTTGAAGGATCAGTATCAGGTTGATATATGCACTCGTAAGAGGGACGAACCTGCTCCCCAGTATGCAAGCCAATGTGGAAGGCTGTTGGAGAACACTTAGAACAAGTCGTGGGGATGACTACACTATGGAACGGCCACTTACCTCCATCCCTTCGGTCGCGAGCTTGTCAACGTGTTAACCTCCTTGACGCTCACAAACCCCGATCCGTCGTCGTCAAAGGCCTCCAGTACAGGCTGAATACGTGTGACATTGACGTACACCAGTGCCCAGCGGTCGTCGCTTTTGGACCGAGGTTGTTGAGAGAGAGCAAGGTCGAGCATAGTACCAGGTTCAATGTACTCGTCTGGAGGGAGCGGAGAGGGGATCGACATAGGCGTTACTGCGATTTCAACTTCATCAGGGCTGTCATCACTGAACTTATCCAAAAAGTAGTCATGCAAGGCGAGTATAAAATGACGGGCTTTGACGCTCCCTTTCCAGCCCTGGCGAGAGACTCAGTCAACACATCAAACAAACCCTGACATGCGAATCACCATGTCCTTCCAAAGTTTGTGCAAGTCCTGAGGGAATAGTTAGCATGACTTCGATGAGCTAGTACAAGTACTTGCTGGATCTAGCAGACGGTCGTGAGATCCAGACACTACTGCTGTGATGATTCGGTCCCCTTCTCGGTGGACGACACTGTCGAGCTGTTCCATCAGCTGCTTCTGCTGAACCTTGAGTTTCCTGTCAAACAGCTCCATGTTATTAGTCAGTGTCTTGTCGATATCCTCTGTGAGTTCGTTTCGAATGGCTGCGAGGATGTGCGGATCCAATGCGGACCCCTTTCCGATGGTTTTATTAGCAATTCCGGGCGCCAATGATTGTGGCCCTTCCTTGACGTCTTTGGCATTCGCCCGGGCGTTCCGGCCTAAAACGATCACCCGCTGAAGGAGATCATCATTCTCCGCGCAAGCTGCTTGTCCGCCCTTTGTTTCAGCCACAAACTTTGCAACTTCCTTGGCACCCGGAGTCTCCAGTTTCTTGAACAAGAGTAACATGTCCAGTTTGTCGTGTACCTTACGAAGGCCATCTTGGAGGTCTGAAAGGGCGTGATTTGCATTGTCGACGCCGAGGCTTGTGTGGATAGCTAGGGCCAGCTCTATGTCCTGGCGTCTACGCACAAAGACATCGGCGAAGTCGGCGAGGCGGGTTTCCCAGACCGGTCCTTTGAATACCTTTGCTGAGGTCACAGTCAATCAGCAACTGTCTTAGTGGCATCGGCACTCGGTTGCTTGCACTCACCGACAAGACTCTTCTTAGTGTATGCATCACAAATGTTCCCACAATTCGTTATATCTTCTGCGACGTCCTTCATCAGTTGCTGCATCCGGCCCTCGAGCGTCGTGCCATCTGGGAACAATTGTTTGGGATCTCGCACATAACGGAGCCTGTAAAGTAGTCCCTCGGCTCGAATAGCAGATCAGATGTAAAATTGACCACATACTGTAACAGAATAGACATCATGTCCTTCATCTCGACTTTGAGAGCGATGACTTTCTTGTCGTTGTCCCGTCTCTTGAGCTCCAGAGTGACGACGGCTTTGAATGCGAGTACGGCGACTGCAATCAACTGAGTCAGTGTTGACGATCGCTAACAGACAGTTGTGACACCTCACCTGCGATGACCGGGTGGATTTTGGCCACTTCATCGAGGATCTTCATCAAAGCTTTGCTTGATTCGGCGAACGTCCGGATATTATCTTCAACAGCCTTAATAGTTGCGGTATTGTTTAGGGCGTCTGTGACCTTGGTAGCGCCGTCCTTGATCGCGGCGGTATGACTGTTGTAGAAGGTGGTGGTGACATTGTAATAGGGAGATGAGACCGTGCGATCCTCTGGATATCCATTACATAGTCGTAGATCGCAAGATGGGGTAGCTTACCCAGGTTATTGAAATGCTCCTCGGTTTGCGAAAATTCTGCTGGCGGAACAGTAGTAAGATAAGTACGATCGAGGGTACCCTGGAAGTTTGCTTCATCATAATCCGGCAACGGTTCGACGTTCTGGTCTGCAGCCGCTTCACCATTCACCTGGAGCCCAGGGATGATAGAGAGCTGAACTGAGGAGGACGAGATCAAAGTGTCAGACTTGGGCATCGGAAGGGTGCGTTGGTGAGATGAAGTTGAGTCAGGGTTGCAGTTCCTCAATAGACTGTTGAATCAACTGATCATGATGGCGATCGCTAAGCTGCATCAAGCATCAATAGGTCAGTGAAGATGCCAGGACCAGGGACAGAACGTGGCACTCTGCCGAGGGCTGGACCTGTCATGACCATGAGACTCCGCCCCAGGTGAGGCATCTTGCAGAATCGCAGTTATACCAAAAGGAACAAGAACTTAGCGCCGTGACTGAGAAATGGCACTTACCTAGCATGGGCAGCTAAGGGAGTTTGACGAGTCACATCCACAATCTCGACTCTCAGAACGGCGTCGACCATGCAACATGTTCCACGTCTTCCAATGCTGAGCTAAGTTCAAGTTGGCCTAGTACCAAGTGTGCTGGCAGGAAACAGGAAATGAAGGTACTGTAATACTACAAGGATGTGGTATTACGTAATAACTATAGTGAGGCGGCTTGACTAGTAGCCTTGAAGTGGAGCTTCCATCTGGGTGCAGTATTACGTAACGGTCCCCCGCTTATTGGTTTCACTTGGCAATTCCGTCGCAGCACTTGGGCTACTTCCTGCTACTTCGCTAAGTACTGGCAAAAAGCCAACGCAATCCGCTCTGACCCCATCCTAGTACATCACCACTGAACGGTACAAATTACCTCCGCGATGTCTATGCTCGACAAGTTCAAGCTCGGAGCCCAGAAAGCGGGTATTCAAGCAACTGCATTCGTCAAGGAAGGCTCTTCGCGTGTGGCCTCAGGTTCGCGAGATTTTGTACAGGGATTCACCCTCCCTGGTGAGGCGGAGAAAGCAGCAAAGATCCTGGAGAGCTTCTTAGGTAAGTTTCTCTGAATCGAGGTATGTACTCCAGCTGACGCCCTATGCCTCATATGAATCGTCACGGGACGCTGGTACCTTCATTGCTGATAACTTGAAAGCTGACCCCGACCGCCCTGAGTCGGCACTGAACGCAATACCAAAGGCGGTCTTACAGCATGCACGAGGTCAGTCCTGTCCACCCTCACCCACAGCTCCGTTGTTCATTCTCTTCTCTCCCCCTTCTCATCGCGGGTCATAGGCCTCGCCGTCTTCCAAGTAATCAAAGCAGGATTCATGTTCTCCGGGAAAGCCGGTTCTGGCATAGTCATCGCCCGCCTCCCTGACGGCTCTTGGTCCGCCCCCTCCTGCATCGCAACCGGCGGTCTCGGCTGGGGTCTCCAAATCGGAGCTGACATCACAGACTTCGTCATCGTCCTCAACTCAGAGGATGCCGTGCGCGCTTTCTCGATTGGAGGGAACGTCACGATCGGTGGGAACGTCAGCGCTGCCGCAGGACCTATCGGGACGGGTGGAAGTGTTCAGGCGAGTTTGGCACATCCGGCGAGTATGTTTGCGTACTCGAAGAGCAAGGGTGAGTGATGTCTTGGTCATTGATGGCTCGTGTGTGGTGTAATTGATGCTGACTCCCCGACGATGTAGGCCTCTTTGCAGGTCTCTCGCTCGAAGGCACGGTTCTCATCGAGCGTAGGGACGCTAACCGCGATTTCTATGGCTCCTCCGTACCCGCTCGTGACATTCTCGGTGGACGTGTTCCCCCACCAGAAGTGGCTTCTAAGTTGTATGAGATCATCGAAGCTGCGGAGGGTCTAGACGAGACGGGTGTTCCGCAAGCGGCCTATGTCCCAGGTATTGGTGGGCAACATGTGCCATTGGGTGATAACCAGATGGTGTTTGATGCCGAGGGCCATTAGATGAGGGATTGTGATCAGTGTGTGGGGTTACGATGGTGCGCAGATCATTGGTGATACATATGCATGACCGATTTCCTTCCTCATAATGCTTTTTCTACTCTACTGTGTATATTCTCTTCTGAACGTCTATTCGATATCCCGGATCTTAACCCTGTTTCAGACGCCGCTGCTCTGGTACACAGACCTCGAGTCATATTTATGAACATGGTGTGATCACTCCGAAGAATCAAGAGACTAAAAAATACACATAACATTAGCCATACATATCTTGTATCAATCAGCTATTTTTCCCAGTTACAGTCTTCTCAGCTGTGCTACGCCACGAATCACTCCGAAGAATCAAAGCGTCCAAGAAACCCACATATTGCATGCACAGATAGCATGGTGTATCAAACAGTTTTTCCAAGTTACCGAGTCTCCCTGTATGACAATCACTGCCACGAATCGTGCAGCGTCTGAGCACCGGACGTTACTGTCTCGAATGTGTTATCAAGACCCGGCTCCCAGGTTACTGCACCGTTATAGATGCGGATATACTTGTACTCAATCTCGGTATTGGCCGGGAGGTTCACAGTTGCTGTAAATCGTGTGCGTTTTTCGCTCAGTCAGGGATGTTTTGGAGAATCAAGAGAGGGGAACGTACTGCTCCAGGTCGGGTAGTTGGCAGAGGACAAGAGGATGGCAGTTGAGACATCCCAGTTGCTAAGACCCCCTACCGATCCAGTGAGGTATATATTCTCTATCAAGACGCATACACGCGTTAGTTCCGTTCATATCCCCTCACAGAACACCAAATCACTCACCACCAAGCAGAGTCGTAGCATCCACGTTAAACTGCACCGAAACAGTCGCCATAGCACTCGTCAAACACGAATCTGAAACAGTCAGCTCCTGTGCACCCCAACTTGCCGACGTCTGTCCAGCACGGGCCGCAAATGCTGTCAAGGCAGATGCATAGCTCCAGGTTAGATCGACGGCACTGAGCGGGTCCCCGTTGAACCTGCTATACTGCTCCGCCAGTCCGCCGTCCGAAGGCGTATATTTTGCTGCAGTGGCTATGAATGCATCAGCAAAAGACTGAATGGCACTGATGAGCGATGTGTAGGTGGATGAGGATGAGGTGTATGCTCCAATGATAATTGAGGTGTTGAATTGCTGGAAGAAACCGAGGGAGATGGAGGTTACTTCAATGTAGCCTTGTGTGTCCCAAACAGTAAGAGCATCGTAGAGTTGTTCTGCGACTGCGAACGTAGCCAAGTACCATGGCTGGATCACATAACATCAACAACGTTAACACGATCGGAAGTCGATGAAAAGCGATATGATTGAAATGTAAACAAGTTCACTCACGTTACCGCCCTGATACACGTCTTCGGGATATCGTCCTGTCGCAGCTGCTTGGTTGGCGGTGATTCCAAAGTTGATGGAATAGATCGTGCGGAACGAATCAACGTATGTCTTCAAATTTGAGAGTGCCTTGTCTGAGCAAGGTTGGAAGGTCGTCGCGTCGCAACCGGCGTCGACGTCGAACGTGTGGATAGAAGCAAGGACTGCATTTGCATCGATACCAGAACGGCCGTCTCCGGAATTAGCAGTCATGTAGCCTTGGAAGGGGTTAGAAGCAGGGACCAGTAAATTTGCATCGATGCCAGAAAGGCCACCTCCGGCATTGGCGGTCGCGTAGCCAGGGGAGGGGTTCCAGTAGGACTGTCATATAATGGAGTCAAACATTAGATCATTTCCGTACATAATTCGATAGCCCAACGAAAAGATTCGAGGAATGAAATACCTACCTGAAGGAAACAGAGAATATTTTGAGCCTGGGTAGTATACCCACTGACAACTGATGTCTGCCCAATAGCATTGGCAAGGGCTATACCCTGTCTCAGCGCACGATGTTGAACCGCGGTGGTGAAGAATGACGACAAATCAATCTCTTCCCACAAATCGAATGTTGTCTGGTTCCAATTGTCGGCGACATAATCCAGATCAAGCTGGATCATGGGCCACAGCGTGTTGTTCACGTATGACGAATTGCCATCCGCGATGAGCCAGTTAGCGTAGGTGATGACTGCGGTGGAACGCAGGGCCGGACCGTCTCTTTGAGGACGGCCCCATGAACCAGTGAACGCAGATCCGTCGATGTTGAATTTGGGCTCCCCAAGGCCGCCTGTCGACACGGTCCCGCTTAGGTTGGGAACCTGTTGGAGCTTCGCCTCGGCTGTGACGAAACTATCAATGAGTGTCCTCAGAGTGGTGTTTTGACCGGAAGTGTACTGGTCGATGAGTTCCTTGAAAACAAGAGAAGAGTCCCGAACCCATGTGTAGAGGTAATTCGGGTTCACAGTGTTAGGGCTCGCGATGACAATTCCCGGCTACAAGCTCTCCATTAGCTTTCACGAAGTGAGATGGTTAGCAAGGCACTTGCATAGGCCCCAGACGACTTGGAACCATCAGCGCCAATGTTTGCGAGCACGCCAGCCCTTGCGATGGGCGACTCGGTAGTAATATACTGGTCGACTGTACCCGATTGGGCCCACGCCGACGCAGCCCACAGGGCAGAGAAGATGAAGGGACGCATTCGGATAACCTGAGGGAAATGCTTTGGATCCGATCTGGACGACGCTGAGACTCTGATCATGAGTATCTTTATATGCCATCCCTACCATATAGGGAGAACGCATAATCGCCAGCAGTGGCTCCGCACAATTGATCAGCGGTGCAGTTTGCATCATACTCATCATCATCTGCCATCATACTCATCGTCATTGATTTCTGCTCTGAAGGTCATTGTCCAATCCCTCGATCAACTGCAAACTCGCTCTTTTCAAAGGAAGTTCGCACTTCCTTTCACTCCCGCATCAGCCGCAACTCGTCAGGCCAAAGTTGATGCATGAAATGACAACAACTGCAAGTGCTCGAGTGGGTGATGCTACCACACAACCTAGTTGTCCGGAGGGAATTGTGGTGGCAAGGTGATGCATGAAGTCGATTCGATGCATCACCAACCCTCTATGGCAGTCTCCAAACGTACGCCCGTCCGGCCCGGGGCCTAGTACGCCTCCTATGACGTCAGTGATATCTGGCCGCAAACAGCGGCGGTAAAACGCACTACGACCATGACGGATGCATATTTTCCGAAGCACGGAAAAGACTCCAAAGCTCTGGACCGCTGTGGACAACTTGCTCACCCCGGGGGAAGTTCAGTTGAATTTGGATGATGACGGACGGACAACTACAAGTGAAAACTAGTCAGGTTCGAGATCATTGCGTGAGAGGCGAGGATCTGTCAGTCTGGGAATACACGGCCTGCATCGACAAGGTAAGGAAAGTCGTCATGGTGACCTGATAAGCGCACGATGTGAGAAGGAACATGATGGAACTGATGGAGAAGCAGACAGGCAGGACTTGCAAGAGGGGTCGGCGTCGTGATGTGTGGGGGGTGCGAGGATGCATCGGCGATATGCATGACCGCTTTCCTTCCTCATAATGTTTTCCCAACACGAAGCAAGGATAGATTGTGTATCAAGCAGTTTTTTCCAAGCTAAAGTCTCCCTGTATTAATCACCGCCACGAATCGTTCAGCGTCTGGGCACCAGACGCTGCCGTCGTGAATGCGTTATTAGGATCCGACTCCCAGGTCACTGCACCATTATTAATGCGGATATACTTGTACTCGATCGCGGTATTGGCCGGGAGGTTCACGGTTGCTGTACATCGAACGAGTTTTTCGCTCAGTCAGGGACGTTTTGGAGAATGAAAGGGAGAAGAACGTACTGCTCCAGGTCGGGTAGTTGGCAGAGGACATAAGGATGGCAGTTGATGCATTCCAGTTGCTAAGAGCGCCTACCGATCCAGTGAGGTATATGTTCTCTATTAAGGTGCATACACACGTCAGTTCCGCTCCTACCCCCTCACGAGACACCAAATCACTCACCTCCAAGCACAGTCGTAGCACCCACATTAAACTCCACCGACACAGTTGCCGTGTCACTCGTCAAACACGAACTCGAAACAGTCAGCCCCTGCGCACCCCAACTCGCCGACGTCTGTCCACCACGGGCCGCAAATACCGTCAGGGCAGATGCATAGCTCCAGGTTAAATCGACCGCACTGAGCGGGTCCCCGTTGGATCTGCTATACTGCTCCGCCAGTCCGCCGCCCGAAGGCGTGTACTTTGCGCCAGTAGCTACGAATCCATCAGCAAAAGATTGAATGGAGCTGATGAGCGATGTGTAGGTGGATGAGGATGAGGTGTATGTTCCAATGGTGAGTGAGGTGTCGAATTGCTGGAAGAAATCGAGGGAGGTGGATGTCACTTGAATGTAGCCTTGTGTGCGCCAAACAATAAGAGCATCGTAGAGTTGTTCTGCGACTGCGAACGTTGTCAAGTACCATGGCTGGATCACATAACATCAATAACGTTAACACATGTACAAGCAGAAGGCGATCAAAGGCGATGGGATTGAAATGTAAACAAGTTCACTCACGTTGCCGCCCTGATACACGTCTTCCGGGTATCGCCCTGTCGCAACGGCTTGGTTGGCGGTGATTCCAGAGTTGATGGAATAGATCGTGCGGAACGAATCGACGTATATCTTCAGATTTGAGAGTGCCTTGTCTGAGCAAGGTTGGAAGGTCGTCGCATCGCAACCTGCGTCGGCGTCGAACGTGTGGATAGAAGCAAGGACTGTATTTGCATCGATACCAGAACGGCCACCTCCGGTATTAGCAGTCATGTAGCCAGGGGAGGGGTTCCAGTAGGACTATCATATAGAGGGATGGAGGCAAACATCAGATAACTACCCGTATAGCCCAGCGAGAAGATTAGAGGAATGCAGTAGTTACCTGAAGGAAACAGAGAATATTTTGAGCCTGGGTAGTATACCCACTGACAACTGATGTCTGCCCAATAGCATTGGCAAGCGCCGCACCTTGTCTCAGCGCACGATGTTGAACCGCGGTGGTGAAGAACGACGAGGAGTTAACCTCTTCCCATAAATCAAATGTTGTCTGGTTCCAATTATTGGCGACATAGTCCAAATCAAGCTGGATGATGGGCCAGAGCGTGTTGGTCACGTACGACGAGTTGCCATTCTCGATGAGCCAGTTGGCGTAGGTGATGACTGCGGTGGAACGAAGGGCTGGGCCGTCTCTTTGAGGACGACCCCATGGACCAGTGAACGCAGACTCATCGATGTTGAATTTAGGCTCCCCGAGGCCGCCTGTCGACACGGTCCCGCTTGGGTTGGAAACCTGTTGGATGTTCGCCTCAGCCGTGACGAAACTATCAATGAGTGTCCTCAGAGTGGTGTCTTGACCAGAGGTATACTGGTCGATGAGCTCCTTGAAAACAAGGGAAGAGTCCCGAACCCATGTGTAGAGGTAGTCCGGGTTCGTAGTACTAGGGCTCGCGATGACGACTCCTGGCTACAAGCTCTTCATTAGCTTTCACAAAGTGAGATGGTTAACAAGGCACTTGCATAGGCCCCAGACGACTTGGACCCATCAGGGCCGATGTTCGCGAGCACGCCAGCCTTTGCGATAGGCGACTCGGTGGTGACATACAAGTCGACTGTACTCGATTGGGCCCACGCCGACGCAGCACACAGCCCAAGGGCAGAGAAAATGAAGGGACGCATTCGGATAACCTGAGGGAAAATGCTTTGGATTTGGACGACATAAGGTATCTTTATATGCCATTTCGCGATGAACTTGAAAATTACAGCTGAGGTGTCAGAGACGTTGTGACACGCCATGGAAATAAAAAATCCCGAAGAACCTAGCACACAATGGGCAAACGGCTACCGAGGAAGAGAAACTTGATCAGGCGGACACATTGACAGGCGGACACCATTCCGTTTGCCCGCACCCTTTAGTTCTGCTAATATTGCAACTAGCGAGTCCAAAGTTAGGCCAAAGGCCATGCCGCCCAAATACCGGACTCGGAACTTGAAGACTGTTCTTGGCGGGATTTGCGTTGCACAGACTCGTGTGCACCTCATGAATGCATGCTGTGACTGGATCCTCCTAGTAGCTAGTACTTCATTCTTGTCATGATGGTTAATAAGAAGCGTTCCTATCCTTGAGCAACTAATGCACCACTAGTACGCCCCACTCGGGTTCCATTCAATCCTGACTGTTTTTCTAGACGTTTGGACCCCGCGCTGCGACATGTGTGATATTGATGATTGGATGAATCGATGCGATGATGATCATCGGTGGTTCTCACGTGGAGTACTTGCAAACTTAGAAACGAAAAATGCAATCCTTGTCAAGGCATGCACATACGACTATTCTTGATTCATCGGTGCGTGTCCTGCTCCCAGCTGGCTGGTGATCATGTCCACCTGCATGACGTTGGTACGTCTTCTTGGAGAGAAAGCCTCTTATGTACACCAGTTACACACCACCTTTCCACGGACGACAGCCCCGCTGTCGGAGACCTCAGCCCTTTCCCTGCCTCATGTCGGCGAGCTGGGGTCTACAAACGGAGTGTCCTAAGAAGCCCAAAGAGTGCTATTATGCCTCGATACTTGGCCCCTCTGTGACCCAAATTCACTCAATAAGGAATCTGACATTTTGACTCCAGGTTGGAGACATGCTGAGGGCTATCTGTGTGGATGAGATTCGGTATCTCGAATCCGCAGCGATAGAGAACTACTAGTAGTACATAGCAGAAGTGTAGAGATACGCAGAGCCAGTACTGTTGTGGGAGGGGTGTTGTCGCCAAGTGTTGGCTTGAATTGATCGAGCTACGGCAAAACCCGATCCAACGTCGTCGTTGGCACCTAACATGCGTTTCTATGCAGGTTAAGCTTAAAGGCCAGTTCGAAGCTCAAGGAAGCCGCCTCCATCCGAATCTCAGTACATCGCTGCTCCTCTCATCCCACAAGGGCTCGCAAGATGCCCAGATCTTTGCTAGTCTTACTCCTCATTCTCTTCATGTCCGCTCTTCAAGCGCACTCCGCCCGTGCCAACCTCTTGCACAAGTTTTCTGCTACCTCTGCAGAAGGTAGTTGGCTCTGGGGTTGGGTCTGGGGTGCCGAGAGTTCAGTGTCGATAGTGGATCGCTCTCCCCCTCTCACCTTTCACTCTAGGCCAGCAGCTTTTGGTCCACAGCTCGAGGACCCTCTTCTGGGATATGTCATACCACTCTCTTCCTTCACCTCTCCATGTCTACGAAACGATGCTCTCTCTGGCCATAGTACCTCAAACTCTGGATGTTCTCCTCTGTGTCCAGTTGGTCCTTACCATCCAGATCCAAAGGAATCCTGGATCGCTCTAGTTCAGCGCGGTCATTGTCCATTTGTTGACAAGGCATGTCAGCCCATCTGTTGGCGCGAGGCGTGCTCTTATTTTACCATCAGGTCAGAGAAGCCCAACGACTAGGTGCAAGAGCCGTTGTGGTCGGTGGCGAGGATCCCGAAATTAGCGGGCTGCCAGATGCCCTTGTCAATATGTATAGTAAAGGTTCGTTTCATCCACCTAGTTCGAAAATCATCTTGATTCCGAAACCTACCAGGTGATGCTTCAGACGTCACCATTCCATCCACCTACATCACACATTCAGACTACAAGCAATTGATGCTACTAATTGAAACTTCTACGACACGTCACGCTGGCTTGAAAACTCTTTCGCTTCTGATCACAACCCAGTTCTCCGCCTGGGAATGGTATTCGTGAGCCATCGTCTGAACTCAAGCAGAGTGTGTGACTGATTAAGCCTGTGTAGCCCTATATTGACTTTCATCATCATTCTAATTCTCCCCTCCTGTCTAACCTTCGTCACTCTCCTCATCCATCGGGTCCGAATGGCTCGCGCAGCTCAGCGCGATCGAGCACCCGAACAAATAGTCAAAAGCCTTCCTTGGAGAGTCTGGAATGGAACTGCGTGGGAGAAGCATGAAGGATCTGTTCCTCATTCTGATTCATCCATTCCGCCCAGTGCTATTGACCTGGAGTCGGGGGATCAGAACGCTTCCCAACCTTCCGGATCCCATGAAGCAGTCAATGCCCTTCCAATACCATGGTGCGAATCACAAGTTGAATGCGCAATATGTCTCTCCGAGTTTGTCAAAGGCGATCGTGTTCGGGAGTTGCCGTGCCACCATATCTTCCATCTTGACGAAGTTGATACTTGGCTGATCAATCGCAAGAAAGTCGTGAGTTTGTTCTAGGGTGTCGGGGTTCCAGCACATTTATTTGACCACCTTAATCTCCTTCATTCCAGTGTCCTGTCTGCAAAGCTGATGTCACGCAACCTTGGCATCTCTCCGTGGCCCAGAAGCCTGCGAGTGCCCCCACGGACCCTGTTGAGAGCGCTGATGAGGCTTCGTCAACGCCCACAATACCACCACCCCCAACTGAACGTACCCCACTTCTTCACGACCGAGATGAGAATACGCCTTCCTGACGAAATACTTGATGATTGTGTTGTATTCTTTGTACGATAGAACCCCCCCTCACTGCTTTTTCTGGGTTAAAGCAAAGGAGATGGTTTTGACTTCTATATTCTGGAACTTTGTTTGGTTCACGTGGCCTTTTATCAGCCTTTACCTCACACAGATCAAAGATGCCTTTGTACTGAAGTTGCCAACTTGCTTGTAATGTTTCGACGTTCTTTGACTGCATAGTCTCGTTATATGACCGTGAGATTGTAGCTAGAACCTTAAGCTGATACCGCATGCCCCTTTACGGTTTCTCTCATCTCCGCGAACAGACTCGGACAATAGCGAGAACAAGGCTATGAAGGTACGAATGGAAGTTCGATATCCGCCGAGTGGTTTTTTTTGTTCCTGCTGTAATTATTGTTTTATGCAGTCAGCACCACCATTGACGAATCGCCAAGGCGAGGGAAGAAAAAAAGGCGAGGCTGCATATCGACCAGCCTGGCCACGCAGCAACGCATCTCGAGTTCCAAAGTTATCCGTTCTTATTGTTCAGGATATATTTGACCTCGCAACAGTGAAACGTGACCCCTTGTTCACCCTGTAAGTGCATAAACAGCTGCCTTGACCAAGTCATTGTCTCCAGATCTGCGAATCAACGCATGGATAGAAAGCTTATATATTCACTTCCGCCAGGACTCCGACAGTGACTAGCATGGCCGGAAGCCATGGGCGTGAGCGGGAATATAGGTTATCTATGTCACCTTGGCTGTAATGACTCGATCTCTCGGCCCTAAACCGGTTTCGGATCTAGTCATTATACTGTTGTCCAACCCGAGCGCATGCATGGTGGTGATGTGAACCGGTGGGGTATTTGGTCGCGTTGACGTACCTCGGATTCAAATCGCTCTTGTCTCACTTACACTGTGGTTGTCAACTCTATCTGGCGTTGTAACAAGGAACGAGAAGCCGTTTAAACAAGAGTTTAGTTCATGCCCTCCTTCACAGCTTCTATCACTGGGACCCACTATCCTTTGCAATGGGCTATATCTCTGGGGACCAGCACTTTGTTGGGCATCATGGTTAGTATCCAATTTCAAAAGTCATTTCGTTGTACCTGAGAACGCGCTCTGACGGGATCATGATAGCTCTCACAGGCACCGAGAACGCGTCGTCGCTGACGGCACTCGTTCCCAAGGATAACGCAACTGCATGCCGCTATCATCAGGCGGGTCATTGTCGGCGCGGCCCCACCTGCCCTTTTGCCCATTCCTCCACAACAGGTCGAGTACCACAAGGTTCGCACCACTCGTTCCCACAGAGCCATCCACGTTTAGTTGAGGTTGATCCCGGTTGGTGCCCACGACAGGTCATTCGATATACCAGGCAGAACAAATCTACTGTTGGTAGGAATGGTGACATGCGCGACGCACGACTACTGACAAGTTTTGATTTTCAGCCTACGCTCCTTCGCCCGAGTATACCCCTATGTATCACCTACCGAACTCCCAAGTTCATTCCGTTTTTCTGTGGCAACCATACCCTCCGCCGTTCCCGCCTTCTTTTGATCCACAGTATCTATTTGGCCAGCCGTTGGATACCGAATACCCAGACGACATCAGTGACCCGTCCTCATCTGAATCGTCCTTGAGCTTTGGCCGTGAGGTTCGCATGACGCTTGATACTGCGCATTTGAGAGGCGGTGGGGACTCGCCGAACGTTCAAGGGATGGTAGGCCCGCGAGGAGGCCGCGGAGTCGTTCAATCACCGACATTTACAAGTTATACTGCGTACCCTGGTCTCAAGGTCGAGAATTCTGTAACACGTGGACGCGCGGCTTCGTTGGGGCAATATTTTGGTCACGGCTCGACGGTTGTATATACGCCACCCTTTTTCATGCCGTGTCAGGACGACCCCAGGAAGAAGCCTCTGGTGTATAAGAGTGCGTTTTTTTTTTGAGGTCGCCATCCGAGCTGGGGAATTTGACTTTCGATTGCTCTTTTGTGTTTCTTAGCAAAGCTATGTAGATTCTACGCGGCGAGTGGCAAGTGCACTAGCGGGGACAAGTGCACATTGTAAGCATCCCCCCCATTTTTTTTCTCGAAGCCCCTCCTTGCTCAAACGACAAACACAAAGCATCCACGATGCAGGGTCCAGCAGGGCAACATCGGAATACTCACTTCCAGAAACGGACCGCCAAGCTGATGCAAAATTGCCTCCGAAGCCTGTAAACAAGTACGACGACTACAAAACGAGGGATTTTTATCCGATAACGTGGCGTGTTATCGGGGGTGGTGTCATGATGGGAGGAGAGAGTAAGTCCGATCATTGCTGCAGGAAACGCCCGACCAACCTGTATTTTCATCAAGGACAAATCTGTCCAGCGTTTGCAACGGGTAACTGCAAGTATGGAGATGACTGCAAGCTTGCGCACGAAACGGAGCTTGAAGCTGATCGTGAGCTCTCTTTCGTCCGCGATAAATCGTGCCTGTGCTAACGGGGGCTCGTTTGCAGCGGATGGATTCATGGAGCTGAAACCCGGCAGTGTTCGAAAGGGCCCCAAGTTGGCTTGTCCGGGACCTCCTAAAGGTCCAACGCCGCAGAAGACTTCGAAACGTAGTCGTTCACATAAACGGAAGTCAGTCAAAGCGACATCCCAAGTACCAGATGAACTCGCGGACCCGCCGAAAAAAGACCATGACCCAAAGAAACCAAGCGTTAACGTTAACACTCTCGGGGAGGCAGCAAGCACACTAGAGAGGTCGGGTGAAGAGGAGGTCGCATCACCTAGATCACTACCCAAAACATCGCAACTACACAGACGAACACGGTCGTTATCTATGCTAACGCCGTCACCAGCACCCCATATGACACCTTGCAACGTATGTTTCTCGATTGCCTTCGCGTCATTGAAATTTAATAACCGTGTCTCAGTATGCAGCAGAGTTTTAGGCTTTCATTTGTGTAACATATATCACATATATTGAATCCATCAGTACGGTTAGAGAAGGCACAGTTACCATGGTACGTTAATCCACCACCAGTTTGATGAGATAACTACGTGGAAGTTACTAGGAGAACAGACATTTTGCCTTATATCGACTGACATGTTATTTTAGGTGTGCATGGGAGTTACATGTACACTTGATTATGGACCTACATTATTTACCAGTTGATTATTATCGACTTGCATTGTTCTCATCCTTGTTGGGACCGACGGCCCCTTGAAACAAGAACTTCTTCAGCACTCGCCAGTGCTGAGGTTCATGAAGTGGTGTCAAAGAACCAAGGTCGCTCGTCACGATCAATATGGGCGGCAGCCGCAACAAGATAATAATAAATACGAGTGCTAGTGGGTAAGATAAAGACAATGTAGCATCTACATACGTCCACCTCCGAGGAGGAAACGTACCACCCGTTCACCATACCCTGTCTTTAATGTATTCCTGCTCCTTCTCGTCCGCACGATGAAGCTTGCGATCATCAGAGTGTTCCCGTTCCTCGGCCCATATCTTGCGCTGATACTCGAGCAAGATGGGAACAAGGTCAAAGAGTCCGAAATCCGGCCAGAATGTGTCGACCAGGTGTATTTGAGTGTGTTCGTTGCACTGTACATGGGGTTGTGAATGGTTCGTTAGATTTGATGAGAAAACGACGAGGGGACAGCGAGAAAGGAGACGACGCAATGAAGTGGCGAAAAACTGGACGCTGACCCGACACCCAAGACGTTGCCTCCGAACAGCCGACCCCGACGAAAGCACAGGCACACGATAAGGGACGAGAGGAGAGGAAAGACTCACCTGCCAAGTCAAAAACCCACTTAATCGCTTCACTCCGCTCGTGCGTACGAAGACGTCCAGAGGGGGACTGCCTACGAGGGAAGTAGAGAGGTGGGAGGTGAGAGTGTGTTCGGTGATTGTGCTGGTCCGGTGTATGCGGTGGCGGTTGAGGGTCAGAGTTTTGATTTCATGGGTGAGGGGGGATTAGGGGAGAAAGTAGTGTGAGCATCCCCGTGATGAATTCGAAAAATACGAGAGAAAGAGACTGCGGAACGTGCCAAAGAAACGGATACACAGTGTACAGATGAAAAACGTATAAAACTATCTAAATTCTTGTACAGAATCGAAAGTGTGAGAACACGAAACACGCGGGACTCACCTGCCGTCTAAATCACCGGCGTCGATGGCTTCTCGGATGGCGCTCTCAACGGCTGCAGTGATTTCGTGCTGTGAGGCATATGGAGCACAGACGTTGAGAATTGCACTATCACACAGGTTAGGATTGTGATGGTATGCAGGGGAGGACAGAGACGGACGAATCATTGTGTCGGGTCATATTCTCTGCTTTCTCAATGGCCACTTGTACGCTGTGTGGAAGGAGATCACGTTTGCCCAGCACATTCAAACGGACGCCATGTTTGTCGAGTATTTCTCTGCGCCAAGCAAGAGTGAACAGAGCCCATGAGAAACCACAGCACACAAACGTACCCCCTCTCCGCAATCTCGACGAGCCTCTCCTCTGCAAGCTTCATAAGTGTATCCACCTCCTCCTTCGGTCTGTTAAAGTTCTCAATAGCGAACGCGTATACTGTCACACATCGTATACGGAGACGTAGACAGAGCTCCAGGACCTATGGACGCGTAGTGACTCGTGAGCGCCCACATCGCCTCTTCGCCACGTATACGCACCCCAATCAAGGTTTCGAAACCGTGCCCGTGACCCTCTCTACCCTCCTTTCCTTGTCTTCGTGCGTACCTCCTGTTACCGTCCATCTCGAAGGCAATGTGCCGAGGTATGGGGCCGGTCGCTATGATGTCAAGGAGTAAATGCATAAACTGTGTTTTCACGTAGGTCAATGGAGACTGGAGAAGTGCAAGGAGGCCTGTTGGGAGTTGGGACAGCGACATCGTGACGTTCGTCGGCGATTCCAGTTTGTGGTGGGTTGTGCGGGTAGGAGCTGAACGTCTGGGTTTGATGAACGCGTCGTGTCTAAAATAAGCACAGCCACGCGTTTAACAGCTAGCCACACTTGGCCTATTATGGGTTCGGAACAGTTCGAGTACTCAGTACTCAAGTCGACTTGGTCCGAGTCAGTGGACTACTACTACTAGTAGACGGAGTTGGCTTACTTGAACAGAACGTCCTGGTTCCTCATCTTCCTCTATTTACTCACATAGTATTGGCCTCCTGCAGACACGCTAATGACAGGCTACCAACCTCCAAGTGACAAGGCGCGCGATGACGAAGAGCGGTGTGGGCTCTTGTCCAACGTAGATGGGGACGTCGAAGTCCATCCTGTACCTCCGCAATCTACTTCCTCTCCCGCCCCGAGTCAATGTTCGCGCAACTGGAAGCTCCTGACCTCGCTCTGTGCACTGGTCCTGCTCACCATAGGTGGAGCTGGGTACCTTGGCACGCATGTGTCACAAAACCCGGCAAGACAGAAGGGAGAACTGTTCTCCAATGGGACGCACGAGTTTCAGAGGACCGTTATCCTCATTTCTATAGATGGGCTCCGGTAAGCCGTGCTCTGACGCGCCTATCTAATTCAAGGTCTAATTCAGGTGTGCAGAGCGGACTACCTCGACCGGGGTTTGACTCCTCATTTGTTGGATATCAGCAAGCAGGGGATAAGAGCCAAGTATATGAAGCCTGTTTTTCCGGTTGGTTTATCGTCTGCCGTGTTTCTTCTAATTCTGACTAGCTTGCCAGACGTTGACTTTCCCGTAAGTACGATAGCAAGGATATGGGACACGATAACTTACTACCTGTGTTTTTCAAAATGAATATCCGGATAGAAATCACTGGGCAATAATGTGCGTTCCCACCCTCTTTCCGTTCTCTCATGATAATCCAATACCTGCCCATAAAACCATACAGGACAGGCCTCCACGCCGAATCGCACGGCATAGTTGCAAACGTAGGTGCCACTCTATAACCATGGTCTAGGGATAACCATCCGCCAATGCTATGTCCCATGCCACAGAACTTTTGGGACCCCGCAACAAATACCGAGTTCTGGTATAACCGCGAGCAGTCCGCGTGGAATGCGACTTGGTGGTTGGGTGAACCTGTAGGTTTCTGACATTCTTCGAAAAAGATACCCCTTATAGAAGGAATGGAATAGATGTGGGAAACAGCTGAACGTGCGGGCCTTATTACCGCGAATCTCATGTGGTGCGTTCTCTACCTCAACTCTTCTCTCGCACTTAAGCTACAGGAATTAATACCCGTGTTACTCACGGTGAATAGGCCGGGCCCACCGACCACGCTCTCGGGTGTTTCACCAACCTACTTCGTCCCGTGGCGCGATAGAGTCCCACTTCAGGAGAAATTAGATCAGATATTAGAGTGGATTGATATCGAAGATGTGGACGAGAGGCCAGAGCTGATTCTGAGTGAGTAGTTCTTGGCTCGTTGGGAACGTAGGAGAACATTTGGGGCTCACAAGTTTTGGGATAGTGTACGAGCCGTCGCTCGACCAAGCGGGGCATGCGACTGGGCCTATGTCTGCGCTCGTAAATGTGAGCCAACCGCCTACACTCAAGGAGGCGTATATACTTATCCCTCTGCCTCGTTCTTTTACTCGATCCCTTCCTTGTCTCCGAATACCCATCGGTGCAGGAAACCCTCTTGACAATTGATACCTTCGCGCGCGATCTCCACAACTCTTTCCTCTCACGGAACCTCTCTCAAATTGCGGACGTCATCTTTGTGAGTGACCATGGAATGGGTGATACGAGTGCCGTTGAGTGGGTTTACGTAGATGGGGAGGATATACTTGGTGCGTTTTTCCTTCTTTTTGGAAAGGGGTTTTATGCGCCCGTCTTCCTTTGCTCCTTTCCATTCTGTGCACACATTCTGAGCTCTACCAGTTGAGGGTCCGGCGGCTGATGATGACTGTTGCAGGTGAGACATGGAACAACGTAACGCACCATGACGGATGGCCTTCTCTTGGTCTCCGTTTCACTGAAGGCACAGACGAACAAGTCGTCCTTGATAAACTCGTCCGAGCGTCCAAGAACCCGGAAATCAGCGGCAAGTTCGAGGTGTATACGACAGATGCGTATACTGGTGGTGTGTTCTCATGTTCTCTTCCTCAAAGTCAAGCTCGGAGCTCATCTTCGCAACCCCCGTGCAGGCTATCTTGCGGAAGCGGTGCCCATGCCACCACGATACCACTTTTCTTCGAACGAAAGGATCGCTCCCATCTGGATCGTGCCGAAATTGGGGTATGCGTTGACCACGAAGACGATGGGTGAGAACGGGATGTCTATTGGTGTAAGTCTGCTTACTTGCACGTCTTTCATGCGGTTGTTTTAAACACTCCCCGAAACTTCATAATCTGGTCGCTGATCACATGGGAATTACTATCTGCAGAACCACGGATATGACAACGATGAGCCTTCGATGCGTGCCATCTTTGTTGCCCACGGGCCGTTCTCGCATGGCGCCAAAGCGCTTAGCTCTACTCAAACTCGGCCTTCGGCGTGGCACTCGGTGACAGACGATGCCTACGTCATGCCTGGATTCGCCAATGTGGAGGTATACAATCTCATCATGCGACTGCTTGATATCGAGGAATGGTCTGTGCCTACGAATGGGACGTGTGGGTTCTGGGATGCGTATGTTGATCTGTGATGTTGCACCCTGTCGTGGAACACCTGCACATGCGGCTTGGGATACATGTGAATTCTAGTAGGCAGAGTACTCAGTTCTTGGATCAATATCTTGCACATCACTACTAGAGAATATACCACGTTTTGATAGATGCTATCGTGATCATAGTATGCAGGCAGGGGACCGCGATGGAGGGCTGCAACTCAATTCCCTATCGGGAATTTGTACTGTATCTTGCTGGACGAGGGGCAGCAGAACACAACCCCTTGAACATAATCATGACACTGCGGGAAGTAGAAACTATGAAAATCAGTGTTCCCAGGCATAAAAAATCAGTGTTCACGACACTGACTCAATACCAGCGATCTCGCGAAATACCTGAAGTGCTTACACATGAGCACTGAATTAGTCAAATTCAGTGCGGTACAGAAATTAATTGGTCCGATTTTCAGCGGTCGCGCCACTGAATTGTGTCGCACAGCGTCACAAACACTGATTTTCGGTGTATTTCCTGCCCGCAGTGATGATGAAGCACCCATATGTGTACGATGCTCAGGCTGAGTCTGTCATTTGCAAGATGGTTCACATATGGTGCTGATGAACCACTCAGTACTGTATACATAGTACAAGCACTGAGATGGGCAGTGGAGAGAGAAACAGGAGACACAAGAATGAGAGACACAGTTTGAGTTCTGTTTGCTGAGCACCAAAACATCACCAAATGGTGATGGTATAGAAACCCAGCACAGAGGAAACAAACCCAAAAAAGGAGATCCCCCGACGACACGAGCCAGTACTGCAGTGACAAGGTCATCACGTCCCTGGAGTTGCAAGCAGAGCCCACAGGGATCAAGGGCGGCAAAAATTTGATAACCAAAGAATGAGGGCGGTGCCCTCATAATAGTGGTTAAACTATTCGAGAATCCAACTTATAGGTTCAAACACATCTAGTTCTGTCATTGAATATTGAATATCGATCGATCGACGAAGACCAATGCGTTCTCACTATTTTGTAGATAGATATTCGTAGACATGATATATAAATTATCGTACGACCTACTCCTCATTCACTCTCTCGAAGAATTCTCTCAGCGTATCCGCCAATACCCTAGGTAATGCCTCTACGTCCCTCAGCACCACATAGTACTCGAACGGGAAGGAATCGAGGTAACGTTCCATTGTGAGCTCCATGAGACCCGTAGTCGGTGAAGCTCTGTAGGAGACTTGAGAAAGAGTAAGGATGGAGGATTGAGCTTGGGATGGAGCCTGCGCCGACGACGACGACGACGTGGAGTCAGTGGCAGTGGTAGCAGCGGTGGAAGAGGAAGCAGAGGTATTGTTGAGTGCATCGATGACGATGAAAACCACCAACACCCTCATCCCTCTGGCCTTCCTCAAGATCCTCCTCAGCCGCTCATGATCCTGACAAATTCCATCTGAAATGATTATCTCCAGTTGCCACAGCTCTTTGTTGCTTGCTCCGCTTGATTTCTCCCGAGCAGCCTCGAGCACGGAAAGGGACCCTTCCAGGAAAGCGGCTACATCTGTCCGCGACTGAGAGAATGTGAACGAGTTCAGGACACGTCCGCCTTCGGTAGGTGACGTTCCCCAATCTTTTGATCCTGCTGCATCTGAGCCGAATCCACGTATGAGCTCCCACCCATCTCCAAACCTCGCTACACCCACTTCTCCAACCTCCAGCTTCCCCAACGCTTGAACGACCAGCACGACCGTTTGGTACGCCAGGTGTACTGCGCCGCCATTGGAAGAACTAGATCCACCCCCATTCCGCATAGAAGCAGAGTCGTCCACAGCCAACAATACTTGATACTCCCTCCCACTAGGCTTCACCCTCCTCATCCAAATCCTATCCTTTGTGTACTCACTAGCAACCCACCCAACGACTCGCCTCATATTCAACCTTTTGCCACTTCGGAAGTCCCCCCTCAGACGAGTGGCAAGGGTGGGAGCAAGGATGAGGCGCAGAGATTCGCAGAGAGCGAGAGACAGAGAGGAGGTCAGGGTCGTATAGAGGGACCAGAGATGAGTCGCAGAGGCGGGGGTTGGGTTGGATGCGTGAGTTTCCAAGGCAGCGAGAACGATTTCGGAGGGGGGAGTTTCGGGTTCTGCATCTGGTTCTTCGTCCTCGGAGGCCTTGGGCGCGGAAGAATCAGAGAGACCAGGCGATTGGGCCCGCATCGTTCCCGTATTCCGTTGTGTGTGCACGACCGCACCCTCAACGTCGGGAGCAGAACGCTCAGCAGTTTTCTCGGCTTCCAACCTTTCCATCGCTACGCCCTTTGCCTCCTTCATATCCTGTTGCCCGTCCGACAAGTCAAGGTCATCAATATCCATTGCGCCCGCGTCTGCGTCCTTATCATCAACCAGTTTCAGCTCTCTTAGCTTCGCGACCTGCTCCTCGCCAGCTGGTCCAAGCGCCTGCATCTCCTCGCTCTCTGGTGCGTCATCATCGTGAGCATATTCAACTTGCTCAGCATCGTCACGATTCGGAACAGGTAAAGGCTGGGATTGATCCACCGGTCCAAAAATCTCATCGAAGCGCTGTTGGACTTCTTTCAGTGCGTCACCGAGGTTTCGCAAAGGGTTCGGAGATTGGGCAGGAGGTGGTTGTTGGGCATAGGCGGGACCACGCTGCGTGCCTTCTGAGGTCGAGCCAGGATACTGGGGTTGAGATTGGGAGGCTGAAGCATTTTCGGAATGAGGTTGCTGATCAGCGGCATCATGAGGTCTGTGGGAAATGAGAAGAATGGTTAATAAGAAAGTCGAAGGACTTGTGCATTGAAAATAGGGACATACCGTTGCTCGCTGGGCTCGGGTTCTCGGGAGGTTTCCTTCCCAATGCCCTTCTGGACTTGGGTAGAAGCAAAGCTTTCTTGACCATGAGTACTGTCCCGAGGTTGAGGTTCGTTCTCTGCCATTCCGGCATCGCCGTCTCCGGAGGTGAGATCGGGCTGAGCAACCGCACTCTTGTCGCCCTCCTCTTCTTGAGCATCCTCCTTACTCTCGTCCATTTTGTCCGCGTCAACGTCATCGGTGGCATGGGGTGGTTGCTGTTCGGGGCTCTGGAGTTCATCCGAAGTTGGATCGTCCTTCGAGGCACGATCGCCCTGTTTCTGCTCGTCCTCGTCCTTGTCTTCGTCCATCTTATCATCTGGACCATGTTCCTCGTTGGTCATTTCTTCATCGATATCTAGATCATCTTCCGGGTCCTCGGTCTTGCCTTGATCCGGGTCAAGGTGTACGTCGTCAGGGAGGTCAAGGGTGTTGGCGTCTGGGATGTATTCGTCCATTGGGGCACCAGACGCATTGGGGGGCTCCATCTCTTCTTCGGGAGAGTGGTCATCACCTTCTTCAGCGTCTTCTTCAACGCCTTCTTCAGTCTCGTCTCCTTCATCTCGATCCCCTTCCTTTCCGCTTTCCTTATCTTCTGTGTTCATCTTTTGTCTTTGTTCTTTCCCGCTTCCCTGCTTTGCAACGACGTCCGACTCCTTTTGTTGATTCTCCTGCGACCTCTCCTGACGCAACTCGTCCTCACCCTTCCCGTCACCCTCATCGTCCGCACCCTCGTCTCCCCACAACTTCTCGTCCACTGCGGCTGGATCCGACTTGTCCAATTCACCCAACTGCTCGTCTGGTCCTTCCGCATCAGGCTCCTCCTCCTCCTCCTCCTCCTCGTCACCCTCCTCGTCACCCTCAGGCACATCCTCCATCTCCCCGCCAAAGTCCTCACTCATCTCGATTGTATTCTCTTCGTCTTTCCCTTTCTCTCTCTGCATTCCATCCCCTTCGTCACCTTCGTCACCTTCGTCACCTTGAAGCCCCTCAACTTGACTCTCGTCCTCGATTTCTTTGCTCACATTCTCGTTTCCAGTACCTTCACCTAACCCCGTTCCTCCGAGTTCCTTCCCTTGCTCGTCTCCTGCCCCTTCGCCCTCTTCGGTTTCGGGGGGGATACAGAATCCGCGCGTTCCTAGAGTGTGTACGACCGAGCACATGACATAGTCCAGCTTAAACAGTGCGCATGTCCACCCCGCCAGGCTCTCGAGCAGCTCACGTGCAAACGACAAGAAACACGATACGAAAGGTAGCACTCTCCTCAATGCCTGTTGACGTGAGGCGTGCGAAAGGGACGAGAGCTGTGTAGTGGAGCTTGATAGTTGTCTTTCTAGAGTGGAGAGGTCGAGTAGGGCGGTGAAAGTTGATGTCGTACGTGCGCCTAGGCGAATGTAGTTGTCCTCCGGTTCATCGGACTTGGGCCCCGGATCTGAGAGTTGACCAGGCTCGGAACAATGCTTGAGCATGGATTGGACGGTGATCAGGAGTGTGTCTATGATCGGGTCTGCGCCCCCAGAGGTGGCGTCTTCGAACGACGACTCGGTCGCCTCCAAGAAAGTAAAGCTGCCTTGCTCGCAGATCCATTGTTCGGTAGGTTGAATGATATACGAGAGCTGAGGACAGATCGATGCCATCTCTCGGAGCTGTTCTGGAAGGTCGCTAAGGAAACCCGCAGCCTCAATGATGATATCGTGTTCCTCTAAAGAGGACTTTAGTATCACTGCCACTTAATAATGGTTTGGAGACGCACCTCGGAGCAAGATAGACGGCATAGCGACTTGACTGGCTTGCAGCACCGCAGAGACGCGGCCTCGCCATGTACACGCTGAAGTGCCAAGGGTTTGACATCTCTCAATCAAACTGGGGACGGCACTGACGCTCGTCTCTATCTCGGAGAACAAACGTATGCCACCAGCTAATTCTTCTAGCGCGCGGGCGGCGTGACTCAGAGCACTGTGGAATGGCTCGATTGTGTGACAAGAGGCGATCCTAACCGTTTCAGAATTATCAGAGAGAACATGGAGGCGGTCCCCTTGTCGGCGAAGTGTCGTATAGTCGGAAAGAGCATGGGACAACCTGCATGTGTGATAACTAGTTAAAGGGCGTTCCCGAAGGCATCATAATCCCGAATGCTTACAATGATCTTTCCTCCAGTGCTAGGGAGTACCCTGACTCCACCAGAGTGATGCCTCGGCCAAGATCCCGTGTGCCCAAGTCTGAGTGGTGATTCGAAAGCACGTTCCTGAGCGCTGGAAGACACCCGCGCAGCCGATCAAAGTAATGTTCTCCCCTCTCCGTAGATGCTATAGCGTCGTTTGCAGGCAGCAGGGGCTGTTCTCGAATCCAGCGTTCGTCCCTGAGCTGGTTGAGAACCTCGGGTTTGATATTGTATGCCAAGCCGCCGCGCTTAAGCTCTTTGAGAAGGTCGCTCCATGCTTTTCTCTTGCGGAGAGCCAAGTTCTTCTTGTGCTTCTCTCGCTTTTCTTTGGTCAGGTCCGAAGGAATAGCTTGGTTTTCAAGACCTCTGGCCGTCAAGATGATGTCGGTTGCAAGTTGTTCCACGTCCTGGGCCGTGAAGTTCATCAGGAAGTGACGAACTCGATTATCGATGAAGCCATGGAACCTGTCGAATGTCTGGCGGAGGTTCTCAAGATGAGCAGGCACCGAAGCACCACCAGCGGGCCCCGCATTCGTTAATGTGATGGATGGGAGGGGAGATGTAGTACCGAAAACAAATTGTTCAGTTTGATGGCGGCCCTCAGCGTCTCCAGCAAACAATGGGTTCATTTTCACCATGACATATTGCCTCAGAACATCACGGAATTTGCGAATAATCTTGTACAGCTGATGATGCGTCTTTTGAGCGCTCTGCTTCAAGGCTTGAACATTGATGTCTTTCCAACTGGCAAGTTTGATGAATGCTTCGACTTCTTTCTCGAGGGCACGTCTTTGATTGCTCAGTGATGCAGAGAGTTGGGGTGCGAAGATGCGGAAGTATCGCCAAGACGAATGGACGATACGACCCACTCGTCGAAGAGCTTCCTTCTGGACACCAGATTCTTGGGGCACGATATGGTGGATGAAGACCTCGAAGCTCTGGAGAAGGTCCAGACGAACTTGAAATTGGCCAAGAGAGCTGGATTGCATGAACTCGTCAAGCAGGGATGGGAGCTGCTTGAGGTATCCGTGCAAGCCTCCGGTGTCGCCATCTGAGACCTCGTCCACAGCGCTCAATGGTCCTTGTATGAGGACCTCATATAAGCGGAACCAGAACTCTGCCACACTACCGATGAATGACTGGTTCTGGAACTCCAGCAGGCCTTTCCAACATGACAGTTCTAACCTTCTCCACTCAACAATGAGGGTGGTCAGCGCATGTTGATGGGCCTTGATACTATTGTCACGGTTCGCGTACAACTCCCAATCCTGAGTCTGCATCAACAATTGCTCCGATGCTGACAAGAACTTGGCAACAGGACTGGCGAAGTCAAACGCCAAGATGACGTCGCAGCGACCGATAAGGTGCTGGAGAACCATCTGATCTGGCCAGTCTTCGAGGATGGTGATGAGTCGAGCACGGAAGGACTGGATAACATTCAACGCTTTCGTAGCCTCCGGGACGTTGGCATCCGAGTAGAAGTTGGAAGAATTCGGGGCCATGGATCTACCGCAGATCACTGCAAGGTGTGTATGCAGAATGGAGAGTTGCTGGTGCAATGCCTCTTTGTCAACCGAGTCTGAAAGTGACAGTACGTGGGTGCCGATATAGGATCGCAAGACAGTCCGTCTAAGAGCGTCGAAGTCAGCGATATGACCAGGCGTTGTTCCATTTCCAACACCGCCCATGAGTTCCAGATGAAGCACGAGAAGTTGACGTTGCCTGTCGGGAGTCACTTGATGGACGGGTTTGCTATTTTGACCATGCACGACTTCAGGTGGATGAAGAGCGTCCTCAAAAGTCGGGAACAATTCTAGAAATTCCCTTTCCTCGGCTTCGGCCTCCGTAGAAGCATCGTGCGTCGTTGTGTTCCTGCGATACAGAGAGCTGAGATCTTGCACTTTCTGATCGTCACGGGCTCGGTCTATCGACCAAAGTCGATAAATTTGCGCATAAGCAGTCCAAACGGTCGACAGTGAGGATGAACACCCGCTGGGGCGGCCATAATGCGTTGCCGCAGCCACCTTCAGGATAGTCAACTCAGCAGCTGGAATGTTCGCGCCTGGGGGTGATTGCGACTGCAATAGCCACGCACTGCGGGTGGATGGAAAAGCGACTAGAGATGTTACCAATTCCGTAGCGTCGTTCTGCGAAGACGATTGCTCTGAGGCGCACCGCATGAGATGCAAGCCGAGCCGGAGTCCTACAAATGCCAAATGGAGAATGCATGTGAGGTCGTCAAAGTCGGAATAAAGGCTCTCCATGCGCTGACAGAAGCCTGATATTGATTCCTGAATAACCACCTCACGATTGAAGGCAGATGCATCTTGAGATTCCAGGAGACGGGTCAAATCATCGATTTTGGAATAATGTATCACTTGGCTCATGAACTGCGACACCTCCGACCAAAAGGTTTGCAAGCGCGCCAAGCTGTCTCGAGCGGGAATCCTGGCTGACGCATGTTGCGTTTTCGACGAGCCCTCGATGCAGGCTTCAAGGTAGGAAATGACGTCATTTGTCTTGTTGGCTGCTGTGCGTAGCTCTAGCTGAGTGTGTAATGCGATTTGCTGCATCAAGAATCGAGACTGTTCTTGAGAGTAGTCTGCCTCGCGGCGAATGATTGCAGCAGGGTCAACAGGAACGTCAGGAACGAAGAGGTCAAGGATGACTCTGCTCAATGCGATCCAGCATCGTCCGACATGAGCAACGGCCGCCGGTAACGGTGAGCGTCCGTCTACGTGACACTGTAGTGCAGGAGTCAAGTGTTGAATTGCTTTTCGCAGCGGTTCATACGTCGTACGGCCCAGAAGATCGAGCAGAGTCCTTGATGCATTCAAACTCTCTCCTAGCAAGGCCGCACGCATATGCCTCAGCGAGCCTTCATCAAATGATGTCGCAAAGCAGGAAACAATCTGTGAAAGGGAGATGAGGTTATTGTCTACATGTTGCACTGCTGCACCGACTTACCAGAACCACGCTTTGGTTAAATAATGCTGAGAGTTGCTGAAGCCGAGAAGTATTCCCGAAGGACTGCAATACACTCATCCCAAGATGACGCTGAACCGACGCTCGGTGTTCCTCGAGCGATAGTAAGGGCACTCCTGCCAATTGACTGAAGAGGACGATAAGAAGGGGCTAGCAGAGAGCAAAAGAGTTCCACACCTCTTTGCAAGAGAGATGAGAAGGTGAGTTGGGCGGAAGATGATCCCCGGCCCTTTAAGGATGTCCTGAGGTGATTTCTCAGCCTTAGAACCGCAGTGTAGAAATCCAAAACATACTGTTTGCTCCGAATTTTGATTCCACAAAGCTTCCAGCCACTGAGTCTGTACTGTAGCGACGACAGCAGGGGCAACTGCAGGATTGTTTAAAAGGATGCACACAACAACAGGCGCGCTACGCACTCTCGCGGCCTACATCGCAGCCCCATATCAGATGTTGGTAAGACGCGAACCGCCTTAGATCCTCGTTCGGTTCTTGGAGGGCTGTTTCAATAAGCCGCTCAAGCATTCGTACAGTCACCTATAACTCTATCATGCCGCTGTCTTCACGTGTGCAAAAGCAGCCGACTTACACCTGGTTTTTGTGCCTGAAGATCGGAAAGAGCCTGCAATTCGAGCAGAAGAGACGAAGGATCACAACTCCTTTGAAGCGCAAGGTTTGTCCCCGAAGCATTGCAGATTCGCTGTAAAAGATACTCAGAAGAGTGCTTAGCATGTAGCGGAGGCCTGCTTACGTCCTTGGCTTGACTGGATATATGCACTAGCTGAGTGGCCTCATGAGGCTCTAGGTGTATTGGTAGAGTCGCGAGGGCAAGTATCTTCAATTGCTCGCGACGAGACACTAGATAGAGGTAGCTCGACGTTGGTGACCCCTCCCGGTTGAAACAAAAAACCTTGACAAACCTGCTTCCGAGTCTGATTGGATGGGCGCACATGCCAACAACCTAATTTCCATAGAGGTGATTTCGGTGGGCCTCACAGTACGTAGGTGTGACCACATTTCTACCAAACCGAGACCCGACGAAGGAGAGATTGCTTTTTCAAGAGTAGTAGATGCGCTGGCAAGACGATCGTGCGCGGGAGAATGGTTTTCCAGAGTTTTGGAGATAAGCTTCGACAAAACTTGAGCATAGGAGTGGTCAAAATTCTTGTGGGCGAGAACTTGGCGGAGTTGCCCCGAGAGACGGAGGAGTTTTGCAGATGTGTTGAAATCCTGCGGCATTGTTAGAAGGTTCTAGCGGTGGTGACGAGAACGCTCACCGTGTAAAAGCTGGATGTGCCAGAGAGTAACTGCTCGAACAGCTTCTGGGCAGCAGCTTGCACCTCCACTAGTACCGACTCGAATGCTTCCACCACGGTATGCGACAATTTATTCTGCGATCCGTTGAGAATACTGCTCGACTGGCCCATGCTGGCGTTGTCGTGCTTCTCAAGGAGTAGGGCAGCAAAAAGATCCAAGATTTGAAGTTTCAATGCATGATTTGAATGATACTCCGCCTGCTCTGTACATTGTGAACATGGTGGACAAAGCATGAAATCATCCATTGGCTATATTTCGTAAGCATATTGAGTACATGATGGTAGAAAGGCAGATTGAGGTTCCGCCTGTTATGTGAGCACTAACCAGCACATCGTCGAGTAGTCCGCCAACGTTCCGAGATATTTCCTTCAATCTCTGCCCAAGCGCTCTGAAGTTGTCCGCGAAGGATGTGTTTGCGAGTACATAGTGTAGAAGTCCGTCAGGAGACGAAACCTTGAGATATCGCTTCATGATCCGCAGCAGCGATGGTGGCAATGCGCGAACAGCGAAGTGAACAAGCGCAGGTAACGTCGCAGGGTCAGACACCTCGAAGATTGGTGCGTAAACAGCCAAGGAGGAGGATAATGAATCATGGCCAACAGCAATGGACGGCCACGAACGAGAGGAGCACAAGGATCCCGTCGGGAGTATCCCTCTGCGTGTCTCTTCGTGGGCTGCATGAGAAAATGTATCTGTTGTCGAGCCACTAGGGAGGCGGCAATACCCAAGAACACGACATGTATCCTCTTCAGTGAAAGAAGTCAACAAGGAAACTTCCAAACTGCGGTTGCGCATTGCTCTCGACAGCTCGCCGTACTGCGGGTCCACAGTCATGAAGAGACGGAAGTTTGGATGTGGCTTCAAGATCTGGACCTCGCCGTCGACAAACCCTCGTTCGCTGAGAACCAAGACCCCGTTCGGCTCGCAAAGGGAGTTAAGTCGATCGAGGACGGAAGGATTGCACATATTCGCGCCATCGAGAACAAGCCAATGACCATGCTTCATTGCTCGAATCAACGGGCCATCGACCCACTCGAAACGACCTTTTGTAGATTCAACTTCGCTCAGTTCACGTACCCTTGACTGCAAGTCTTGCTGATGAGCGTCCAACGAGGAGTCACCAGTGTCAATGATCGATAGCTCTGCCAGAAGCCCAGAGGCAGTTTCCAATACCGATGTGGGTGTCCTCAAGGCGGAGTCCAACTGGCGTTGTAACACATAGCGATACTGATATCTCGAAGCAACGCTAAAGATGGAGCGCGAGAAGGCCTCGGAGAGCTGGATAGCCTCTTCGGCGATTGTCGCGACTCGTGCAAGGTGATCGACTTGTTCGAAGCCGCCCAAGATATCATTGGTGTCGGTTGCGCTCGAAATGTGGACTTCATCGAGATAGTGACCTGAAAGGTCAGCAATAGTTCTTAGCAGATTCGTCTTACCGCTACTGCGATGACCGGTCACCACAACCAGCCATGATCTGGAAATACAAGCGCCGATGGCTTCAATTGCTGTGAGATGTATCTGTAGGATATCAGAAGGTTTGTGAGGTAATGTAACGTTGTCCCTCGTGGTGCTGTAGTGACCAATTTGGAGATGAGAGCTTGAGATGACTGGATACGGCACGTGGGCGGTCGGTAAGTCCGAGGTTGAGAAAACTTCATTGAATATGGCTTGTGCATGTGCGCGGTCTTGCAAGTTCCTGAACCTGGACAGGTAGACGATTCGGAGGAAATGTCGTGGGTGATTAGATATGGCGGATGCGCGTAAGAGTTCACCCCATCGGATGATGTCACGAAGATTGAACTCCCAGGGACTCCCTTCACGACCAAAGGAATGCCTGTGGACGACTTCCTGGTTCAGGCGGGTATTGAAAGTGATCATAGCACGGAGCACATTGTCTTCACACTCTCTGAACTGCTCCCGACAGGCGATGAGCATGTCATCAGGAGTGAGCTCTTCGACGTAAACCTTGGTAAAGCGGTCAAGGAAGGATTTTGGAAGGCCTTTCCTGCCGCCACCTTGGTGCAAAGGATTCTGGGCAGCAAACACTCGGAACGAGGGATGTCGAGTAAAGCTTCGCCCCAGTTCTGGGATATAGACGCTGCCTCGATGATCCAGTATCGCGTTTAAGCCTTCCAGAACTGCCTGAGGAGCGAGGTTCATCTCGTCGAGGAGAACCCAGTGGCCTTGCTGCATCGCTCGCAGAAACTCGGCATCTTTCCATGCAAACTCTCCAGGCGCACCATTTTCCACGGGTAGGTCAGTCCCAAATAAGTCGATCAGATCTGTCTGGTCTGAGAGGTTGATACGACACAAGTGATAACCAGCTATTTTCGCCAAGGCAGTGATAAGCGACGTTTTCCCGACTCCGGGGCTTCCTTCTAGGAGGACTGGTTTGTGAAGTTGGCACGCCCTGACCACCCGCATGGCATTTTCGCGTGCAGTTGGCGCCTGCAGATTGAAACCGTGCATCACAACGTTCTCTGGGCCCTTGGGGATCGCGAAAGGGCCGAGTTGAGCAAAGAGTGATGGGTCATACGCATGTAAAGACGCTTCGCTCTCAGTGAACAGGACAAGATCGTGCAGTTTGCGAATGGCCTCGTCCTTGATTTGTTGCAGGACAGGTGGTGAATACGTCGCTGTTTGTGGTAAAGAGCCCAATCCGTCCAGGAAGGTCATGTGGGCGGCATGGTGCTGAACTAGAAGTGAGTGGCGGAAGTTGCAGAGAAGTTCACCGGACTTACGAATACTTCGCTTGCCTGCATCATCTCATCCCTGTCAGGAGTAAACGCAGCATTGGAAAACGCAACCCAGGCCTACGATGCAATGAGTGGGACAGTGGAGCTATCATCCACCAAGCACTCACCAACATATCACGCAGCGTGCAAACAGAACGATCGCCAACTTTCTCGCGAAGCCAATTGGTAAACTGCAGAAGAGGGGTAGTGAACGCTTTCAGCGCGTCGTGTGTCCAGGAACTCTCTACAATCATCTTGAGGTCAGATGGATCATCGACTTGGGGTACCCATATCTCCGTGAAGCGATTCCGGAGCGCGGGCGAGAGTTCCTTCTTCCCGTAATCTCCTCCAGGATTCATCGTTGCGAGGAGCTTGAAGGACTCAACAGCACGGACGGCAGGGTATTCACCGTCTATGCCCCCGCGCTCGGCGAGTACAATCGTCCGGTCGGGTTCCAGGACGCTGTTAAGTCGCTCGAGCACGGAGTCATCAGCCAAGGAGATCTCATCAAGGAGGAAGACATCGCCGCCCCACATGGCTCGAATAAGGGGACCATCGTGCCACTCGAACAGCGACTCAGATCTGAGGAGACTCTTCTGCAGCTCCCGGAGAGATGCCTCCAATGAGGAATCCAGGTTGGTCTTCAAGAGTGTGGTAATCTGGGTAAGCAACCCCTGAGCATCCGTAGGTACGTTAACAACACCGGCGTCAGCGAGGAGAGACATTGCATCGCGATGGATACCTGAGGCAGCTGATCCACGATTGCGCACAGGTCGCAAACCGCCAATGAGGTCTGCCGTTTCGGTGTTCTGATGGCAGCTGAGGGTGTGGAGATGCTTGGACAAAACTTCTGCATAAAGTTGACAAACGGATGTCTTGCCCGAACCAGTCTCTCCTACCAATAAGACGGGTTCGTTGAACCGCACCGCACGAGCCACCAGGACAAACAAACGTCGCATAGCGTGGGTCCAGACAACGTGGCGCGACGAGGGTACGGGACACCCAATGTATGCCTCGACTTCAGGGCCGTGTAAGTTGTAGAGTGCTTTCTCGTCGATTCGAACCTTCATGACAGTCTCGATGACTTCCTTGACCACAAGCTTGTCCTCGTCGCGGCGAGCACGTTCCGCTAGTAACATGTATCCATTTTCCGCCAACTCTTGATAGCCAATGGCGTCTCTACCAGCCCATCGGAACAGGTCTCGCAAGGTGGCAAAACCCTGTTTGCTCTCAAAAACGCGCCCAGTCTGCCGGCGTTTCTGGAGTTCGCGGAAGACACTGACGATGCGTTGCCCATACGAAGGTGCGATCCGACAGCGTTGGCACAGGATGGATTCAAGTTCTGCCTGTGGTACATCCTGGAAATGAACCTCAAGGAAACGATTGCGGAAGGCGCGTGATAGAACCTTGCGGCCAGCGTACAGGCCTGGTGGATTTTGTGTGGCGAAGAGCAAGAAGTGAGGATGCGGCCTGACAACCTCTTGGGTCTCTGAGATGACTAGTTCGCGATTGTCATCCAGTAGTCGATTCAACGCCTCGAGTACGTCCGTTGGTGCTAGATTAAGCTCGTCTAGGACGATCCAATGGCCGTACCTCAGAGCATGAACGAGTAGGCCATCTTTGAACACAAGTTTGCCAGTGACTGGATCGGATACGTATGACCCAATGTACTCTTGGATATCGGTATGCTCGTGGTTGTTGATACGGATGAATTGGTGACCGGTTCGGCGGGCGAGGTGCTCCACAGCACTGGTCTTCCCACTGGACGTTGGACCTTCGATGAGTACTGGGAAACGTCGCGTGAGGACGATGCGAGCTAGGTCAATCAACTTCTTTTCCACTGAGGGAGTCATGATGTAGTCCTCCATCGGATCTCCGGGGAGTGGGCCCTTCTCCAAGTAGAAAGGACCGAACTTGACGAACTCGTCGGCAGAGCGGGACGCCGGAAGGGAGGGCTCTCTTGTTAACAAGGACTTGGGATTACGGACCCCAGATAGAACATGCTTATGAGCGAGACCCGTGACAACGTTCGCGCTCGTCTTGTCAAGCACCATAGTGAACGCCATCAAGCAGCCCTCCCACAACGCTCGGCGCAGGCTGTACATTGGAGCGATGTCAGCTGCAAACGTAAGGGCACGGGCGAGCGTCCGCATGCTGTAGTGAGGTCTGTGGTTTGACCCGTCAGCCAGCTGACGATCCTCGGTCAGATGTTTGACAGCGGTATAGAACTCGGCGACATTCATGATCGCAGCTTTATCTCCGACTGCGCAGTTTCCAATATATTGGTGAATGATACTGAGAAGCGTTTCGCGATCAGCGTCTGGTGGAGGAACGTCAATCTCTGTGAATCGTGCTCTGATGTTGGGAGGGAGGTCCTTTTTCCCTACGTTTGTGGCGGGGTTCATACAAGCGAAAAGACGGAAATCAGGATGACGTGGAACTGCCTCCAAAGTTCCCTTCTCGGTCAACGTTATGGATGCTGTCGGGCCGCTGAGCAGCCCCGTAATGCACTCGAGTGTTTCAGAGCTCGCCAAGTTAATTTCATCAAGAAGTATCCTAATCAAACGTTCAAATACGATTAGAGGGATGAAGAGCACGGAAGACATACCAATCTCCAGAGCGGAGTGCCTTGACAAGAGGTCCCTCCACGAAGTCGAAGGCAAACTTGCCCTGCCCTTGGGCGTGCTGCATGTCGAATTCGTCGACGTCCCGCTGGAACTTGTCCCAAGCCACTTCAGACTGCTGAAGCGACGTTTGATTGAGTTTTCTTCGCTTCCTTGGTCCTTCTGCTTCAACGGACGCTGGGGCAGGTTCCCTGCGGGGATTAATTATTACTTGCCTGTACGCCACAAGACTCACGCAAGACTCACAGCATCTCTTCATTCAATTTTGACTCGATCCTCTCTTTCGCAAGCCGCACCGACTCTCTCCACAGAATCGCAGCCCTCTTCCATTTACCCTCCTGGACAGCTTTTCTCACTGACTCTTCGAACTTGGCATTCTTCTTCCGACTAAACGTATTTCCAAAAAGTTCCAAGAAGCGCGCATGTAATTCCGACGCGGGAACACGGGCATCGACCGGTTTAAAACCACCAAGCAGGTCCGATGACTCCGTTTGGTGTGAGAGATTGAGCGAGACGAGCGGACGGTGGAGAAGGGATGCAAGGCGAGTGATGGCACTCGTTTTTCCCGTACCCGTCTCACCCGTCAAGAGGACGGGTTCGCAGAGAGAGATAGCGGTAGCGATACGTGAAAGGAGGCATACCGCGGGTTTGTGCATGGCGAATGGGCGGGTTGGTACAGTGAGGAATATCGACTTGGAAGGCCGTGCGATGATGCGCACGCGCCCAACGTGCACAGACACAATGTCACCATTGACGTCCTTCTCCTCGTCCCATGAAGGCACTCGCCCATTGAGAACCCATTGTCGGCGTTCAACATCCAGGCCAAGACGATCGGCGATAAGAGCAGCAATGCGGTCGGAGTGGGCTTGAGCTGGAGCTGTAAGCGCGCCTGCTCCGAAGAAGACGTCCCTGGCTTCCAAGAAGGTCTCCTCGCGAAAGGTAGGGTTTGGGAAGAGCGAGGTTAAGGAGACGACATCTTGATTTTGAACTTCCACGTCCATGAACCTATGAGAGGAGGGAAGTAAGGCCTCGACCCGGCGGCAGAACTTCTCCAACTCCCTCAGGCCGACAGGTCTACTCGAGGCTGTCGCTCCCAGCTTCTGCACATCCAACCAAATTTGAATGATTGCCTGTGCGGGTTGTCCTCCTAATCTAGGGAACCGCGAACCGATGATCAGTCTGACCTCTTCTGGCGAGGGCGCATTGACGAGGACTTCATGGAATTTGTGTGCTCCGTAGAAGGTTGGACTCGGTGTCTTGCCATAGGCAAATGGTGAAACTGAGCGCGTCGCAAACAACGCAAAGCGTTCCGAGGCCCTCACTTTGCCTTTGTTCGGAACATCTATGCTCGCTCGTCCACCAATCCAGTTCCCTGGACCTATAGACTCAGCAAGGGGCTTTATCAGCCCTAGCACCTCCATACTCCCTCGGTCGATGTCTTCAAATACTAGCCATTTCCCCTCTTTCATAGCGCGGACGACCACACCATCTTTCCATTCGAACGTTCCGAGTTGCGTAGGGGAAGACACGTAAGACCCGAGGAGTGAGCGAGGGTCGAGAGATGTGTCGGCAAGGTGAACAGTGACGATTTGGTCCTTCACCTCAGGGAAGAGGCAAGAAGCAAGGTGTGAGAGAAAAAGAGACTTTCCCGACGATGGGGGGGACGAAACAAGAGTAGGGAAGCGAAGCGAGGTAAGAATGGCGAGCTTGCGGATGGAGTCGACGGCAGAGGGTGTTGCGATGACCTCTGAGGGGGGTGAAGGGATGGGTGAAGATTTGAACATCACTATGCCATGGATGTTGACAACCCAGGGGCTGGTGGTGACATCTTCAGAACGAGATAAAAGTATCTATTGACAAAAACTTACGATAAATCACCCTCTGACAATGGGTGAAGACCGTCCCCCTCTTCCAATGAATAGAAGTCCGGGCCAGCCACAAGAGAATCACGGACATCATGAATTCGTTTGAGCTCCAGAGCTGGCATCAACCACCCATCGATGATAATTTGACTCCCGTCAATATTTTGACCATACGTCAACGGACAATCGGCACCACCAGATTCACCGAGCACTCGTGTCTCTAATTTGGTGCGCTCTACTTCGGCCATACCAGTATGTAGTGCATAACATCTAATTGCTAGATACCTGACCGCGGTGTCAGGGTGAGATGTGACGAAGAGAGCTGATAGCGGTGATGTAGGCCATAAGAGGTCCGTAGGGAGAGGTCTATTGGCTCGGAGTAGGCGATAGTAGGCAAGAAGTAGGCAATGCAGACGCGTTGCATCTAATGCGGGGATCGATGAACTCTCTTCGACAAATCCGAGTGGGCCCTGCGAGAAGCATGGCCGTCGCAAAAATGCAGATAAAATTCTATCACACAGTAAATCTTTCGAATGGCGATATTGATCAAAAGACACTCACGGAAAAAGCTCCTCGTGGTTTTCTATCAACACACAGAGGGCAACGAACTTGTCTTCTTCGTCTTGTTGGTCTTGTAGCCATCTGGCGCAAAGATCTGTGAGCAAGGGTCTGAACAAGGATGATACTGTTATGGTGAGAGAGGGAACGGCCAGTAGTCGAGATAGTGTTGCAAGTAAGTCTCTGGCTGAGGATGCAAGTGATATCTGGCTGGCATAGATGGAATCTGGAGGTAGGAGGGCGAGCAGCGCACGCGTCTGTTTTGCGAGATTGATTGTTAGAGGGTCTTGACGTGTATTAGGAAGAAGCAACATGATGGCCCCCGGAGAGTGAGGTAATTTTGTGGACTGAGCAGTACAGTGTCAATACTTGGCTATTTAAGAGATGCAATGCAGATACGATGCAATGCGAGCTCGTTGTTGCCGACGATGTCGAGATCGTTAAAAAAGCTGCCAATACGATCCGATCCGCATTTGGAAGATCTCCCTGCACGTGATTGTGAGAAATAAACCAATTCTTTTTATGGATTATCGATAATGCTGTCTTGATCGCGTTTTGTGGTGCAGGGCGGTACAAGGGTTGAGTCAAGTTCTCGTCGTACCACATCACCTCCAAATCGTCTTCCTCCAAATCGCGTAGCAATGGTCGCGGATCCAAAAATTCTCGATATCAGAGGCCAAAGTCTCAAGCTCAATACCGCAGCGGATGTCACTCCACTCCTCGAAGGCTATGACCCAACATTAGTCGAAGAGGTCCATCTCGGAGGCAACACCATTGGCATCGAAGCGGCACAAGAGTTCGCAAGGTTTTTGGAAAAAACACGAACCCTGAAGGTATTCCTCTCATTGGTGCATCTTCTCCTCTTCAAACCCCTGATCATGTCCAGGTCGCAGACTTTGCTGATATCTTCACCGGTCGACTCATCTCCGAGATCCCAGATGCCCTCAAGGCTCTCTGCGATGCAATAGAGCCCAAATCCACGATCGTAGAAATCAATTTGAGCGACAACGCATTTGGCGTTCGCTCCGTCGAACCCATGCGCAACCTTCTCGAGCAGAACCGTTTTGAGATCCTCCGACTCAACAACAACGGACTTGGCCCAGAGGCGGGGACGATGGTTGCGGGATGGCTAAAGAATTCTGCAGAGCTCAGCAAGGCGAAGGGCTTAACGTCGAATCTGAAGACGGTCATCTGCGGGAGGAATAGGTTGGAGAGCGGATCTGCGGGCGCTTGGGCAGATGCCTTTGCCGAACACGGGACGCTGGTGGAGGTCAGGTTGCCTCAGAATGCCATCTGGACAGCAGGCATAGAAGCACTAGCGCGGGGCCTATCCAAGTGTCCTAATTTGCGATATCTGGATCTCCAGGATAACACGTTCATCAAGGACGGCTCGAAGGCAGCTGTCAACGCGTGGGCGGAAGCATTGCCCAAGTTTCCTGCGCTAGAAACTCTCGTCTTCTCGGACTGCGTGCTGTCAGAGGACGACAAGGATGAGGTACCCCCGCTCCTGCAAAAACTTGCAGAGGGATCGAATCCAAACCTCGCAAACCTGCAGCTGCAGAACAATAACCTCAAGGCGGCAACATTTAAGTTTTTCGCAGAATCACTGCAATCCTTGCCGAAGCTGAAATGGCTAGAGCTGCAGTGGAATGACATAGAAGATGAATCCGAAGATGACATTGATACCATTCGTCAGGTGATGAAACAACGCAGTGGAAAGCTACTTTTGGAGGAAGAGGAGGAGGAAGAAGAAGAAGAAGAAGCTGCAGGAGAAGAGGAAGAAGAACAGCCACCAACCAAGGAGGCTCAGAAGACCGAGGAAGCGGCGGATGCGCTCGCCGACATGATGAACAAAGTTACCATCCACTGATGATTTGGTTCGAGGTAGAGGTTCGGTCGGCTGCAGTCACGAAATTTCATGTTGTATGTTGGTTGGAAGGGATAAGGGCATGTATACCAGTTGGACACATCACAACGAGCTGCCTTCAATACAAAAAATATTAAGCACTCTAACAAGCGTTAAGTGGGAATCAGAGTAGTTTTCTGGGTTTGACGTGACGCCTTGGACTTGCCTGCAGTGAATGCGGTACATACTTTCTGTAAAATACTTTTCACTGCTTGAACACAAAGCATCCATTTCCTGAAGCTCGTCCGCGCTCAAATGACCTTCGACAACTATGGCTCGGATATACACCCGCTATAAGATGGGAGCGATGGTGATAACCTCTGTATTCTTTTGGATATACCGAGAATGCGAGCGTGCCTCCTACCCGGGCCGTGCCTTACAGACCATCCACCGGTCCTCAACACCTTCTTTGGGTCTAAGGTGCCCGTCCCGACACCTCTCCTGTATCCACTCGTCAAACCGCACTATGGTCGTCTCGGATCCAAAGCTGTCAAAGAACAGTCGTCTCCCCAACCACGATCGCGTCTCGCTCGATGAAGATAGCTCCCGATAAGCATTTCGGACAACTATCCAAGCCCTGTCGCGTGTTTTTGAACGAAGTCGGGAGATGAGCGCATAAACAGCGTCTCGAGGTAGATTAGGGAACGTTCCGATGTATTTGGGATTCGGGCGAGGACGCGATGGAGGTAATAAATGATCAAATGCATCGGGATGAGATAGCTGCTCGAATCGGACAAAGTTTTGGGAGCGCAGACTTTGCGCCAGCGCCGAGACCCAGGAATATCCTGCAGACGGTCGTTCAAGGTATTTGGGAATGATCTGTCTGATCTGTTCAAAGTAGGTCCTTTGTGAAGGGTATGAGGTAACGAGATGGTGGAGTAGTAGGACAAGTATTGTGGCGAGACCAGACGGTTGCGGAGAGGTGGTTTTTGGGTAGATGTCGGGTATGAGATGGGATAGGATGGAGGTCGTTTGCACCGGTGAGTCGAAGATAACCGACAAGTAGAGGGAAGTCTCGTAAACTGCGCGGATTGTTGTGAGATTTACTAACTCACACCACAGCACCAAACTAACCTTCCAGCGCAAAACCGTCCCTCCTACCGGATGAGAACAGACCTTCGCGTAACTTACCTGCAAAGTGTAGCCTGAGTACCCATTGACCTCCGATTAACCTTCGAAAGCGAACTGCTCTCGATGTAACTTACGGAACAGTATCGAAATGTTCTCCTGGCTATCTTGCTTTTGTCTCATCGCTGAGTCGGTGAGAGACTTGGAAGGATCGGCCATATACAAGTCCCAAAATGTTTTCAGCTGCATCAATGTTGATTGGCACCATGATGCTTCCTATGAATGAAACGGTGGCCCTGCAACGTACTTTCTTATTGATGAAAGCTCTGTACTCTTCCTGCACAGCACGATCTTTCAACCTGGACAGCTAAGCATCATCTAAAACAGTTCATTTAACGCCACTGACATGCTTACGAGTCACCATCTTTCTCGAGGCCACTGCTACGGCTGACGGAAGCGATGTGTTCCATGTGACGGTTGTTGCCAGCCTGTCCACCGCGACTTGTATTAAACGGTACTCCTCGGCTTCCCGGCTGGGTACCTCTTCCTTGCCATCGTCCTCGGCCCTCTCCGCGTGATGGTCTCATGTAACACTAGTTCGGGATCACGGTAGATAGTTGGATCAGGTGGTCCCGGTCAGAGTCGCCTTCCGACTTTACATAAGCTTAACGAAATTTGCCAATCAAGGTCACATGATGCTTTCCCACCCATTATGGCTCGCACCTCACCACATCATGCATCACAAAAGTTGCAGAAAGTTGACATTGCCCGATATGTATGGTACCGCTTGGTAACACATGACACATCAACGACACGTCATATCTGTGATGTCACATGCGATTACATGCATGATGCTATGTCTGACCAAAACCCTGTCCGTCATAGTAGATATATAACATGTTTTGTAGACATCGTCCAGACAATATAAGACACATCAATGTCTGGTTGAGGATTGAAACTGCAAGTGCCTGGCTGTGCCTACAGTGCTCCTCTTGCGCCCAAAATCATTC
>KN819330.1:553603-566502 GCA_000827475.1 Paxillus involutus ATCC 200175
GGAAATGTCTGCCCTTAAAAGACCGTACCCCCTCCTTGGGAGCTGTCAAGCTCACCAACACGTCAGGCACGATACCCATGCCTTCCTCGTTTCCCTTCTCGACGTCCCATCCGCTCGGAATGTCGACGGAGACTATAGGTTTCCTCGCGGACGATAGAAATGGTAAGACCTCATTGAAGGGCGCTCGGACGGGGCCCTTGAATGAGAACCCGAAGATGGCATCCAGGATGACATCAGACGAAGAGAGCGTCGAGCGGAGGGTGTCCATGGAGGCGTTATAAGGCAACGACTCGATCTTCATGTTCTCGCATTGCTTTTGCAAGCGCTGTGTGTATCGGAAGATGGTGAACTGCAAGAAACTCAGAACACGATGCGCAGAAAGGCTGACCTTGTAGATATCCTTGGACCCTGGCTGACGACGCAATCAATGCAAATATTGTGCGTCATCTTAGGACTTAAAGGAAAACATACCTTGGGCATGTAGATAGTCGGTTCATAGCCAAACATACCTAGCCAGGACCGCCGTTAGTGTACGCTAAAGCAAGACTAGGCAGTGGCGCAACGTCGCACAACGTACCTAGGTGCCTCGCTGCTACCAGTCCATCGCCACCTTGGTTGCCTGGACCGCAGCATACGAGAACCTTTCGATATTTCTCCTTACTGTAGACCGTTGCAAGTGCCTGAGCACATGCTAGTCCGGCCAGCTCCATCAGCTTCAGCCGGGACATAGTCAGATTCTCATTGTTGTGCACCCTCGATGTGAACCATTTAGTACCTGGTCGATGCTGAACGCCCCAGCCAAGCCCATAAGCTCCTCGTCAATCTAGAGAACGTGTTTTGGCGACGCCAGTACGGGGATACAATGTATGCCGCCTACTTGTTGAGCAAGTTTCGCTGTGAGATAACGGATCGACATGATGTACTTGGTCAAAGCCAGTGTTGTGACTTGTCACAGTAATGAATATTCTGACTCAGGGGTTTTCCAACGTCTCCACATCGCACACAAGGGAATGGATGACCTTGTCGGTCCCCGCAGGTTGGGATCAATACAGTACAGTATAGGTACAAGGAAGCCATGAAAGATGCGTGCACACTGCGATCGCGAGCGACTACAACAATAAGAGGCCAAAGGTGATCAACAAGGAGGACAATAAGGATAAGATGAGACATTCCAATTCGGGGTTTTTTTTTGGAGAAGTGAAAGGGAAGGTGCTGCCGTAACCTTCATGATGCAGCAGGCTTCGCACACACGCGACGGTGTTCTTCCCAGTCCTTCCTCTGATGTTCAGGCGAGCAGTATTTGACCAGCCTGCACTTGCTACAGACGAGACCGCTAGTGGTTGATGTGTCGGCGCTGTCGGCACTACTCTGGGACCCCTCACTGCTCTCAGCATACCGCTGGGTCTCCTCGTTAAAGCAGGCATTGCAATCGATCCAGTTGCACATCTCTTTGACTTTGACTTTTTTCCCATACCGACCACCACGTTTTATCGATAGAATTGCCGCTCCATCAATGCCTCGTCTGGGAAAGCGGATCATTTCACAATCGTCGTTGCAGCAGGGATTTGGGCATCCGCTGGGGAAGTCGAAGAAAATATCTTTGGCTGGTACGAATAGCGGATGCGTGAAAAGAATCTGGGAGTAGGAAGTCGTCTGATGGGAAAACAAGATGATGAATGGTGGTCGTTTTTCGTATAGGATGGCTCGGAACACGAGGTCGATCTGAGGGAAACACGGTGTACGCCGTTGTTTGAGTAGCGTATGGCTCAAACGCATGTCTGAATAGATCTAGGGTAAGATTTTCTGCGGTAAAGGGAGGGAAGATGACGAACGATCATATTGAATTTGGCTTTCGATGCTTGGTTTACATGTTCGACCACCGTATGCATACCGGCACACGAGCTTGAAATATTCCGTAACATCGTCCATCTCCTGTCGTTTCATATCGGTCACGATAATATACACGTCGTCGCAACCGTGATCATGCATGCCTCTCAAGAGCATGAGTTCGGGAAGCTGCAGGAGTATCAGCATGCACGATAGGGTTAGCGATCGACTCGGATGCCATACCATTGTGAATACAACGGGCATCATCGAAAGCTTTCTGTCTTGCATCGATCGGTGATGGTAGACATGGGTAGTCCAGGTGCGGTCAAGAGGAATGAGGCGCCCGGTGTCGACTGTCCGACAGAAGATGTTCTCTGGGACAAATTCCCCTTTATTCCATGCGATGACTTGACGTCTTAGAGTATTGGATGCATGTTTGCGCTCCCTAACACCCTGAAACCATTCCCAGTACGCGTCATTGCGATGCTCGAGCCACTTGTCGATGAGCATGTCGGTGGCATCGTGATCAAGAGTTTTGCAGACGAGCTCGCTCATCGCGAGTGTCGGCTGTGAAAGAGCAGAGTAGTGTCGAGCTCGCCTCGTCATCTTGCAGCAATAATGGACAATTCAAGTAGATGAACTCGATAACGGAAAGACGCTTCAACTTGAGTATAACACGCCGTTACGGTGTAATTGAGAACGAGAACGATTACGGCAGGCGGTCATGCAGCTCCTTACCACGAACACACCGGCCCTAAATTATGCCAAGCCAGATCGGTCCGTGTTGCGTGTAGTCCTATCTAAGATACCATGACAGGAGAACCGTTACAGCCAACACCGCAAGCTCAAGACATTCTCCAAATAATAGAATCACGAAACATCCAATCTCCCTTCCCTAGTGAGCAAACCGACACTTCGCGGATTTTGCGCAGCAGGTACACGCTCCTTCGTCTACACAGCTTGTCAGAGAGCAAAGACATTCTCGACAAAAATTAGCCTACCAATGTTCAAGCGAAGACACGAAGTCTCGCAAGTACCATCGCCTGCTTCCAGCAGATCTTGGAGCCGCTCATGCTCTTCAACATTCCGCCCACACGGTCCTTTCCAGTACACCTTGCTCCTTAGGTGGGCAGGAAGATACCCGCTGTGGAAAATGTGGTTCGTAAGCTGGGCAACCAGCTCAAACTTCGTCTCCGCGGCGTCAAACTTGACACGCTGTGCAACAACAGGCGCAGAAGGCTTGTGGAGGTAATGGTAACTGAACCAGACCGCAGGCAACAAATCAGCTGCAAATAATGTTAGTGCTAGAAGCGCACTTCGGTCAACTTCACTTGCCAATAACCAGTCTGAGGGCGGATTGAGGACACTTTCCAGCGCCATTCTTCAGCAGCTCCTCAACTGACTGGCCACTTTGGACCCGTTGACCCTCATGATTCTCCCAGAACGAGACAGGCCGGTGCTTGGCTTCGATGAAGCCTTGGCGAAAGAGGTGTTCAAGAACATCCTCCAGGTCCAAAAGTCGGTGATTCTGGAATTCCAGCTCGATGAGCTGGGCAGTCACAGGCTTTGTGCAGCGTGACACCTGGTGGTAAGTCAACCAAAGCTCGTTGTGGGTCATGATGAGCGCGCAGAGGAAGAAGGAGACAAGTGTTGAAAGCAAAGGAAGAGAGAAAGCGGACTGAGGAAGTTGAGCACTTCATGAAGCCCTTTTATATGTTTTGCGCGGCCCCAAACAATTTGGCTGTGATAATTGTGAAGAGTGCTAGTCGTGACTCGCTTAGAGGACAGGCACTCCGAGTCAGTCGCGGAGGACGTCAGTTGCCCGATGATCGGGCCGGAATGTTTAGTTGACACCCTCCTTGCGAATTCACCAGCTGAACCACTAGCAGGATTGTACATTCCTATCAGGATCCCAAAAACCTTGCACGCAAACTCCAGAGCATTGAAGGCAGGGTCAAGTATCAGCCCATTGGGATCCAGTCTGGCGCCTGCCGAACCAGTAGCAAAGCAGGCTTGTGTGACACCGTCAACTTGAACGTTTCAACTTCAATCCCCCCTCACTGCTTACTACCCAAAGCTTCTAAGTTCGTGGCCCTAGGCCTCAGAATGATTGCTCGCAATCTGTGCCAGAATTACAGTCCCAGAGGTCTTAATCAAGCATACCAGTAACCGTCAACGACCCCCCAGACGTGGTAGGTTTTCGACTTCTGTTACCAACCCAGGGTTGGTTGCTGATGTGTGGTCTCGTGAACAGACTAATTCGTCAAAGGTTCTGGACTGTACGTGTCAGACTCATGCCATCGTTTGTACCTGCGTTTATTGCTATTCCTGCTGATGGGCGCAAGGGTCACCGTCATGACTAAGTGCACAGGACTGAACAACCCTTACATGCGGGGCCTTTCTCCACACGAGATGTAACTGAATGGAGGAACAAGGTCCTGGAATCTCATTCGGTGCGTATGTGACTCGCGTTCGTCGTTTTTGTGGTCTCATGTCGTTTTCTAGAGGCATGTAGTAAGATGCATGAGTGCGAGCACACCTATCGAGCATAAATATCCACTCAATTTCAGCCAGGACCTGCAAACTACAACCTTGCCATCCATCCGATTCTAGCGTACGTCCTATCGCGAACAAACAAAACACATAGCCGTCATGGGTAATTGCTCGGTTCACCTAAATCCTTATGTATGTACCTGTGATCGCGACAAAGTTCTTGTGGCGATATTTAATCATGTTGGTCCGCTATTTTGGAACTCGTGTTCCTGCCGAGCTAAACCAGGTTAGTCACTGTCATTGTCAGTACATACTGCTGCCAGCTGACGATATCCCACGGGTGGTAGATCGCTAGCCATATAGGTAAGTTATTCCTCCGAGAGATTCGCTTCATCTAAAAGGGAGTCTGACGACTCGAAGCTCCCACTTGTTTCGTGTTACAAGGACTCTTGGTTTCTTTCTGACACTGATGTGCACATTCCCTAGGTATATTACCTTCTTCACGCCTGCTAGGCAACCATCTGTCAAGTATCGGAAAAGTCTTACCGACAAGGAGAACATTGCAAGAACCCCTCGGCTGTTCCGTGTCTGGCAAGGTTTTGCATGCCTTTTTCGTCGTGGGCACACGGCAACGACATGTCACAAGTCGCTAACTTATGCAGATCTCCACGCGAAGCTTATTGCTCTATGTCGCCAGAATGCCTGTCCATGACAGCTCTCTTGTAAACAAGTATGCCGACATTTGGACAGACTGGTCGGCTTATAAGGAGTGGAGCGACTGCGCCCTGAAACCGCAAGTCAGCAATGTGGACTACCTCCCTAAAAGTCGAATTTCTCGTGCTCGACACTCCATCGTGGAAGGGTCAGCAAGGTCTCCAAATGACCGCTAAACGATACACCGCGCCGTTTTCTGAGCCTGAGGGTCTAACCTTGCTATTCGCACATGGTATCAGCGCTCGTGAGTACATCATGCCTCCTCTGAAAACTACTCATGACTTTATACAACAGATAAAGAACAGTGGGAGCCAACGCTTCAGCGGATATTCCATAACCAACGTTTCAAAGCAAAACATCACCGTGTTCGGGAAGCCTGGTCGTTCGACTGGCTTAACCACGGAGATGCCGCTGAGTTGAACAAAGAAAAGTTGCAGCGTCGTCCACCAGGGGATGTCTGTAAGAAATTTCAATACATTCAAGGGACCGCGTCTTATTCCAGATAGCGGCTGCAGAGTGGGGCCTTGCCATTGCCTCGTTCATTAAATCCCTGCGCACCAAGGGGCACCGGTTGGTTGCCTTTGGGCATTCCGCAGGAGCGGGTGCTATGTAAGTGCCCCTTGATAAACAATTTCTCCTCCTGAATAGTTTGTTGCAGAATGCTCTCTACAAAGGAATTTCCGCCGAGCAGTCCTCCTTATGTGGCACTTTTTCTCGTCGAGCCTTCTATGCTGACCAGGAAATTGTGGATGACCCATCTCGCAGAGAGAGAATTGGCTGTGAGAAAGAGCATGAACGCTGCTCTACGCAGACAAGATTCATGGAGTACTCTAGAAGATGCCGTCGAGTACCTCCGCCGAATGAGACCTTGGAGTGTTTACGACCCTAAAGTGCTTGATGTTTTCAAGGCAAGTAGTAGCTTCCTTTATCGCCGTTCAGGTGGAAAGGCTGATTGCTTGCAGATGTACGGGTTTCGGACGGTATCTGCAGGAGAGGGTGACGAAAAGACAACTCATGTCGTGCGCAAGTGCAGCGCTCAGCATGAGGCACTTGCCTACGCTGACATCGAAAGTCACTTTGAAGCGGTCGAGCAGTTCACCCGTATTTGTTATACGATCCCGCTGCACATCATCTTCGGAAGTAAACAAGATTATATGTGAGCGTCGTCCTATCTCATGAGAAAGGGGCGAGGGACTGACATTATGCCAGACCGTCGTATTTTCACGACTGTGTGACCAACGTCTCAGAGGGTAGAATACCTGTGTCTGTCGTAACGATACCAGGTCCAGGACATGTGGTACGGTTCGCCACCTGTGCTTTATTTAGATCTGACTGAAGGGTCCCCCAGATCGTACAGGAAGCCCCTGACGCACTAGCGGACGGTATCTGCGTCGGACTCGACTTAATAAATCCTTCTTTGCGTCCCACTTCCCTGCATCGATTGTGACGATTCCTTGGACACGGTACCGCGTACACTGTAACATAATATTCCCAAGTTGACACGTAAGAGGTATTAATATATCTTACCCCATGCATTTGCCCACTACTTTCCGTCAGTTCCGTGACCCTGGCGAGTTCCTTCATGAAGCTTCCCAGACGTGGCCGGCATCAGACATTGATGCTTGTGATTGACATAACATTGATAGCAATCATGATGGGCATGGACAGAGAGCTGTCATATTTTACACATTTAATTGCCTAATTTCCACAGTCCATCTTTGGTCGTGACCAGCCCTTCTCTCTTTGCTGCCTCCATGAAGCTACCCAACTGCTCGATGGTGCGGTCGTAACCAGCAGCGAACTTAAGCATTACTTGTATGCGATCCAGCGGAAGTGCACCCAAGTTCGTGAGCATGCCCTCAATGAACTGCATTGCGGCGATCAGCACCCGAGGAACTGAATAGTACTGATAACCTTCCTCACCTTCCAGTAAACCCTCATCTGCTCGGCTTGCTGCTGTTGGATGCTCATTACTGGCGGAAGCTCATCTTCTGCTGCAGCTGCCAGTGGATAGTTAGAAGGTGGTTGAGATCCATACAGCAGAGGTGTATACCTGGTCTTGGTGCGGAAGTCCTGGTTCCTGAGCTCGGTTCTTCGGCTATGGAGAGCAGCCTGAACACATTCTCGTTGTCCTCTTTGAGGACATGCATGTCAACCCAGGTAGCCAGTGCTTTCAATGCCGCGCTTCGGCTGACAGCGCCCACCCGTGACATCAGCTCGTCAACGGTCCATGTATCTGGCGAAATCGCAGATGAGAACGTTAGCCATACACCGGGGCCAGCAAGGGCGGGGACTTGTACTCTTTTCTGAGAAAAGCTCGATGAATGCAGCTTCCAGCGGCGGAACGTCCGCATCGACTTTGCGGTCTTCTAGCTCGAGTTCCAGATGCACACGGCCGAGGTGAGGTAACCAGCGGAGAACTTTGTCCGGTTTGAAATGAGAGAACCCTTGTGCGTACTGATGTTGCAGTCTACGAATTCCCGTCAGTGTGAGTTGTGGGATTGGCCTGCGTTGGACTTACTCCTTGAATTGACCTGGCATGACGATTCCGCTCGTTTCCAAAGCTGGCCAGAAATGTCGGGATATGATCGTTGGATGCATGATGGTCTATTGCTGATGAGTACAATCACGCACAAAGGGCACTAGGACTTACAGCATGCTGGGACTGGACGTGTTGGTCTATTCGCCGAGAATCAGTCATATCTCGGAGCATCACCTCGCACACTTGCAACGCGGACTCCCCAAAGCGAATTTTGAGAATCTCGATATTACGTCGCTGGGAGGAGAGTTATCAAACAAGGTAGGTTGGAATGCAGGCCCGACGAACCTCCCGATCAACGTTTCCACCTTTGAGTGCAAGTAATCGTTGTGCTAACAGCACTTGCAATTCTTTGACGAAGAGGTCCTTGGAGTCGTATATGCTGACAATGGTGCTGATGATGTCGCTTGTTTTGCTTGCGCGAAAGTCTTTATTCGGGAAATCTCCTGTGACGACTCGAAACATCCAAGGAAAGACGAGCACTGACCTGGACCAGCATCAATCGGTTCCGGTGTCCACTCTGGATCACCATAGTTCTCTATTTCTTGCTGCTGGAGAGGTACTACGGGCTCGTTGTCGTCGACCAATGAGTCACCGCTTTCCCCGTCACCAACTAAACTGGCAACGATACATCGAATAGTGTCTGGTCGATCTCTTGATGGTGACGTAAGGGGTAACATTTCAGAGACATGTAGATGGTCATACCGGAGATAACGACGTATTGGGTCTGCCACTTTGAATAAGAGAACACCTGGAGGGTCTACAATGCGAAGGCACTTGATCGTCGAAACATACGAAAGGAGAATGTCCTTTGTGTCTGCTCCGGGGTGAAGCAGGCGCTTCTTGATTCTAGACTATCTGTCAGCCACGGTCAGGGAATAGGGTGTTAGCTACCAACGCTCGTCGAATGGATTGCACTAATTCTGCACGTTGATCAACCCTTTGCAGACATTCCTGTTAGTAATAATGATTGGCATTGACTCCTCGATCCACGACGAAGAATGCGGGGGAAACTAACCTTCAGGTCCTGCAGAGCACCAATAGAATCCGGGAAGTCGACAATGATGTCAAATATCTCTCGCGTCCTGCGGCAAAGTTGATCAGCCGGATGGCAAACGAAAATTTACACGCATACCGCAAGTCACACAGCGTCTTATGCATGTGAAAATCAAACCTGGATCCCACCCCTTGCATCATCGCTTTGGCCTCTTCAGCTAGGCGATGTTAATAGTCATGAAAGACCAAAAAGGAAATATGGGCAGTACCATTGGTGGCTCCTCTGGCAAACGGCCACAGCATCCACGGGACAATCGTGTCGATCATCCAGGAACGAAGGCCCCCCAACATTGGCTCGGCCCATTGGCCAGTACAATTCTCGAGCACATGAGATTCGATATATTCGTATCCGACACTGGCGATAAGCGTTTCATATCGCTCTATGAGGCTCAAAGTGTCAAAAGCCTTCCAGAGCTGGTGAGAGGGTCCTGAAGCCATACGATTTGAACGACCCAACTCCTAGAACACAGCACGGTGGGATGAGCTCTATGCTTGCTTTTGACTCGCTGTATACTTAGTTCCATTGATCTCTTTCTGCACCAGACATGAACGACATTAGGACAGCATTCGACACGATAAACAAGGCCAGGCGGTTACCAATCATGCTAGAGAAATTACTGGGTGTGGCTCATGTGCCCATCCCTTTCTGATTGTGACTAACCACTTCCCCATTTGCCTTAGAGGATCTGCACAAGAGCGAGCACTTGATCGCGCGCGAGGTCGAGGTCTACATGAATCTGTACGAGGTGCGTCTGGTAATGTAACAGCTCATACCTAACGTTCACGTACTTTCAGTCAAACTCTGATACAGAAACAATAAAAGCACTTATTTTCCGTCTTGTCGAATGGTATAACGCGTGGAAACCGACCCCAGAGCGAGTCCTTGCCACTTACACTCGTCATCTCATTGGTAACAACTCTTCAACAGACTCGGCTATACCATCATAGCTACATACACGCTAGCGTTTCAAACCCACTTGTTCTCCATTCTTCCCACTTCCTTCGCACGAGGTATCAAGGCACTCGTCGCAACTACACTCGTCGGGACACCATTCAAGATGTTGTTACCAATGTCCAAGCCTATTGAGACACGATGAATCCCCTGTGATGATGCTCATCAAAGGACGCGTACTTCGCTAAAGCTCATCAAACCCGTTATGCCTGGTTCCGCGCGATTCAGACGCGTAAAAGAGTCCTGCCATTTCGCGGCCACCTGGGCGCGTACGGCGTTGGAGGCCATATGTTCACAGTTCCGAGTCAAGCGTGGAGTGTGTGGCACAGCCACCACAAAACCAATAATCTTTACGTCACACTGCCACTGCATGAAGTTGAAGTTGTCCTCCACCTCGTAATTACAGCTCAGTAACTTCAACCCACTATCGAGCACGACCGGTGCAGCGTCTCGACATGCCGCGCTTCCTTTTGCAACACAAATTCCGCTGGTACCAGTGTCTCAATGGGCTACAGTCCCGGATCGTGGAAGGAAACTGCACCGTGTCAACAGACCTGGTGACGGGGTTGGAATCGTTGGATTGCTGCACAGGATGCACAGCATTCGGGCGCCGCAAGCTTGTGCTAATCACCTTGTCGAGGATGAATGCGGTGATGATGGGGCGGCTTACTTCCATACATCCCTGCGCCGCGTGGTGACACTGACTACGACTTCCCTCTCCGTCCGGATGTCTACTTGGCACTTGCTTGTTATAGGAACAATAGCTGATGAGTCTTGGCTACCCCTTCGCCGCGGAACCAGCACCCGTGAAAGGGAAAGTGTGAGATATATAAACCTCTGCGTTGGTGTTCTTCGTGACTCCACCACAATCCACCATGACAACCATCGTCGATGACCGTGATTCTCGGATAACATACACTGGCGATTGGTTTTTGGGTGGTGGGTCTCCCGAATACCAAAACACGACGCACGGCACCACAACTGCTGGGTCTTCAGCATCGTTCAACTTCACAGGTATGCTCTGCGATACAAAGACCGACATTTCTTGCTGATCAGGTAAAGGAACGAGCGTCGGTGTGTACGGTACCGTTGGCCCCACAGAATTTTATCATGTAGACGTCGGGTCTCCCGTGTCAATCTACAATCTGGATCACTTTCCAGCCGTCTCGTTTTACGCGCCAGCTCTCAACTCCGCTTCGTATCACTATCAGTTCTATACGTCTCCTCCGCTCGACGAAGGCATCCATTATCTGGTCATCACATCTGTGAACATGAGTAGCGTCCTTTGGCTGGACTATCTTCAGTATACCCCTTCATCAAGTAGGTCACTATCACCGGCTGCCAGAAACTGATTGACACCCTCGCTAGACAGTTCTTCATCGAATGTGACTGCGTTCTCTGCACCGAACGGGTCGTCTTTAGCAACGATCATCGGAGGTACTATCGGGGGCGCACTCTTTCTTGTTCTGCTCCTCCTGGGCGCATTCTGGTCATGTCGACGAAGAAAACAAAAGCGATTATATCATATTGATGACTCGTCGCACGCCAGCCAAGGCAAGGCAAACATGCTCCATCTCATTGAGTATTTCCGTTGAAGGGCATTGACCATCCACAGGCTTCCTCATGCAGGGACGCAGCGAGGATTTGACTGGTCTTCAACAGTCCTATCCGAACACGAACTCCTCGCCACGCACTCGTGGATCGTCACCAACGACGCGCGGACATTTGACACCATTTCCCTTGGATTCCTCCAGGTCCTCCCCTTGGCTCGGTCTTCGTCCCCTTCCCAAAAACCCGCCGAACCTGAGTCGGCAGGGAGTCATGCATCTAGCCGCTATTTCGGACAATACCACCTTAAGCACGAATGAAAAACGCGATGATGGCTCGTCCATCGCGCCCAGTCAACAACGCTTCAGCCAGGGAGGAACAATGTACCGACTACATTCAGACGGTGGCGTAAGAGTGGAGGGGGGGCCTCTGAGACCTTTACGTAGAGTTGATGTGCCACCAGACTATCAAGAATACAATTGATTATACCATTCCGTGGGTTATCCAATTCCCGGTGCAACATGGCAAGTCCACGGCTACATAGCCACAGATTGAGACGTTTAGGATAGGACCAAACGTTGGACCAAAGAAACGGTCCCGTTGTGATAGTCAAAGTCCACGTCTACGAACATCTACAAGAGCCCGGTGACGGAGGAAAATCCTCCGATCCCCGAGTAGAGGTGGAGAGTTGCCAAAATAATCACGACAAGCATAACAAACGCCTTGGGAGTACTCATGCATCGTCTGCACGAGGTCATGAGATTTGCTAAAGGTGGACCTTGTGTACCTGCTTCATCGATGGTGGCTATCTCTTCTGGCGTCAGCGGAGCTGCAAGGCACGTAAATTGGGATCTGAACATTCCCCTAGAATAAATTTGCGAACGCAATTCGGGGACTGCAAGGTACTCGTACAACCGCTCTTTCACAGGCTAATATTTGCAACGACCACATACGTGACAAAATCCGCTACATCTTTGGACTTCATTGTAGAGCCTGTCCCAAAGGCTATGGCTGGGAGCTTGGCGAGGCAAGAGACTGTGAGTAATGCATCGCGCAAGTCGAATGAAACACACCTCATAGCCGTCCAGGAGCTTCACCGTACCGAAGGGCATTTCTGAAGACTGAAGAATGTGCCTGGGTAAGGACGAAGTGCTGACCTGAGTTCAAATAGCAATATGGTGGACATACTACTCAGGCTTATATATGTTGACCTCGAATGAGTTTGTACTGCGATCCGGGGGGTCAAACCCTATACATATTGTATTTGGTGTGCGGAACGGAAGTACTTGGACCCCAGGCTCCTTCACACCGCCGCTGTTCGTGTGAGGGGCGATGTGCGAGGGAGTGAGGACTTAGCGTTAGTATCTGCCAATTCAGACTCGGTACTCTCGGAGATCAATTTTAGAGCACACGTGATCTCCTTCCAAATCCAGAACCACTACTGAGTCTCCAATTATCGCCGACCCTCACTCCCTCGCACATCGCCTCTCACACGAACAGCGGCGGCGTGAAGGAGCCTGCTTGGACCCCCAAGTTGTCGCGTCTGCGGACGAAATGAACCTCGGCCATTTTTGGTTGATAAGTCAGATCCCGGATGCTGATACGCTGGTAGCTCTCTATGCGGACGCCTTTCAACTGAGCTGTTGCCAGTGTCAGCTCTTGTCAACCCAGTAATTGCATGTTATTGAACTCCCAGTGCAACATGGCAAGGCCATGGCTACGTAGTACATTGGATAGGACCTTCGGAACTTTGGACAAAATCTGTTGTGA
>KN819330.1:566619-585179 GCA_000827475.1 Paxillus involutus ATCC 200175
AGGGGCGATGTGCAGGGAGTGAGGACTTAGCGTTAGTATCTGCCAATTCAGACTCGGTACTCTCGGAGATCAATTTTAGAGCACACGTGATCTCCTTCCAAATCCAGAACCACTACTGAGTCTCCAATTATCGCCGACCCTCACTCCCTCGCGCATCGCCTCTCACACGAACAGCGGCGGCGTGAAGGAGCTTGCTTGGACCCCCCAAGTTGTCGCGTCTGCGGACGAAATGAACCTCGGCCATTTTTGGTTGATAAGTCAGATCCCGGATGCTGATACGCTGGTAGCTCTCTATGCGGACGCCTTTCAACTGAGCTGTTGCCAGTGTCAGCTCTTGTCAACCCAGTAATTGCATGTTATTGAACTCCCAGTGCAACATGGCAAGGCCATGGCTACGTAGTACATTGGATAGGACCTTCGGAACGTTGGACAAAATCTGTTTGAGATATCCCAGAATCTGTTGTGACACCCAAAGCATCTACAAGACCCAGGAAATTCTTCCGACACCTGAGCACAGGTGGAGAGCTGCCAAAATAATCACGACGAGTATAATAAGCGCCTTGGGAATACTCATGTATCGTCTGCATGTGGTCATGAGACTTGCTGAAGGTGGACCTTGTGCACCTGCTTCATCGATGGCGGCTATCTCTTCAGGCGTCAGAGGAGCTATAAGATACGTGAATCAGGATCTGAACGCGGCCTGGGCTAGAATAAACTTTACGAACGCAAGTCAGGGACTGCAAGGTACTCTTGCAACCGTTCTTTCCTTCGGCTCGTGCTGAGAAATAATGCTGACGTTGAATAGGCGCTCTTTCACAGATTAATATTTGCGAAGACCACATACGTGACAATTACTGCGCCTTTGCTCCTGACCCAAGCGAATATGACTTGGTTGGGCGTAGCGTTGATACGCTTCGCAGCCGCGTTCACGACTGCATCCACCGGGCCGCCAGGATTCTTCGTGATTGAGCTGTATGAAAGCAATTCCAGTCGGTGAAGGTCACGCGTCAACAATGTGGTGCGTACTTGAGGCTGCTGAACGCTTCGACAACGATACCCTGTTTCGCACAGTATTCCAACAAGTCTTTCTTTTCGGCATAGTTGTACGGGTGAAGCTCGATCTAGGCAGATAAGCGTTTCCGACCACGGAAGACACTACCGAGACGTACCTGGTTGACAACGGGTTTGTCGCGCGCAGTTTTAACGATTCTTTGCAACTGCTCTAGAGAAAAATTGCTGACACCAATGCTCCTTGAACCTGGGTTAAGTGCTGCCTTGATATGCATACGAATAGTTCCTACTTTGTCAAACCATCTTCCTTGAGAGATTCGAATTCTCGCCAGCCAGATTCGAAGTCATCTAGGAGGCGGGGGAAATGTACAAGATATAGATCGACAAAAGTAAGTGCCAGCTGGTGGTAAAAGTATCTCTCAACAGAAAGAAATTCGAGACAGGTGCGAGAACTTACATCATGAAGGCTGTTTTGCATTGACTCTCGCGCAGTGACATCTCCGCTAGAGTACTTGGTTGTGATGTAGACGCTAGAGCGAGGGAGACCAGTTTCCTTGAGTGCAATGCCGATGTACTTTTCCGTCTGGTAATCTAGGAGGATAGCAGAATGTGAGATATCTGCATGCTTCAGGAATTGGAGTTGATTTTACACGCCGCCGTGTCTATGTGCGAAAAACCACTATCTAGGGCTTGTTCCACGTAGTCCGTTGCATCTTTGGACATCAACGCAGTGCCTGTTCCAAAGGCTATAGCTGGAAGCTTGGCGAGGCATGATACTGTGAGTAATGCATCACGCAGGTCGAATGGCACACACCTCATAGCCGTCCAGGAGTTTCGCCGTACCGAAGGGCATTTCTGAAGACTCAGGGAGAATATTTGTGTTGACGAACTTGAAGTGCTGACCAGAATTCGAACGGTGATATGATGGACATAGTATCACGCTTGTTCGTTTCACCCTGACGTCTTATCCCACCATGACTGGGTGTCAGGTGTCAATGGCAGAGATGATGACATAATCTCGGAGATATGCCCGCTTGCCCACATCCACCGCGCACGAAGCCTATAGCAATCATCTACCGCGCACTTGCAGCACTCCAACGATCTTCCATCCGAGGCTTATCTTCTATCACACACATGGAAGGCGATATATCGGTCACGCCATTCATCCCGACCGAACCCGACGCACTCTCCCCAGAAACTCAAGACGGCCTGAGTCTGTCCACCCAAAGATCCGATTCTCCCCTTAGGAAACGCGCCCGTCGTCGTAGCTCAAATTCAAGCACAATGGATGCTTCCCAACTTCTCACTGTTTCACCGCAACCAGATGTGCCACAGCGCGACCCGAAGTATTACATGGCAGACGGAAGTTGTGTGCTACGCGTTGCAAACACGCTGTTTAATGTGTGGAGTGTTCAAAATCGTATGACCCAGAGACCTAAACCATTTTTACTGCAGGTCCATCGCAGTATCTTATCTGCGGACTCCTCTTCATTTGGCACCCTCTTCACTCTTCCCCAGGGTGACATCACTGTGGAGGGCACGTCCGACGACAATCCAATCGTCCTTCAAGGTGATACCCCCGAAGAATTCCGTAATTTTCTCTGGTCCCTCTACGCGCTGTAAGAATCAAAACCACTTGCTTCTCATCTTCGTGTCCTTACTATGTTACGGGTAACTCAGTCCGCACGAAATCATGGCGGTCAGAGGTCCACGTGTTGACCTCAATCGCCTAACGGAAATTGCCAAAGTTGCGAGCAAATACTCCTTCAAGGCTACTGAAACCTGGGCTCTGGATGCGATACAAGAACATGTTGAACGAAAGCCATCTCCCCTACTCAGTTCCATTCCCATCGGATTCCCCTTCTCCCCTAACTCGCCGCCTTCCGCGCTCCTTGAGAGCAAGCGCCAGATATCTTGCCTGATCAGACTTGCACAGATGTGTGCTCACACAAAACTTCTCGACACCATGATTGCTCTACTCCGACAGCTCATGTCGGTATCACTGCACTTTTCATATCTAGCCATGTCACTCGCGGATGAGCTAGATCTGAGGGACTTGCGAGGACTAGCATACTTGGAAGTATTGCAAAGGTCTGTGTTTATCTGCGGTCACGACGAACATGGCAATGTCCTTATGGAGGGCGACGTGCATGAGACCGCTGATGGACTAGACCGTCTCGTCGTCAGTCCTGCTCAGCAGCTTCGCCTCCTTTCTGGGTATCACCGTCTCTCCAGAGCATGGGAGAGGTTACGCGCAGTGCCTATACCGTTCGAGCACGCACCTTCTTGTGGAACCACCTGGCATCAACATGGTTGCACACAGAGCTGGTCGGAATTTTGGAAGGAGAAGACGCGAGCGGATGGGGTGCTTTCCCTTGGCGCAGCAAATGTGATTGGGAGGTTGCAGGTCATTCTGAAGGAGTTCGATAAATGGGGCTCTGCGACGTACATGCACCATGATTGCAAGTCGATGGCCAGACGCGCCATCCAAGACACGATTAAGCGTACTAACGAGGCACTGCCAGACTATTTTCACGAGGGCGGTGAATATTAATGGACCTCTTGGTGATTTATTGTCCCGTTTTTATTAACTATCATTGTATACTCTGTGCACTGCGATTACATATGAAGGTTCGCTATTTGTAGTGCTATCGTTACAGTCATTTATCGATACAGTAACAGTAACAGTATGTGGCATCCCTACCGTTCATATCTTTGGTTTGCCCCTCACAACTGTGTCTTCGTAATTGAACGAATCGTTTGAAACGTCATGTTTTGGCCTGTCCCATGGTCCATCTGACACTTGCTGACCATTGCCTGTGGACATGGCGGTCATGGTGCGCATGAGATCATCGATGTTGTCGTTTGAAGGGGTTTGTTCCAACCCGACTTGTGACCCCCGTCTAAGCATCTGCTGGAGGATCTCTTCCTCTTCCAGGTGTTGGATGCGAGTCCGAAGCCCGTGAAGGATCATGTCAAAGAACACTGAGCACGAACATCATTAGTTTATTCCTTCATGCTCAAAAGCAATCTACCAACTTTTCTCCTCCGTTGGATTCTGTGGTAGAGGTTGAATCAACGCGGAGAATGATCTAAGTTCTTCTTCGATCTTGGGGCTATCCAGTTTGAGTTTCGCGGACCATTTCTGCTCAAACGCTTCTTGACTCAATTCTGAGTCGGACTGACAGGTTTCGTCGGGTCCGTAGGCTGTTCCGACAGAACTAGCGGGTGATGGCGCACGGATGACAGGTGAGGCGTACGGTGGATCGCCTGTGTGAATTAGTTGGGCGTTCGGCATTTTGAAAGGGAGTACTTGAACTGAAAGAGACAGATTTAACTCCTGTTCATGCGTACACAGCCTGATCTTTTCCTGTTGGGACGCGATTAGCCAACACGTCAATACAACGCGGTGTGACAATATCGTTGATTAGCGCGACTGTGACAAGCAGTCACGCGTAGCTTGTCATTTAAAATCTTCGCGTCGCGTGTCTCCTTTCGATCATCTCTACCACCATCTTCTCCCTACTCTGCGAGCATTGCCCACCTTGTATTCTACCTTCACTCATGGCGTATGTCTTTAAAAGAGGTCAGCTCCTCTTCACACTCTTTTGTGCTCGAGCGTTGATCAGCTCTCTCGTCGTGGCCCCTTACAGATGGGTGAGTTACTTCATCGACGCGGCGTGACTCATGTCGCGTGAAGCTCATCCAATTAAATCTAGGCGCAAGGAGACTGTACAGTTTGACAAGGTAAATCCTTTTATCGGGCCGACCGCGCCACTTTACTAATCGGAGACTCAGATCACTGCGAGAATAAACAAGTTATGCTATGGCCTTGACATGGATTACGTCGATCCCATTGAGTAAGTCGCTCATACAAGCTGATCAACAGATGTTGATAGCGCACAGGGTTGCCAAGAAAGTCATCGCTGGTGTATACAATGGCGTGACCACTGTTGAACTCGATGTAAGTTGTTCTGTGGCCTATACTGATTTCCGTAGCCTAACGTTCCTCAGAATCTCGCCGCAGAGACTGCTGCATGCTTAACCACGAAACACCCAGACTATGCTGTTCTTGCGGCGCGTATCGCCATATCTAACCTCCACAAAGAAACCAAGAAGAACTTCTCCGCGGTCGTCAAGGATCTGTATGAATATAGTTCGTCTACCAACTCAGCTGTTATTCTTTTCACTGACGTTTTCATAGTCAACCCCAAGAATGGCCAGCCGGCCGGTATGATCTCCGACCAGACCTACAGTGTTGTGCAGAAATATGCTGCTAAACTTGACTCCGCGATCATCTATGACCGTGACTTCAACTATAACTAGTAGGTTTTGAGTAATTCCCCTCAGATATTTGGTCCTACTGGCACTCGTAGCTTCGGTTTCAAGACCCTCGAGAGGTCATATCTCCTCAGGATAAACAATCGTGTTGCTGAGCGCCCTCAGCACATGATCATGCGTGTCGCCGTTGGTATTCATGGAGAAGACATCGACCGCGTACTGGAAACATACAACCTTATGTCGGAACGATACTTCACGCATGCATCGCCGACGCTCTTCAACGCGGGCACACCGAATGCACAACTCAGTTCTTGCTTCCTTGTTTGCATGAAGGATGACTCGATTGAAGGTATCTACGATACACTGAAAACTTGCGCCATGATCAGCAAGACTGCTGGCGGTATTGGTCTGAACATTCACTGTATTCGGGCCACCGGGTAAGTGAATTCGAAACGATCTTAATCGGACCTAGCACACTCACGCCTTTCAGATCATATATTGCGGGTACTAATGGCTATTCGAATGGCATTGTACCAATGCTCCGTGCCTACGATGCTACTGCGCGCTACGTAGATCAAGGGGGTAACAAGCGTCCTGGTGCCTTTGCGATTTACTTGGAGCCATGGCACGACGATATCTTCGACTTCATCGATCTCAGGAAGAACCACGGTAAGGAGGAGGCTCGCGCTCGCGACCTTTTCTATGCTCTTTGGATTCCTGATCTATTGTGCGTTGTTCACCCCTCGTTTTTATTTCTGTCTTTAACTATTCAAATAGCATGAAGCGTGTAGAGGCTAATGGAGATTGGTCATTCTTCTGCCCTAACGAGGCGCCTGGTTTGGGGGATTGCTACGGTGAAGAGTTCGAGGCACTGTACGAGAAATATGAAAAGGAAGGTCGGGCACGCCGCACCATGCCTGCACAGAAGCTCTGGTATGCTGTCCTTGAGGCACAGATTGAGACAGGCGGCCCTTTCATGGTCTACAAGGACTCTGCTAATAGTACGTGGAACTTAATTTTGGGAGTTTCCGACTGACCTTGCTGTCCAGGGAAGTCCAATCAAAAGAACCTGGGCACGATCAAATCTTCCAATTTGTGCACGGAGATTATTGAGTACTCTTCCCCTGACGAGGTCGCCGTCTGCAACCTCGCTTCTCTCGCCCTTCCTACCTTCATCACTAATGGCACGTATGACTTCCAAAAGTTGCACGACGTGGCCAAAGTTGTTACCTTGAATCTCAATCGCATCATCGATGTCAACTACTATCCTGTACCTGAGGCTCACAGATCGAACATGCGCCACCGCCCCATCGGCCTTGGCGTACAGGGTCTTGCTGATGCCTTCATGATCCTCCGGCTTCCCTTCGACTCTCCAGAAGCCAGGGAGCTGAACTTGAAGATTTTTGAGACGATCTACCATGCGGGTCTTGAAGCTAGCTGTGAGCTGGCAGTGAAGGAAGGTCCCTACGAGACGTTCCCTGGCAGTCCTGCGGATCTTGGTCAACTCCAGTATGACCTCTGGGGGGTCACGCCTACAGACCTTTGGGACTGGACCTCGCTGAAAGAGAAGATTTCTCGGAATGGATTGAGGAACTCTCTCCTCGTTGCGCCCATGCCGACTGCTTCGACCAGTCAGATCCTTGGCTTCAACGAGTGCTTTGAGCCCTACACCAGGTGAGTGTGCCGTGCTTTGTTGAACGAATCACTGGAAGCTGATGTGACGTATAGCAACATTTACACCCGCCGCGTCCTCGCTGGTGAATTCCAGGTCGTCTGCCCATGGCTCCTGAGGGATCTCGTCGAACGTGGTCTCTGGGACGACGAGATGAAAAACATGATCATTGCCCACAATGGTTCCGTCGCCAACATCCCTAGTATCCCTGACGACGTCAAAGCGATCTACAAGACCGTTTGGGAAATCAGCCAAAAGAAAGTCATCGATCTGGCTGCAGACCGCGGCGCTTTTATCTGCCAAAGCCAGAGCTTGAACATCCACTTGCAGGCTCCTACCATTGGTCAACTGACAAGTATGCATTTCTACGGATGGAAGAAGGGTTTGAAGACCGGGATGTACTACCTCCGCACGCGCCCTGCTGCTCAGGCTACCCAGTTCACGGTTGATCAGAGCACACTGAAAACCGCAAAGATGCAGGAGACGGCGAACAAAGCAACAAAACCGGCACGGAACGCTGGTGGCATTCCCACTCCGTCAGCGTCACCTTCTCCTGTGCGCAGCACCGCTCGCGCTCCCCAGCAGGTTTCCGCCCCGTTGACCACAAACGAGGCCTCATCGTCTTCGAGTTCATCGTCAGCCGCTGCGTCAACCTCGACCACGGAGAACGCAGACGTCGATCCCGAGTATGCTGCTGCGCTTCAACGCCAGAAGGACCGCGAGCTCGAGGAAGCCAAGCTGATGTGTTCGCTCGAGAACAAGGAAGCTTGCTTGATGTGCTCTGGCTGAGCACGCAAGACGTGGAATGGACAGAAATATAATGGATTACGTTATTGCCTTTGGATTGTCACTACCTATCTCGCATCTGTATGCTTGCCCTCGTCGACGCACTCGCTTAATCGTCTTGCCTTACCAGTTGTCCTTCTCTGTACACCCCATAATGTACAATTGTATTGTTGTATTCGTAATAAATATAGATAGCACACTCGAAAAAGATCCTACGTGTTTAGCAAGTATTTAGTGGATGGAAGATCTAAATGTAAAAGATATCATGCCCGTCAAGACATGGTTGTACGCATGTCTCCAGCGTTCTGCTCGGCCTTGAATGTTCGTCCCGGTTCTGTTTACAATAAATGGATTTTCCTCATCTATGTTTATACCATAACCAAGGATGGGAACGGTGCGTTACTACGGATAAATAGATACATATATGTACAGACAACGGGGAGGGGGGGGGGAAGATCTAATGGTTGCAACTGGTACAACAGCGAAATGTCACAGTGGTCGGATGGTATACCGGTATACGCATGAGCGAAGTACAACAAAACATGACCTATGAGCAATCATGAGTCCTGGGAATACAGAATACATATAAATAAAAGAATTGTCGGAGCAGTCTGATACCCCCTTAGACACGGTGGACTGTAAGGATGGCAACACGGCCGTCTTGGGCGATGGCGTGATTGATTCCTGTAGAAGCGGTGAGCCAGAATACGAATACTTGCATGCTTTATGAGTACCTTCGTAGCCTGGCTTAAGAAGTCCTTCACGCCATTCTAAATCGGCTATCCACGATATACCCTTCCACTTGCTACCAGAAATGGCAGACTGGACAAGCAGGTCACGTCCGATGTTGTATCCGTTAGGTACGATCATATGGTTCTTGGTGGAATCCTAAAAATGGTGATTCGTCGAGAACTGAGGGATGAATAATCGACTGTGAAACAAACCATCTCTTTTGATGCCCTGCAAATCAAAATGAATCAACAAACATTCAGGCCTCAGGATTTCAACAGGGTTTCCGAACATACCCGAGGAACCAGGCACTGGTATCGGCTTCGGTACCATTCTGCTTCCAGGCACGGAAATGATTTCCTCCTGGAATGTATCCCGTCAAGGCTCTGCAGGACAAAGCCTCAACCCACGAACTTACCTACGAGGCTTTCCCAGCAAGTCCCCCATCCAGGGAAGTAGTGCTGACGCGCCAGAATATGCTCGGACTTTCTCCCGTCACCGTCGCCAAGGTCTGCTTTGTGCACATGTCCATAGTGCAACCCAAGGCATTCTTCGGAGAACCCGATGGATCTTCATCGTATAAGTTGTGATTCTACTGTGTCAATCAACCAGTGCGCACTTGTAGTACCAACGAAAGCCCTTTTCTGTAAGAATGAATGGATCCGATAGATTAGATATTATAACATTCAAGGGTTCCCCATATCTAGGTGTCGTAAACTGAAGATTTGCCAATGGTAGTCAGGCTGTCTTCAGCGGGTGATGCAAGCTTAACTCACATCGATGAACTGGCCACCGAGGATTCGCGGATCGGCCCAGCCAACCTCGACCTTGGGAGAGGCCAAATTCGAAGGACGAAGAGCGATTTGCTGGTCATCGCGTACAGGGATGGCCAAGGTCACCGAAAGAAGCGCAAGCAAGGAGACAGCGAGCAGCATGATGACTGTGGTTAAGATGGAAATGCCTCACGGTCCAAGGCAAGGACCCTTCCAGCTGTCAGCCTGCGAAACTTACGGTAACCTCAGCGCTGCAGCACAGCTATCAAAGCGTGAGTGCCTACTCCGCCTGTCGCTGCTGTCACTATCAAAAGCACAAAGTCACGTGAATTGATATACTTGTACTCATCGGCTCCAAGCCTCCAACTGTTCCAGTTCTAAAGAACTGCCATGTCAACCGTAACGGCCCACGAGCTCGATGAAGAACATGCCCGCACAAACGTCGTCTTCGCCGACGAGATCCATCGAGAAGACAACGAAAGTGATGCAGACGCAGAAACTGCATCCCAACGTTCAATCTCACTCTCTTCCGCACCCGTGTCTCCATATGCAGGTACCACTCCATTACGCGCCCAAGAATTCTTTGCAAGAAGAGATTCGCAAGTAGATTCAATTGAAATCGACTTCAGCTCGGAAACGGACGAAGTGAGCGATTCACATAGCGAACTGGATCTGAGGAGAGCAAGTTCAGTTACCTCTGCGGCGGCTTCTGTTACCTTTTCGCGTCTCGATGAAACGAAGACATACGACTCACCCGTGACCTACCCGCCCACGCCTTCTTCAGGTGCAACTGATGCAGAATCCTTTACTTCTGCGGCGTCCACCTACTCAAGAAAGGCTCGACCAGAGTCAATGCTGCTACAACCTCCTGAAGGGCCACTAGTTCTTGGAATTGCCTTGGTGGACTTTAACCATCTGGTGCGGTTTTATCATCATCATAGCAGATTGTTGTGTCGAGCAGGGAATAGGTTGGCCCCAGGATTGAATTTAGTCAGGGCGATATATTCGAGGACGAGGAGGTGGCAAAAATGCTACCTTTCCTCGCGCTACCAGACGGTGCTCATATGGTAATCACATTCTTGTTCACGATTTTATCGAATCTCATCCTTTCATGTAGTCTTTGGAAGACTATTCCTACTTCCATCTCGTCCCTGACGCTGCCAGCCCGAGCACAGTTTTCGGAATATCGTAGGTCGGCACATCTAAAGGGAGTGTATGCTCAATAGGTTTCCAGGTGTAACCGTCAAATTTCTGCCTCATCCTTGCGTGTCAAAGATGTCGACGTGACGCGCTCCATCGTTCAGAAAGCCGTCGTTGTCTTGGCCAGCAAGCCTGTCTTCGGTCCGATACGGTCAGTGACAGATAGGCTACCGATGCTCAATCCCTTGATCAATTAATGCAGTGATCGACTCGGGGTCGTAACGAAAGCATTGTTTGAACAAAGGTGCATTAATTTTGACCAATCGTCTTGTGATGAACTCATGAAGGTTGATAGGGACTTCTCAGACACGCACATCTTGGTCGAATTTGGAAATTCGCTAGAGATCTCACTGCGAACTCAGCTCACGGAAAGTGGCCTATACATAGGTCAGTTGGCAATATCGACTGGTTATTTTGTCGAACCTCGCTAATTCACATGAAAACAGGAATGAATCTGTGAGTGATTGGATCTTTGCCCGGGGCCCATCTGATGTATTGAGTTGTTCAGGAGGGAATTCGTGCACACTTTCCGACATCGTACGCTCGTGTTGTTGAAAGCCCTGATGTTACAGAAAAAGGTCGCTACACACACGAAATCATATATTCCAACTGACTGCTCTCCAGATCCTGTTTTATGGACATCCTGTCGAGAGGTTGTGCACTTATCAATACTCATTGATATCCCTTATACCCAGTACGCACACTTGTGCACAGTCGGACATCCACTGATCACTCGCAGGTTTACTTCAGACTCTGGATGACTGTGGGTCCCCTCCACTAGCAACGCGAGCACCCACACTTTCTCGACCCAATTCATTAAAAACATCGGATCGGAAGAGCATGCTAGCATACATAGGCCTACCGTTAGATTTATTCGGCAAGGTGATTTGCACCACGCCGCAATAGACAACGTGGTCTAATGCTTTCCCCCTTAGGATGCCTTTTTCCAGCCGTACCTGCCCCTGCAACAACTCGACCTCCTTAGGGACTCTCAAAGTTGGCTTTGTGGAAGTACCAATACAATCGTTACGCAGCAAAAGGAGATAGATTTACTAATCAATGTTGGGACCTTCACAAAACTGCTTTGCAATTTTTGTGTACGCTAACTAATTATCCCAACAGACCGAGACGGCTACCCTCGAGTTTCGGAATCCGAGGCTGGAACGATTGGTCGCACTCACTCCCGCTGATCGGAAATGGATCGACGAGATTGTTAGGGATGTGAACGATGCCTGGGATGACGCCGACCCTCTACAGCCTGTTATGCAGTGCGTTATTTCCCCAAAAAGTTGATGACTTGATGCCAAGATCTTTGAAGTTTCAAGGGTAGCGACGATTACCTCAGGGCCAAGGTGTGTCAGATTAATGTCGATGAAGATGGGGAGAGGTCATCTGAACGTAAGGACAGTTTGAGGAATATGTTTCCGCAGCACTTGCATCAGTTCGTTATCGGGAGTTCCTATCAAAGAGCAAGGGAAACGGGTCTATAATCGCAGGAACCGGTAGGTTAACAGCCACCCACATAATTCCAAATCTAACGCTTTCTCAGGAGGTGATGTCAATACACTGGAAGATTTCAATGCTGTTTGGATAGCCGAGTTCACGAAGACAAACGCGTATGAGGTCTGGGATCGATCAACAGATCCGATGCTGTTTGATATTGTTGAACCCCGGTTAGTTTCCTGTCACGGGTTGAAACTTCACTGTCCTCACTATCCTCTCACTAGGCATCCCTGTAACGAGAAACCGTCAGTGGTTTCTGACATAGGGCTACGGCTTGCCGAAGGCATCCAAGACCTCAAACTGGAGCAGCAGCTAGGTCCAACGCGTGAAGCCATCTCACGGACACTCTCTGCCAGCTCGAACAACTTGTTCAAAGCTGTCGAAGGTGTTCGTGACCGATGGCAACAACGAACCGTCAGCTCCACTTCAACACCAGAAGTGACACACGCTCCTTACGGTACCCCAATTGAGATCACGAAATCTGATGCTGACCTCTCCATGTCCTCGCCGGATCTCACAAAGCCGGGCATCAACATATCCCGCCCGCTCTCTCGAGATTCTGTCGCGAGTGCGCTGTCACCCACGCGACCCGTCAACGTGTCGCAGGCTGCGGCGGATACGAAAGCGGCGCTGAGCTCGCTGGGTGCTGGAATACAGTCACTTTGGTCAAACAGAGCCTCGAGGTTCTCGCTTTCACGCTCGAGTATCACCAGTGTCGCATCCACGGGATCAATCTCCACACCCACCAGCGCAAAGCACGTGGGTAACTCCACGATCCAGTTGCCCTCATCACCCATGTCGCCCACCCAGCGCCATCCGAGTGTGAACATACTCGTAGAGGTACCTGAGCAGGAGCAGGAGCAGTTTGTAGTCAGCGATCATCCCGACGGGAGAATGAGCCACGAGACGGAGTCGGGAGAGCCAGCAGGTATGGCTCTATGATCGATTGTTTTATTCAAAGTCATCATCGCAGAACGTCATTGCACATTGCTTCCGCCCTGCACACGCCTTTCGCACTACTGGATACATGTTACAATTCCACTTTGTAATGGAAGTTAATACCTACCCTGCACAATCACGAATCCCTCGCTTCTGTCGCGAACGTGACCCCATGCGACGAAGCCGCGACTATAAACACGTAACCGAGATGGATGATCAGTGCCTACGACAACGTTAAGACTCCCGATACGACGAAGGTTGAGAAGGACATAAGGGATGAGTAAAAGTATAGGTAGATACATTACTATAAGGCTAGGGCTAGATTCAATGCTCGTCGCAAGTCGTAAGCCGCAACGACCTCGGAAGCCCCGGGTTGTCGATACTATGTGAGCGGTACTGTATCTGCAACGAATCAGGCACGGAGGCAACTGAAATAGAGCCTGTAAGAAACTCGCTGTTGCTATGCGCGGGCTCACCAAAGTTCTGGTAATCATTTAGGTTTTCAGGGCCCACGACGGCGCACCTAGTACAACGCATGAACATCGCTATGTTTCTCGGAGTCGTGCGCACGAACTATGTGGGCGATGATCTCTCACCTGTACAATCTCCCCAACGTCATAAGAGCATTACAGGGTCACCGCAGCCAGGGACATGCATAAATCGTGACTGACCATCCCACCGAGTGCCAAACCTATACTTAGTAGTAATGCAAGCTGACACCCCGCAACGGCCAAACTCTGTAACTGACCCACGGCTATTGAGACCAGAAATAAAAGATCAGCGTCAAAAGAGCTCTAGGCGCTATCATGGACACTCATAGAAAACGGTTGAGGGTTCTCATCGGATCTGCAGTCCTGGAGTCAGAGGTGTTGATTACATAATACAGGCGGTTCTTGTGCAGCCCTTCACGGCACCTTGAGGACTCAAGCGGCTTGGCAAGTTCCTTCAATAACGTTTCCTTTTGCCATTTGCCCACCCTTCATCTTTGGTCTGTGAAGTTAGAGGCTGTACTTGCTGGTATTGATCGGATTAGGAGACAATGGCTACCCCCATCCGCAAGAAACGCAACTTCAAGGCTCTTCAACTCGATGTCGCCCCGCCCCCACCACCTGAACCGATCCCCACACGCGTCGCGCCACCTACGACAGTGGCAGGTAAAGGCAAAAAGCGACCACCACCCATGACTCTGACTGCCCCGAAATTGGGTCAAACTCCCGCAGCCAGCGACGTTGATGGGAATCTGCTCTCAGTTGGCGGTCCTACATCAGCACCTGTTACAGGTTCAGCATCCACGCGTAGGAATACGTACCATACCACGCTGTCCAATACGCTTGCAAATTTGGACATGAACGCGGAGACGCGCTATGACCTCCGAAACGAGGATCTCAAGGACCTCCAGGAACTTGGTCAAGGGAACGGTGGGAGTGTTAAAAAGGTCGAGCATGTCCCTACCAAAACCATTATGGCCAAGAAGGCGAGTAACCATCGTCGCTTTACTCGCAATTACTGACATCTCCTCTTTTGCCGCGGACAGATCGTCCTTATTGATGCCAAACCGTCCGTTCGGAAACAAATTTTGCGCGAACTTCACATCATGCACGATTGTCATTCCCCATACATCATATCTTTTTATGGCGCATTCTTGTCGGACCCGAACATTTGCATTTGCATGGAATTCATGGACAAGGGGTCTCTTGATGGCATCTACAAGAAGATTGGCGCTGTTGATATTGAGGTTGTCGGACACGTTGCGCTGGCTGTGCTAGAGGGTTTGACATACCTCTATGATATACACCGCATCATTCATCGCGGTATGCATTCGATATCTCCAAACATTGGACTCATATCGATGTGTTTGGCTAGACATCAAACCTTCTAATATCCTCTGCAACTCGCGGGGTCAGATTAAGATCTGCGACTTTGGTGTATCGGGAGAACTCATCAATTCGATCGCGGATACCTTTGTGGGCACATCAACCTACATGAGCGTATGTCTCCCATCATGCACTCTTGACTCCGTCTTCTCAATGTTGTTTAGCCCGAGCGTATTCAAGGGGCCCAATATACCGTCAAATCTGACGTCTGGTCGATGGGAATCTCATTGATTGAGCTAGCACTGGGCCGCTTTCCCTTCTCAGAGTCTGCCGATGACTCTGACCTCTCAGATTTCGAAGGAACACTTTCGCCAGGTTCGATGGGGTTGTCAGCCAAGAGAGAAAAGGAGAAGAAGGACCGGCGAAAATCCAAGGGTGTTAGTTTACAAGGTGGTGGCATGATGATGAGTATCCTGGAGTTACTTCAACACATCGTCAACGAGCCTGCTCCTCGATTGACTCCTGAAGGCCGGTTCCCCAAGGAGGCAGAAGACTTCGTGGATAGCTGCTTGCTGAAAGATCCCGATGCACGAAAGACTCCGAAGGAGTTACTGGTATGTTTCTTGATGGAGACGTCACGTCAGCTATGCTAACGAGCACGGTACAGAAACACGAATGGATAGAGCAGGCGCGAGCGTCTACCTTTGATCTCGAGACATGGGCGAGCACGTTCTGAGTTGGCTTTCTCGTCTTGCTTGCAACGTCCGTCATCGTCAGGGTTAATCATTCCGCAGTTCATACCACTCGTCATTTGCTACTCGTTTCCGTCGCACATCTTTAATCTCACTTTTGGTCGCGTTTTTGTATTATAGAAAGAGTCATAAACCACACTATCGAGGGTGCAAATTGGTTGTTCGAGTTTAATCCATCCCTTGCTTAACACTGTAATTCGCGAATAGATCTTATGTATACTTGTCGCACCTGCACCGTGACGAGGTACGCGCGCCTTCACTCTATACGTGGGGAGAACGATCTTCCTATCAATTGGTCTGGGGAGACTACCCATTTGTCGACGTTAATCAGATTCGCAACTACATCCCGAGTCCATTGGACTATACCCGAGTACAGATTTAAACAACGTGCTCTGGTTTTACCCCAACTCACAACCACTAGGTCTTTTCCCCGAGTAACCAGTGGCGATAGCCTCTATGAATATCAATCGTAGCAACACCAGTATTCGACCGCGGGTTGACCATTCAGAGTGCAAGACCGGCGAGTCTCGAAATTTGGGGCGTCTGCTGGGCACAGATCGCCACACCCAGCCCAGAGCCCGTTGCACCAAATAGTGTCACTGGTCAAGTCATCGGGAGCGCGTCTCAGTACAGAGGCAGCTGCACCGTTCGACGTGGTGACGGCTACTGACAGCAGGAGGAGAAAGTTGGTGAGTGCCATTGGATAGCGTATTGATGGTGCTGCTAGACGAGATCAACAAGTTCCTAAGTCTTAGGCTGTGCTAGGATTCGGACCGAGTTCGGGAAAGGGGCTTACGGGAATTCTGAGTGCTACTGAACAGCATACTTCAAGGCAGGGTGGTCGACTCAACAGCAGGTTGTTCACGACGTACGAGAACTTGGCGATTCCGTGTTTCAACAGAGCTCTTATAAAGAGCCCATTCCGTTATGTCTGAAATGCTAGACCAATCTCGGAAATATCAAATGAAAGAAGCCGACCGTGGAAGTCCATCGTTATTGTTTCTTTTTAGAAGTTGGACATGCGGTTGTGAGGCCACTATACTAGGCTGGAACTGTGAAGCATGTGGAGATTGAACTTCATCGATCACCTCTTGTTCTGTACGGCAAGAACACAGACTGTCGTGTACAAGGTCCATGGTACTTACTCCGAATACTCGTCCTGCAGTGGTTCCAATGGGCTCTTGTTATTATGCTCGCTGTTATTGGCCATTCAAATGCGCTATGAAGCTATGAAGTGTGTTAAACGAATGTATGAGGTGTAGACCGTCTGACTCAATATCATTATCAATAATGGTCCTGGTATTCGGGGGGTATGTCTAGGGGTCCTCCCAAGAGACTAACCCCTCCATCAAGTGTCCTCGTTGCGTCTGGGATGCTCCTCAACTCCTCGGGCGTGCGTGACCTTAGCGGAACGCTTGCGTAAGAACCCGCTCCCATATGTTGCATAGGCGTTGACGCGGTACCGAATGTGTTCTGACCAGAATTTTGAGAATAACCCCGAGGAGGAGGAGACTCGAATTCTTCTCGGATGATTGCTGTATTCGAGAGTCAGCCAGCCATCACCAAATAATTAGTGTTTGAAAGGTTTACTTCGTTGGATAGCATCGCGTTCAGCGGCACGACGGGCCCGTCGACGTCGTATAAGATAAATGAGGAGACCCGAAATGATCAAAAGAAAGGCAACTGCGCCGACGGCAATGCCTCCTGTGATGGCACTGAAGTTTTTACTCGAAGATGAGCTCTGGGATGATCCAGATGGTGTTGACGAGATCACAAGAGATGTCGATGAACTGCTAGCACTGGTAGTGGGAGCGACGGAGGTCGTCAGCGGGGCGGTGGTGGGGCTTGAGGCTGAACTGGTTGTGGTAGGTCCCGAATCTAATTCAGCGCTGAGCCTACAAGCAAGATTCTCTCAGCGTGTCATACTCACCTGGATAAGCCAAGTAATCAATCCATAGCTGGGTATCGTTCTGAGATACCACAGTTATAACTAGCTCGTGGAAGAACCCGGGTGATAGTTGTGACAGTTGCGAAGACGTCCAGAAATTTTGACGGTAAAGTGTCTGCTGAATGTTGGGAGCGGTGACTGTAGTGGCAGGTGTATTGTCCACCTGGTAGACGGCGACCGGCGGTCCCAAATCACTTACGGGTCCGTAAGTTCCAAAGACACCTATGGCCGAAGCTGGACGGCAGGTTTCACAGTGAGCCCAACGCGACCATACGTTATGATAAACTCAAATGACACCATACCGTTGAAGTAGTAGGTAGCAGTGTCTCCAGGATCGAGACCAGTTGTGGTACCATCGTATTCCTGTGAGGTGCCGCCGTGCCAGATGGTCGATCCGGAGTATGTAATTCCTGGGTCACGGTCATCAACGATAATCCAGTTGGCAGTCGCAGCCATGAAGAGATGATGGACGCAGATATTGAGGGGACGGGCTCTTCATGATGCCGGGCGCCTTGGGTTATTTTATTACTAGATCCCAGGGTTGTCCTGGCAGTGTGTTTACGATTACCGACGTAATGGATCTGTCAGGGATCCTTTAAAGTTGACATGCCATGGACAGCCTCACTGCAGAAGGAGGTCTACTTACCTGCTTCAATTCGTGACGCCGGAGGTTGTTTCCGCTAGTGCAAAAACATCAAAAACGCCAATTTGGACCCCAAAAAGTACTTGCTCTGAAATGAACCACCCATCATGCATGATGAAGGGATATTTTTTATCCATTGTGGCAGTGTTCCAAGTGAGCGAATCATTCTCCTTCCACGCGGAGACAATCTAAATAACGATGCATCATATGCCTTTTTCCGAGGACTGCATCCGTTCTGATCCGCCCATATGCATGTCCTGACATGTCCACTCCTCCTAAACCCAATAAGAAGGAACGTCTGTCTTCCTTCTATGGTACTTCGTAACGGCGAAACTTTATTGGAACTTCATCCTACGTCATCGCTCGTCATCGATCATCACTTGTAGTAGGCTCCACCGTCGTCAGGTATATAAACCTCCCTCATAAACCTAGCATCCTTGTCGTCTTTCCCCATGTCGTAGTCTCCTCAATCGCACATCGTTCTCTGGCTCCAACAAACTTAACAATAT
>KN819330.1:596025-633097 GCA_000827475.1 Paxillus involutus ATCC 200175
AGGCTAGAGTCGATTGGTATCACTCGGACTTTGAATTTCTCAGGATGGGGAGGTATGCTCCATATCGGGTAAGACCCCCGGCGGATAAGGTAGGTGACGAAACCAGGGGGGGTCAAGGACTATGGCTCATGCACACGCGCGAAATGGTGATAAAAAACAACGAGGAGGTGGGTGATACATCAATGAGCCACTAATGACTCGAATCCATTATCAAAAACTGAGGTATATGGAGGTATGCAACTGTTTAATTAGACTAGATGGCCGGACAAGTCAGGCGTGAGACAATTTGCGGAGGCACTACGGAGGTCAGGGCGGTATGAGTTTAGCCGAGTGATACCAATCGAACATACCCCCGTCACACTAGACTGTTCTATTCGGATGGTGGTAGGTCGACCCTGGAGGTCCTACACCCTGCTCTTCATCTCCAGCGTGATCAATTCCTTGCCACTATCAGTGAGCGCAGCACTCTCCCCCACTGCAACAGAACTAGTAACAGCATCCTAGCTCCTCAGCGCCAACCGGAGAAAGTATTTTACTTGGAGGTTACTTGACGTCCTAGGCTTCGGGATCGAAGCAAGAGACCAGAAGCAATAGTCCTCGAGCATCAAACAGGGAGAAACCATCGGCAGCACAGGCCGCCAGCTGGACTGGGTGCCTGCAGACACACCTCGAAACTCGACTCGGAAAACCGTGCACACAAGTTGATTAAGGTGAGCCACGATAACGGACATCACATCATCGAGGATCCTTCATCTATCGATACTTCACGATGTATCTGCAGCGTCGAAAGCTTCAAGAATACCACGAAGCCGTGGATAGCGCTCCACATCAGGAATCGCCGAGATCTCCAAAGCATATAAGTGGATCTTGGGCAGTTTGGAGCGCCATCGTCGTTCTCCGTGTTACGAAAGAGTGGAGAGAAGATCACGAACCAGAACCGCACTCTCATACACCCGCATGCCAAGGGTATGAAGACGTCAAATACAACGTGGAAAAGGCTCGACGTTCGCTCCCCTGATTATTAAATAAGCACAGAACGTGCGGCAACAAGATCGCTACCTTCTTTTAATTTACCCGCGTGTCTCGGTGGAGCCGGAAGACGTTGTAACCGTGCACTCATACGTATATCGACAAGACAACACCCGGGCCCCGTGAACCACATGCGGTAGGCGAATTAACCAGTGGATAGTCTCCGTCCTGATGGGGGGGCACTAAGTATTGAGGAGCACATGCGGATGTGGCATGCGCTTGTGTGAACGCTCGCATGCGCAAGACACCAGGTTGTTGGAGTGGATATTGCAGGTCAACCGAGCAAAATCTTGTGCCTGCCGATGAGGGGCAGTTCTCCAAAGCTACAGGAAGTGGGTCAAGGACTGCTGGGTTCGAAATCGTCAGGGACACCTGTTGTTGGTCTTCCTCGACCCAACCACCATATGCCAAATGCATGTAGGCAGGAGACCATCGTAGTGCTTATATACCGTACCGTCTGCTGGCTAAACAACCAAGCATCATATCCAAGGGCGGCGAACCTCAACCCGTGTCGCATGGAGATTAACCCCATATTAATGCATCACCACAAGGGGTAGTTCAGTGGATACTGAATGCTGGTGGGTAGCAATCGCTGTGCTCGTTTATATGCATGCGTACCACCCTACTTAAATCACCCTACGATGTATGAGGACCGGACATCCTCGTGGCCAGCGCAACCACGAAGTGGAAAATGTCAATACTGGTGAGCGTTCGACGGGCTCTTGGCGAGCCGCAGCTCACCTCTATCATTCTCATCAGGGATTCCTTCGAAAGTTTATAGCTTTCGCAGTGGAATTTGTAACGCAGCGCAGACCATGGGAGAATCAGCCGAACAGGCGAGATCGTGGCGAGGGCCAATGCACAGAGTTCCCAAGATCATGGTCGACACGAGCAGAGAGGGGGGTTCAGGAAAGGGATTATATGACAAGGATCAACCAGGATCGATTAGGAGGGGGGACACATTGGCGAGGAGTGCAAATACAGGACCAATGGCAGGAGCCGCCAAAGGTAGGACCGCGGCTGTGGCGGTAGTTTGCTGTACTGACTCGATTTCGGTGAAGTGTCAGAACGAGGACGCGGGCTTGCAGCGCATCACCAGAAGAAGGTTTATGGTCGTCAGCAATCCAGATCCCCCCGACGAGAGTGATACAGAAGTTGAAATGATGAATCAAAAGTGATGGCTAGATAGAGATTGGCATATCAGTCGTCCCTTTTATTGTTCTCGTGAATTCGCTGCCATGGCCAGCATGAGACTCGGAGCTCATCATGCGCCTGCTGAACGCTGCGCGCGGAGGAGTGCGGGGAGCTACCTTGGCTCGAACAGTGGAACGCAAGAACGGGAGGAGACGTTGGGCGGGTCTGGACATCTAGAGGAACTTTTGGACGAGAAAAAGAGGGATAATAAAGATAGAATGGACGGTGTGCTGGACTAGGAGCAAGTGCTTTTGAGAGCAATAAATTTCGGTGACGTTGTGCTCAGTTGTGTGAACTTTCGCGGAGAAGACCGGAAAGCGAAACATCACGACAGGCAGCAAGATTATTCAACAGAACCTCAAACAACGTCAACTCCCGAGTCGATTACCATGCGGCCCTTGTGCGGTCCTGTCGAATACCAGTGAGATGCACATAACTTGTTCGTGAGACTGTTCGTGAGTCGATGTCTCGCATTACATTCCAAATGACACGGCGGCAGCTTACCAGAAGGTAGCTCGGTACTTTGTCCTTGCTCCTTAAACCCTCCAAACATGTCACAGCTATATGGTGAACGTGGCGAGAACGTGGTTATAAATATTTTCTAGGCAACGTTGCGATGTCCTCAGGGTTGGTCGACTGACAGAACAAAAGAAGAAGGCAAACGTGAAGAAATCAAGAGTGATACGCCATGGATGGTGCGTTCACCCAACTGGGACGCGTGCCAAAGATGACTTATGAATTACCTTTCCCGACAATAGATCGGGTCTGCGCTGGTGTTTGGTTCATTAGTGAGTACACGAACAGCACCTGACTTTTTCTCTGAACCGACAATCTCTGCAGTTCCTGTATCTCGTGTCTCCGTCCGCGCGCAAGAGCTCTCACGCAGGCCACGGACACGAAGATCACCATGTATGTGAAAAGTCAACTCGGAGCACTAACACCACAGTCTCATTACCCTTTACAGGAGAAGCATTCTGTACGCCATGTTTGTGTGTGCGTCGGGCTTGGGATGACTGACGTGCATAATTTCTATTCTTCCCGTGTAGCAGCATGAAGAATCTCAGCCAGCACAAGAGACACCATCAATGACTGACGACGAAGGTACTGAGGTTTCTGGAGCGGAGGTCAAGGAATCGATAGAAAAGGGCTTTGTGAGTCATGCCGTTTCTATTTCTCTCTTTGGGATTCTCAGTGGTACCCAGGAAGTCGACTCCCCGAAAGATGCTCAAGCCCATGAAGAAGCTGTAGCGAAGGCGGAAATAACATCTGCTGAGAAGACACCATCCACTGATTCACCTTCACCGTCGGAGTTACCCACAGACGAAAAACCTGATAGTGCATCGGAGGAAGCCGCATCTGCGCCAGAACCGGAGCCTGCTCCCTCCGAGCCCGTTAAGACAGATGCCCCTTCGACTAGCGACGAACACCCGTTGAAAGCTGCGGTAGCTACGTCCTGATTTTGGCGAGAGGATGGAGATAACGAGGCGATCTCAGGACGAGAAAACGGAGTCCGCATGGGAGTCCCAAGCTTGACTATGAGTTGCTGGGAGCTTAGATTTGTGCAGGTCTGCAAAAATTGGCAATATCTAGTTGGTTGGATAGCTCAGAGTCGTCTGTTTAATGTCATTTTTCGAGACCTTTTCGTTATATAAAACAGCGGGTACCTAGGTGCATAGAACTTCTGCGGGCTGATGGTCTGTTGTTGTAACCTTGACTTGAAACTTGGAAGTGTCAGTGATAATTAAGAATTACTATAATTGGTTATCACGTGATCAACAATAAATTTAAGGATAATGCTTCCATTGAAGTATTGTGATATGTAGAGCAGGACCAGGACAATAGGTGGTTTCAATCTAGGTACAGGGCGCCTTGTTCGCTCTTAAAACGAGATCGAGAATGTCTCCAGCCTTTATTTTCCTTGTCCTTTGGCCTTCTGTACTATTGCACGGCTGCGCCGAGCCTCTCTTCGATCTTTCGTCCTCGCCGCTCGTTTATCCCCAGTCCTCGACATGCTCTCCGCGTTCACAATATTGTGCTGGCTACTTTTCGTGAACCTCGGTACCTCTGCCCCGATAAAGCCGATGAACCTAGCACACGGATCCGATTACTTTGGCTCTGTAACACCACCTCCAGCTCACGTTCCACAACAAATGAAACATCGGTCACTATCTAGAAGGAACTCGACCACTAAATATGTTGTGGCTCATTTCATGGTCGGCAACTCCTACCCATACACTGTAGACAATTGGGAGTCGGACATTCTACTTGCACATCAAAGTGGATTCGATGGGTTCGCTTTGAATGTGGGAAGTGATAGCTGGCAGCCCCAGCAGGTCGCAAATGCGTGAGTCTCATCTGTATCACTTCCATGTACACCTAGCTTAAGCCGAGGTAGATTTGAGGCTGCACAGCAGTCCGAGACAGGCTTCAAGCTCTTTATGTCCTTTGACATGTCGTGCGTTCATCATTTCTTAAGCGTGATCCTCCCCCTCACCAGTCCAATAGATCTCTCCCGTGCAGCACAGCTGATGATGCCGCTGCGCTCCGGACTTATATCACGACGTATGCTTCACATCCTAACCAATTCATGTACAATGGTCGTGTTCTCGCCTCAACCTTCGCTGGCGAATCCTGCAACTTTGGTCAAGCATCAGTTCAATCAGGATGGTCGACGCAGTTTATACAGCAGCTGTCTGGGTCAAATGCTGTCTACTTCATCCCATCCTTTTTCGTAGACCCTTCTACTTTCCAGAGCTTCAGTGGCTTGATAGACGGGATGTTCAACGTAAGAATGCCCTATCTCTCGTTATCCAACCTAGCCATAACATTTTGATAGTGGAACTCTGCGTGGCCCATTCAAGTCACTACTCCATTCGCGGGATCATTAACCAAGATTGTTGGCGAACTGTTACCGGGTTTAGCCTCCGCACTCAATCCACTCTCATCGCTCGTCGGAGCGACGGAGACCGATCAGCAATACATCAGCGCCTTGGATTCCATGACCCCCCAGAAAACGTACATGGCCTCTGTATCCCCTTGGTTTTTCACACATTACAGCCCCCAGACTTACGATAAGAACGTGAGTTATACACCTCCCGCAATGGAATAATGTTAACACCCTAGTGTTCTCCACAGTGGATATACCTGAGTGACGACCACCTGTATGCGAAGCGTTGGGAATCTCTTATTGGAATTCGAGATCAAGTTGATATCGTCGAACACCTGACTTGGAATGATTACGGAGAATCCCACTATATTGGTCCCATTCAAGGTGCACAACCGAACAGTCAGGCATGGGTGGATGGGTTTGATCATACTGGTAAGCCACGCTGCAATCTTCTATCTGTGTCTCATCACCCACTTACCCCCGATAGGGTGGCTTAACTTGACTTCATACTATGCTGCCGCGTTTAAGACGGGGTCTTATCCGGCCATCACGCAAGACAAAATCATAATGTGGTCTCGTCCTCATCCGGCTCTTGCCACTGCACCAGATCCAGTTGGTCAGCCTACTAATTTCCAAATTGTACGTGCTTCTCGAAGGTCATTGTCCCTATAATCGCTGAAACGTGTCTTAAATAGACACAGGACAAGGTCTGGGCAGTTGTCATGGCTGTATCTCCCGGAATTGTCACACTTTCAACGTCGTCCACTCAGTCACAAACGTTCAACGTCACTGCTGGTGTGACGAAGCTCTCACTAGCTATCCAAGCTAACGGGTTTATGCACGCAACACTGCAAAGAAACGGCAAGACCGTTATCGACCTTCAGCCGCAGAATTTCACGTTTGATCCAAACCCACCTTCGTACAACTTCAATGCTTACGTCGTTGCTTCACCTTGACCTATGCAATGAGATACACATGAAAAGTTTGCAAACTGTGTTTGTAGTCTACTGTTTACTTAGTTTACTTTGGCGCATGGCCTGGGGCCTGACTAGTGTAGCTTTCATCTCTGGGCACTGTCTGTACTTGTATACATACCTTTTGTATTTTTAGTTTTTTTTGATTGGAATCACTTGGGTGCCTCTAACAGCTGCACAATCCTGAAAGGCTCCGAGCTGTAGGGCAGCGCTGGCTTCGAAGCCGTCTCCCAGAGCTGACGTTCAAGTTCGTTTCTGAGAATTCACATGGACAAGTTGCTCGAAGTACTTCAAGTTGGTACCATTATCTACCCGAGTCTACCGATCAACGTATGTATGCTGGATTTGAAATTTTACTGCTTGCCTATTACAGTGACAAAATTTGACTAGTTATCAGAATCTCAAGTCCAGGCTGAGCGGCCAACAAGATGAGGGAGGTTCGAGAACGGTACAATGCCAAGGCACGTCAATCTAGTGCGGGCTCACGCAAGACCGGGAAACGGCGCCAGGACACGGTCACGGCTTCTGCAGAACCTGCAGACCCCAATGCAGACATCATCGTACCCAAGTCCAATGAACAGAAGGAGAAAGAAAGGAAGGTGAGGCTCGTCCAGGAGGTAAGTCACGAGTATCCTGTGTCTCGTTTTCGTTGACGAAACTTCTATATAGCTTGCAGCACAATCGGAGAGCAAGGTGTCAAGTAAGAAGAGAAAGAGGTTAGAAAAGTACATTGTGAGACGATACTCCTTGGGTCTCTTCATTCGTTAACCACCAATCTCACAGGACAAAAAACTTAGGAAAGAGGAGAGACTGTTGATCTTTGAGAAATTGGCGTACGATCCCATTCCTAGCTCTTCGACACTTCACTCACTGATTGTATAGCCAGACTCAAGCATCAGTACCGAGCTTAGAATTGCAGTCATCCTCCACACTTGGGACAGGAAAGGCCATGTCCCATCGCGAGCGTTTGGACAAAACCGACGATATGGAGGTCCGGCGTGTCATGGAAGGTCGTTCCAACAAACGAAGGCGCCGAAATAATGATTTTACTGTCACCGGTCCCGGTGATAGTGATAGTGAGAGTGAAGACGCCGAGCTCGACGCCATGGATACATATGTTGATCGTAACCCGCCGAAACCTATCGGTCCAGACGAAGTTCCGATTGTGGATGTCTCGACTAACTTGGCTGTATCTGAAAAGTCAACTCAGCCATTGGTGGTTGGAGGGGCTCTCAGACGAAATCCAGATGGCACTGTCATGGCTCCTCGCGTCGTCAAAAAGAAGGACAAGGACAAAAAGGTCAGGCGTCTATAGGTTTGTGCTTCTGGTCTCATCCCATTCCCGCAGACTACCTTTCGGAGATGGACGAAAGAAACCGCTCAACCCGTTCCTGAGCCAGAGTCTGATTCATCGTTTGATAGCTCGGATTCCGGATATGATACGCAGGAAGGCGAAGGCGAAGAGGACGACGAAATGTCTGCTGCATCAGGATCGGGATCAGACGGTGACTCTGATCCAAGCGCCGGGAGCTCACGGTCAGCAAGCAAAGAACCGCCTATAAAACGTCCAAATTTCAAAGCATGGGCAATGAAGCAACTCTCCGCTGCCAAGGGTTACATTGCCCCTGTCGATGAACCAAATACTCAGCCAGAACAGGTTCAAGGCGTCGTCAAACAACCTCCTCCTAAAATGCGCAAGGTCTCCCATCCATCTCATGATACCGTGATGCGTGGCCCCCTGGGAGAAGACTTGGAGCTACCCGCTACTGCCTTGGCGGAGCATTTATCGAAGAAATCTCGACGGTCATCGGGCTCGTCCTCACCAAACAAGAGCGCCAAGGTTGTTTCATTCACACGGCCCGCGGACGTCGAAGAAGCCCGTCTGTTACTGCCCATTACGGCAGAGGAGCAACCCATTATGGAGGCAATATTGTTGAACCCCGTCGTGATTATATGCGGAGAGACTGGTAGCGGAAAGACCACGCAGGTGCCACAGTTCCTCTACGAAGCAGGTTTCGGTGATCCTAATGGAGGTGAGTGAAGGTGAAAGCCCAGAGAAGACATACTGACTTTTATATCCAGACAACGCTGGGATGATTGGGGTGACGCAACCACGTCGAGTCGCAGCAATTTCCATGGCCTCACGTGTCGCTCATGAATTGTCACTGACTTCATCACAAATCTCCTACCAAATTCGCTACGATGCCACCGTTTCGCCATCAACGACAATCAAGTTCATGACTGATGGTGTACTACTCCGCGAATTAGCTACCGATTTCTTACTATCCAAGTATTCGGTCATCATCATCGATGAAGCCCACGAACGAAGCATGAACACAGACATACTCATCGGTGTCCTTAGCCGTGTCCTTAAGCTTCGAGAGCAAATGTGGAAGGAAGGTAAAGATGGGGTAAAACCCTTGCGTCTGATCATCATGTCGGCAACGCTCCGAGTTAGCGATTTTGCAGAAAACAAGACCCTCTTTCCATCCCCACCCCCCGTGATCAACGTTTCTGCACGCCAGCACCCAGTAACGATCCACTTTAACCGCCGGACGCCGTCAGACTATGTCAACGAGGCCATCAAAAAGACGGCGAAGATCCACTCTCGCCTGCCTCCAGGTGGTATCTTAATATTCTTGACTGGTCAAAGCGAAATATCGGGTGTCTGCAGGAAATTGGAAGCTAGATTCGGTCGCAAAGCCATCGAAGGCAAAAAGCGGAGGCGGCAGGTAGTGAAAGCTTCGTCGTTCTTTATGGATGAACCTCCCGACCCTCCGCCAAAGATGGTCGCTGCAGCAGAAGGTATGCCCTTTCTAGCACCCGCGCCGTCGAAGTGCTCACTATTCTGATAGTTGTTCTGGAGGCGGAGGATATAGAGTTGGGAACCGGAGGTCAAGACTTGGCTTTAGATGTTGACGACGGTCTCGCCGATGAAGATCCAGAAGCCTTGGACAGCGACGAAGATGATGTTGATGATATCGAGGAGAGTGACTGTGAGTGCGACGCTCGCTCTTCTGTTCACATTTATCTGACCCCGGCCATCTGGCCTTAGCTCCCATGCATATCGTTCCACTTTATTCTCTTCTGCCAAGTGACAAACAAATGCGAGTTTTCGAACCGCCGCCACCGGGATGCCGATTGGTGATCGTCTCGACAAACGTAGCTGAAACCTCTCTGACCATCCCCGGAATACGTTATGTCGTCGATTGTGGCCGAGCTAAGGAGGTGGGTCCATTCTTCTTGCTGGCTGTACTTTTGATATATAACGTTGTATCAGCGAAGATATGACGCCACAAGCGGTATACAGTCTTTCCAGGTGAACTGGATATCAAAGGCGTCCGCAGCACAAAGAGCCGGTCGAGCTGGACGAACGGGTCCCGGGCATTGCTACAGGCTCTACTCGTCTGCCCTCTTCGAACACTACTTCGAGTCATTCTCTCAACCAGAGATACTTCGAACGCCCATCGAAGGCGTAGTCCTGCAGATGAAGAGCATGAACATCGATGCTGTGGTCAACTTCCCTTTCCCGACTCCCCCAGATTCACAGGCCTTGAAGAAGGCCGAAACTGTGCTTACTCATCTGGGTGCCTTGAGCAGTACTCCACTCGTGTCTTTGACGAGTTCGGAGGTGTCTATGGCCACTATTGGTGGAAAGGTGACGCCCCTCGGAAAATCGATGAGTTTGTTCCCGCTCGCTCCTCGGTATTCTCGGATGCTGGTTGCTGGCCAGCAGCATGGTTGTTTGCCTTACGTCATCACGATCGTCTCTATCATGACCGTCGGAGATCCGTTCTTGCGCGAAGAAGGCCTGGTTGATGGAGAGAACTCTGGCGATGAGAACGATGAGGGACTAGAGTACATCAAGAGCGAACGGGTGAAGGCGAAGGAGGCCCAGAGAGCGCGTCGAAAAGCTTTCTTTGAGACGCAGCAGGTAGAGCCGATTCGACTGTATACGACGAGCACTAAGACTTAACCTCTCCAGACACACTCTGCCTTGGGCAAGTCGACCAGTGACATCTTCCGCATACTTTCGGTTGTTGGCGCATACGAATTCGCTGGAGGTGGCCTCCGATTTTGCTCGGACCACTTCGTTAGACCAAAGGTTCGAGAAAAGGTTATGGTTTCGTGTTTTTGACATAACGAACTGAGTTGTCCAGGCTATGGAAGAAATACATAAGCTGCGATCCCAGATTTGCAACATCGTGGGTGCGACCTTCCCCGGTGTTGAAACTGGCCTTTCCCAAACCCTGAAACCCCCAAGCGACACGCAGGTCAGGTTCTTCAGTTGTCATGACTTTGCATCGCACTCAGTTATTTTACAGTTGAAGGTCCTTCGCCAACTGCTGACCGCCGCGTTCATAAACCAAGTCGCCGTGCGAAAGGATCTCGCGCAAAAGAAGTCAGCAACTGGGGTTCAATATACGACGGCCAAAGGTGTTCCTTATAGAGCACTGGGTGTACAGGAAGACGTGTTCATACATCCCTCGTCTGTCCTGTCACAACGCTCCCCTCCGGATTATGTTGTTTTCACTGAAATCGTCAGAACCACCAAACCATGGCTCAAAGGTGCGCACCGTCTAAAAATCTTGTTCGACCTTTTGTCTGACCATCTCGCAGGATTAACGCTAATAAACCCAGCTTGGCTATCCACGCTAGGGAAGCCAACACTGTGCACCTTTACTAAACCTGCCAAAAATAGTGCAGGTGTATTGATGACGATACCCAGGTTTGGACCTGATCAGTGGGAGTTACCGCCAGTAAAAGCCTCATAGTAACAATAAGGATACACAATGTTCCATGCAGCACAGCTATGTGGGATAATCTAGGGTAGATATGTAATGCTTAGTACAAGAGGAAGATGCTGAGAAATATTAGCGTCCGATGGTAGTGCTACTCGTGCAGTCTAGCTATGGCTTGGGCTTTTTCGGGATGAAGATATTGCCCTTGTCCTTCTTGGGTCGCTTTAGAGGTGGCTGCTTGGGTTTGCTCGTGTTCACTGATGACGAGGACGCTTGATCCTCGGAGGCAAATGGTCTTTTATGCCCAGGCTTTGGCACAGGAGGCCCCTGCGCCTCCAAGGTGATCGCGGCCGAAGTGCTGCTAGTCGCAACGGGGGCACTCGAGTGATTTTGTGATTGCGGTTTTACACGAATGGATTCAGCCAAACTCTGGGGAGTAACAAGGTCCATTGGTTCCGGTGCTTTCGCGACAGGACGTTGTTTACTGGTTCTTGCAACTGGCGGAGCGGGCTCTGCAGAGCGTACGAAGGCGGATTCCGTGAAGAACGACACATCGACCTATATTGACCATCAACTGACTGACCAGCGTCGGTGAGTAGGCGACTTACATCAGTCAGCAATTCTCTCGACTTCGCGTTATTGACGATCTCCCGCCAGTCTTCATTGCTCCTCTCGAGTGTTGGGGCGTTTCCCAAGATGAACAATGAAGACTTTGCTCGCGTAAGAGCTACGTTCATTCGGCGGACATCTAGAGGTACAATTAGTCAGATGAACCCTCATCTCGACACTCATGCCACATACCTGCCAAAAAGCCAATCGACTGGACTCCAGGGCCAGCACGGACGCACGACAGGATGATGATGTCTTTTTCTTGACCTTGGAAACCATCCACGGTGTGAAAGTGAATCTTCCCCCGCATATCTTCTCCGAACCTCCTTTCAAAAGCCCTCTGGAGTTCAAGTACCTGACCACGATACATGGTGACGATGCCAACCCTGAAGTCCAGGTCTATGGATGCGAACTCTTTGCACAGCCTCGCGTATAAAGCAACAGTGACCTGGGCTTCCAGCGTGTTTTTCATGGAATGACCGACAGTTCCCTCTTCCCGGCCCCCCAATACATTGAAAAAGCGATAGGGCCCAAACTTCGGATGTGACTGCCAAGGCTGCTTCGTTTTGGACACCATATCGGGCCCATCAAGTAGGCGTCCTTGATAGAACAAGCGACTCGGAAGCTGGCTGATTTCCGGGTGCATACGATACTGGATGCTACAGAGTCGTTGAGGGATGTGGTCAGGAAGCCTGTGGACTATATTTACCTTAATAAATGAACGGCATCCGGGCGGTGTTTTTGCAAACGAACGAAAAGGGATTGGTTGTAATGAAATCTGCAGGCCTATAAAACATTCGTCAGACCGGGACCTACGAGATGGAGACATCGATTACCTCCTGGGAAAGTACGGTCGGTGGGAGCTGTTGAGGGTCTATAAAGTAATATTGAAACACTGCGTCCCACAAGAGGAACCGCTACCCACCTCCAACCATGATGCACTTAGGTGTGTGAAACTTCAGTGGTATCAGTGAAGTCAACTCGATGGCTTGGGCGGCTTCATCAATAATGATCATCTCGAATTCTAATTGTTCGATGGACTCGTGGCCAGCTCCCGCAAGTGTGGCACAAACGACGTCTGCCTCCTGCAGGACCTCCATGCGGAATCGCCTTCGGACAGCATCCAGAGTTCGGTGGTCGGACTTTTGCTTATCCTTCAAGCGATCGAACTGCTGAGCCAGAGTCATTCGGCGGGAGTTCAACCTCTTGATCTCTTCTTCGAGAGCAAGCGTCCTTGCACTGTTGTTCTGGATACTGGCCAGCTCCTCGATCTTCTGTTGTTTGCCGCGTTTGACGGATTCTATTTCCTGGCGAAGAAGCGCTATGTCATTTCCGGCGTCCTTGGAAGAATCCTTGAGGTTTTCGCCGTTCATCTTCTGCTCTACGAGATAGTCCAACGCGATATCCCTGACGCTGATGTCAATGGACTTGTCATTGCCGACACGAACGACCTTGATAGGGTTTCCACGTTTCTGAGTGCCTCGATAGCCCTCCTTCAGACGGCTAGCGACCTCATCAATGGCCGCGTTACTTGGAGCGCACAGCAAGACCTTTTGCACTGGCGCCTTGTCGGCTTGCGTTGAGTTCCGTCCAGCGTGTATAGACGTGGTGGGTCGAGGTCGTCGAGTCAGAAAAGCCTCCACCAACCCGCATATAGTTGAGGTTTTACCCGTTCCCGGTGGGCTTGAGAGAGTTTGGGCACTTAGATCATTGGAAGGGACTGGTTTGCTTACCCTTGGATTAACGAAAATCCTTCCGCTCGTAACGAACTGAGAATGGCTCTTGCTTGAGGCTCATTAGCGCGATGAGTTGACATCGCTTCGTCAATGTCGTGACGCTCCAAACGCGGTAACGCGGAGATACGAGGCTGCATAATCGACTGAAAGGCGTTGTAGTATGGGAGAGCCATCAAAGCGCCGTATTCGCGGTGCAGCGTGGCCAAGCTGGAGAACAATTGGTATCGTGAAGGAAACTCCCCAAGAAGAAACCTACCCAAACACCTTCTTCAAACTCCAGACGCTATTGATCTGCAATCCGGGATCTCCTCCGGCGGGTATGAAGCACCGGAGAGTCATCTGGGCACCAAGTGGAGTTGTTCTATACGACTGTGTTTTGGCAAGAAGCGATCTCTTTCCATCAGGGTGTCTGAGAAGGACTACGTCAGTTTCCGAAAGGCGCCAATCCTTATGGAGAGCCTCGAATATCGTGGCTTCGAGATCAACGAAGTCATCGGTAAACAGTTTCGAACAGATCTTGCAGTCGTAGGATTCTTGGGTCTGTTCCTTCGACTGCACGATCTGAGCCCAACATTCAAGCAGTAGAAGCGGCTCGAAGACGCTGAGATACTGGCGATGGTCGGCGAATTTGTCTGGTACGTGCAATAGCTTCGTTTTTGGTTCCTGCATTGGCGGATCTGGACCCTCATGGTCATAATTCCAGGACAAAAGGGCACGATGCAGACCGGAGATGTCGGGTTTCAACCGCATGGCTCTTCTACGAGCATCATCTCTTCGATTTATTCGTTCTATGGCAGCATTTTTGCCCTGATTTGTGACATCCAGCATCTTGACCTGACGCCTCTCAGCAGGCTTCTGAATCTTGGGAGACTTTTGAAACTTGCCAAGGGCCGCCAAACCTTTCGCATCCCCGCCGTCGTCGGATTCAGAATCACTGGACGACAAAGGAGCTGACGGGATAACCTTGGGGGCTGATTTGGGCAGGGGCGCAGGAGGCAGGCGACTGGGTCCCGAAATTGCGGTAGCTTCAGTTCGGCGGAATGTTGGGAAGGCAGGGGCATCCAACTTGGGTCGCTCAACTCGTGCGGGTTTAACAGGTTGTGGAGGTGGTAAAGGTTTGAGCCTCGTTTGTACCTCCTGTTTTGCAGGTTTGGCGTCTTTGGGGGCAGGTGCAGAAGCGCGACTTTTGGCAGTTGTCACAGAGATGATCTCTATATCGTCGTCACTCTCGAATGCCGCAAGGGCATCTTCGAGTTTCGATATTCGAGTAGAGTCAAGCCTCGTCCTCAGCGCCCCGTCAGTCTTTTTACGAGCATCTTCCACATGTTTGTTCAACTTCGCGAGGCCTGCTTCGGAGGGCGATACATCCGTGGATCGGAAACACCCCAGGACAGTTTGGATGAGAGCAAACGATTGATGGAGTAGCTCCTCGTCCGACAGACGAAGCCAACGTGCAAGCTCCGGGAGGACGGGCTGAAGATCATTCATCACGCGCTTTCCTATTCGAGATAGCTTGGCTGGCTTCTTCGTCAGCAGGGCTGACTCTCCTCCAGCGGCAGTGACGGCGGCGGACTCCATGACCTTCCACTGCGCTAGCATATCCCGACCAAATATCAGTGCGTCTCGCATCCAAACCGTCATTTCAGGGATGTCGAAGAAATCCGCCCACAACGGGGTGCGTTTGAATATCACGGTAATAGACTGCGTCATGAGCGTCCAGAGTTGGGGTAGCTGGGCAGCAGGGCCTTGTAAATCTGCAGGTCGCAAGAATTCGTTCGAATGCAGTAGTCCATCAGGACTAGAACAGAGCACTTCGATGATGTCTGTAAAGCACTGCACGAGGGACTTCGACAAGCTACACGCCTCAGTGACTAGAGGTGCGTGCCGAGTGAATTTTTCGAGGAAGCCGAAGATGCCGGCGAAGGAAGGGTCAGGGAGATTGGACAGCAAAGCGCGAAAGCAATCGAGACGAACGTCTACATCAAACGCTTGCCCGACCAGGGTCTTAGCAGCAGTCTGAATGTCGTCGATAGGAGACAGCATAAGAGTCATGACGTCCCTGGCAACGTCTGGTCGACGGAGAACATCGCGTAGGAAGGACGGCTGGTTGTAGTGGGAAAACTTCGAGATAGTGTCGATAAAACCTTGTCTCATGATGTGTAGAGAGCGATTGATAGCATCGAAGGCGACTTTGGCATTTGGCTTGGACAAAACTGGTTTATAAGCACGAGAGTTCAGAACGTCCAAGTGGGAATACTGGGCGACCACCCCCAGGATGGAAGCAGCACCGTCGGCATCGTTTGTCTGCAGGGACTCGTACGTCTTTTTCCACATCTGCTCTCGGACACTACACACCAAGAATGTGTCGATCCGGCCGGCGAGGAACTCACATGACTGGCTGACAGCGCCCACCATCTCCCGCACATCTAGCGCTAAATTTGTTATCACCAGATCACGGGCAGCGCTACGGGCTGACTTCCACTTCCCATCTGCGTATTGCCGACTGAAAGCAACGGATATGAAGACGTTGGCATGAATGTCCAAGACGCTTGATATGGCTGAACGATGGCGGGATAGATCCTCGGTCTGAGCTTTGCGTGCGAGTGACGAGAGCAACTAATGGGAGATGGGGCTTAGATTATAGCTCATGTCTCGCATGTGAAAGCTTACTCGTATAGCAGCGAACATGACCGTCGGGCGGACTTCCTTAAACCTTTCGTGCTGCAGCTCTTCGCAAAGCAGATCGACAACCTTCGCAAGCACATCACCAAAGACGCCAGAATCTTTCAAGGACCACAGATATTCCCCGAACCAAGAGAGAAACCAAGGCTTCTCGTCCGATGGATCAACCTCTTCGATAAGTTTTATGTATGAAGGGTTATCCTTGATGGCATCAAACACGACCTGTGCAAACTCAGGCCCTTCGCCTTTCCAAAGATCATCGCGAAGACGCTTGAGGAGAAAGAGCAAGGACTTCAATATGTGCGCGAATTCTGACGGTGGATAATCATTAGGCCCTGACTTCAATCGAGGACTTGATGTACTTACGGGCACCCACATCGTGCAAATGTCCTGTGACGAGTCTCCGGAAATCAGGCCCTCCATATCGTCGTATCATTGCGCACGTGGGTATATGACGAAGCACTTGACAAAATCCAATCCAGAGCTCTTGTGGATCTGATGTAAACGAGAATGACCCCGCAGGACAAGATCCTTCTTCCAATGAAAGTAGAGTTAACAAGGAGGTGTTAGCAGGGTCATGTCGTCCTGCTGTCTTTGCCAGCTTGCCAAAAATAGCCTGGAGGGCTTGTTCGTGTCCAGTGACAAAGTGGCCTTCCGCCATAGGAACCTCAGAACATGCCGTAACAATGGACCTTGCCCACTGCCGCACTTCCTGAGATTCGTCGAACATGAGAACCAACAAGCCTGGTGGGGGGACATCCGTTGGCCAACTCGAGACTGAGGGTCGAGAACGAATTAACCCAAGAATGTTAGGATCCCGGAGTATGTGCAGATTTGAGACCGCATGGTATAATGTTGCAGGAGGGACGTTACGCAAGGCACTGGCACTATTCTGAGTGGCGCCCTTGATTCCAGCAAGAAGCAAGGCATCTTTGACGACCTTCAGCTCCCAGTCGTCGAAACTACTATAGAATCCCTTGATGACGTCGTCTGAAAACGCGCCAAAGTACCTGTTTTCCTTGGTCAGCGTTACGGGAGCTTGTAGCAGCTCAACCTAGCCCGGGTAGTGAGAACATCAACGGTTTGTTGCATGCCATTTCCCACTCGACCGAACACAGGAGGGATAGTGAGATGGACTCACGTTGACCGGGAGCTGACCTTGACCTCGCCAAAGGCTCTAACACAATTGCAGCATCCCGCGAGACAACCTACCAACCTGGCCTTCCATTCTTCTACTCGTGGGCTATTGTAAGCGAACAACCTCAGGAGAAAGGTGGCAGCTTCGACAGTGAGGTGGTCCGCATGGCTACAAAACCAGTGACAGCGTTTATCACTGTTGTTAGGTGGAACTTTCATCAGGTAGCCAAAGATTGGCGCTAGGACATCGTCGGAACCGTCTGCAGTGTTGACAGGCGTGTCACGGACACTTGCAAGTAATGCTTTGACTTTGTCCACATCGCTGGCAGTGGTCATGAAAGAATGTTGAACTGTAAATGTGTCGCAGAATGCGCTTAGACCAGAGCAGACGAGATGGTGGAGGATAAAAAGAGAAAAAAGTCTGAGAGTGCCGCAAGGCCAATATGATGAAACGGTCAACGATGGAGTCACTAACAAGCCACTTAGTACGTGACAAAGGATCTCTTTGAATGTTTTCCAGAAATAGTAACACGATCTTCTCCACTTCAACTCGAGGAGTCAACTTGAAGTCAGCTCACTGATGGATGCACACGACGTTAATTATCTCAATGAACTGCTGGAGCAAGATATCGAACTTAGAGAGGTATGTCGCGTATAGACAGCCATGATGGGATCCTAGCACGAAACATTTGACTACCATTGCAAGAAAATCAAAGATCAAGTAACCGATCTTGACAAGAAGACGCGCATCATGGTTGGCATATTGAACAAAATTCATTCCACCCCATCAGATGCCAGTCAGTTCCCTATTCATTTGTCAAGTCGACCTCTAATGAGTTGAATCAAAGTCCCACCGCTGCTCGATTCCGTACGACCCATTTTGCGTGGTTGTCACGATACAAGTGCAGCCATGGCCGCCCTCGTCCCTCCTCACCAGTTTTGGCGCTGGAAAGATACATGGTCGAATTCCTTGCGTACCGCGGTGTACTCCGCTGCCCTGGTTGAGTTCCTGAGCAGCGGCTCCCTCATCACACTATCGCAGACTAGCGAAGTGCTCGGAAGTGAGCTATTGTTTCTAGACACTTGCATAATGAAGCTGGTACATCCTCTCTTTCATTCCCCCCTCTCTTTCTAGTAAAAGAAGAATGGGCGGATAGATTCTCAATAGCTGTTGAAGATTATCTGCATGGCCTCATCACCCTAGCTAATGAACTGGTGAGTGGGTGACGTGAGCTTATTAATTTCTTAAGTGGTCGCAAGTCTGGGCAAACGAGGACACCAAAAAATCCCTCTCCCAGCTCGACCACTGAGTTGGTCCTTTCCTTTTACTCACCAGCGTCCCATCCTAGTCCCGGCTCTCAGTCAATGCAGTGACTCTTGGAGATTATGAAGCACCGATTCGCATCTCGGTCTTTGTGAAAAACCTCTTTGCTGGGTTTTCTATGGCGAGTCCCCATATCTGTGCTTCCTTTGCAAGATTAACATTCGTCACTTTATCCACTGGATTGAAGCTTAACTTGAAGAATGACACCCTACGGCGGCGCTTTGACAGCCTCAAGTACGATCTCAAGAAGATCGAAGAAGGTCAGTTCCAATGATTCCGAGTGACCTGATCTGTCACAACTCACCATTCCATCAGTTGTCTATGACGTGTCGTTGCGGAAATTGGCTGAGCCATCAAGCTTTCGAGAGCACAACATACTGGTGAAAAGTAGTTCAGAAGGAACCTGAAATCGCAGAATATTTGTATCTTTGTTATGTTGTCATCCTACTACTAGTGGCAGGGGTCGTGCTCAGTGATAATTCAACTCCGCGATGATGTTGTGGAAGCTGTTCAGGGAGAACAAGGCGTCAATGTCCGCTTCGTCCAGCTACACGCCCCTTATCACGTTGTTGCATTGAAGCAGCGGCTCTAGTTTTGACTGTGGCCTCTCGTTCACAAGCCCCCGAACTTCTTGCACCAAGTCTCACATCCCAATCATGGATAGAAGACGGGGTTCAACACGACCCGCCTCGTCAGAGGGTATGTTCTCACGCTTCTACTTAGCTTTACTGTGCCGATGCATATGTTGGTTTAATCGGCAGAGATAGACTACTGGTCTCATGCGAGCAAATCACTGGGAACACTCTCCAGTACTTATGCTAATACAAACGGCTTTGACACTATCGGGCGCGTCAATAGGCTGATAGCCGCATGGCCGACGGATGATTCGCTTCCCGCCGAGAGCTACGAAACTCTCAGGACTAATTATAAGCGGCTTTCTTCCGCATTGAAGGAAGTGCGTCGCAATGCCGACGAAGAATTCAAGTGAGATTTTTTGTATTAACATTTTCCTCCGTTTCCATTCCATTCTTTTTTATACAGGGCTCTCGAGGACGCAATAGAGCGCGTCGGCGTTCTGATCGCACTCCGAAAGGCATCTGAAACAGCGCCACAAGGTTTATTCATTGTCTGTAGGCATATTGTTTATCATTCAGCAGTGTTTCTTACAGAAAAACGGATCAAACGTCCAAGACCACCGTCACCGTCACCTACTTCTACGGCAGTGACTCCTCCGGTGCAAGGAGCGCAACGTGCCACGGCACAGGCAGCTTCCTTACGGGGTTCCACCGGACCGTCATCCGCAATCCCCTTCTCTCGCGAACCGAAAGCGCGAAGAGAGGCGCTCTCAAAGCAACTGCCGTTGCAAGAAGGCCGCAAAGTTGCCTTTCATCCACCACCTGGGAAGACTGCCGATGGTAGTGTCGTCGATGCGGATGAGAACACGTGGATTTTGGCTGTCATCACGAAGTGTATCAACCAAGACAAGAATCGGTCGGTGAATCTTATCCTCTGTAACGGCAATTTTGTTAGACATGATTTCAAGGTATGAGGTCCAGGACGTGGAACCACAAGAAGATGGACAACCCGGCCAGTGCTACAACACAACTCTTCGGGCTATCATTCCGCTACCCGATCCCAATGCTCCGCCAAACAATGCCGCACACCTGAACGCTTATCAAGAATTTCCCGCAGGGTCGATAGTCATGGCTTTGTATCCCGATACTAGTTGTTTCTATCGCGCCGAGGTCATATCATCTCCCAAAGACCTTCAGCCACCTGGTCGTGTGAGTCGAGCTTAACAATGACTATTAAGTGATATCTCATGTTCAAAAAAACGCAGGGGGTTTCTTCCAAGCACATCTCGATGTATAAGCTCAAGTTTGAGGATGACGACGACCAGGAACATTCTGTTCTAGCGCAGTGGGTCGTTGAATGGCCACATCAATGAGTATATGTGGATCTAATGTTTGAGTTCTTCTTGTTTGCTCGTCTGTAGCTTGTATAACTACTCTTTTATCCTTGCAGCACTGCTGCCTGTATCATTTTGGGCCGGACCCCGGTCACTGGAATTACACCTATTCTAGAATGCCCCAGACGTCACCGTGTGCGTACCGGCGTACCAGCAGTATATAAAGAGGGTCATTAGCCTTCCTTCGGACCTCCTAACCGCGTTCATCGTCACTACTAATACTTTACACACCATGTCTATCGCCAGAATTCTTCACGAATTCCGACCCCTATTCCGAATGCTCGAAGAGCCTTTTGGGAGGACACCCGCTGCCTATGGTTTCCCACATCGCTCGTTCCTCCCTGACCCACTCTTAACTTCACCTAGCGCCTTTCGTCCAGCCGTGGACGTTACAGAGGAAGGAGACACCTACATCGTTGAGACAGACTTACCCGGAGTGAAGAAGGAAAATGTGGACGTTACTATCGGCGACGGAGGGCGCAGCGTCACCATCCAAGGAAGAACACTCAGTCGCCGTGGGGAAGAAGCTGCGGAGTCTGCCCCCGAGGCTGGAGGTGCGCAGGGCGAAAGTATGTACCTCGAGCAGTCTGCGGAATGACGCAAACTAACACAAGCACAGCCCCAGGGGCTCTTGTAAATTCCGAACCGACATCCAACCAGCTAACTACAGAGCGCTTCTACACAGGGAGCGCAGCCTTTACGCGGACCGTTTGGCTTCCTCAGCCAGTTGATCCCTCGAAGGTATCGGCCAAGTTAGCTGATGGGATCCTCACTCTGAAGGTTCCCAAGATTGAGGATCACAACAGTGTTAAAGTCCCTGTGGAGTAATGGGTGTGATGAGTGTTATCATCCTTTTTTTCACTGAAGCAAGTAGTCGATTGTAGCATAGCGCTCTCCCTTCAGTTTCCTGGTCCATCCATGTAATTCGTTCAATCCTTCGAGTTGGTCTTTACAAATCCGTCCAATTGCTTAACTGGTTGATCAATCAAGCAGAACAACCGATGAGTGATCCACGACGTCAGACTTGAACATCATATGTAGTAAAGCGATGGTACTCTACACACCCGGTTTTACCAGGAACAGTCCACTGTGAGAGCACTTGAACAGCATTCCCAACCGCAAGACATAAACTTGAAAGTGGTGAAAGCAACAACATGACACGTACGCTCTCGGGGAAATAAAAATCTCCTGTGCGAAATACGAAATGCCGGTCGGAAATGCTGCAAGTTCTACAATGTCTTGCTCAGCGATTCAATGTAGAATGCGAGTAACCCCGTTTGTCCGACGCGCGAGATCCATAAATCGACACTCGGGCAGGACTAGCGGGAGGCGTACTAAGCGCTTGACCGCAAAATTAATCGAGTTTGCGTACCTTCGAAGTCAGCTTGCGCGAAACCCTGCTTCAGATGTGCCTTGGAGGGGCCACGCAAGCTGAAAGCTACCACGTGAAAACCCTGGTGATGTCGTTGTGAGCAAAGGTCGTATATTTTGGGCCCCGTAGATTCTAGAAGCTCCCAGGTCCTTGCTATACGTCAGAGCAGGTTCCAAGAAACCACCGGACTTCGAAGGACCTGCGATAATGGGAGCCCCTCAACACTTTCGATGGGCCTGCAAACCCACGTCGGCAGCAGAACTATAGGCAATGAGTTGTGCTGAGGTAGTTTGGAGGGTTCGGAACGCCCTGGAGTACAATCACTAGGACGAAGCGGGCGACTCGGAATGAAGGGTTCTAAACGCTTGTAACGCTCGCCTTTAAAGCAACGTCGACGATCGGCTATCGACAGCCGCAGCTACGAGGGATCTCGAGAGCAGGCGGGTTTTGCGAGTGACACCAGAGGGTCCATTTGACGTCGATTCCGCACCCCATCACCTGAAAAACAAAACAAAAGCCCGCGCGGGAATAGTATTTCGTACAAGGTTGATTGTCGAGTGCAGGTTGGTTGGACGTCATCCTGATTTCCAGATGTTCTCTGCAATGATGTTGCATGATCATGATGCATGGACGTTTGAACGCGTCCGTTGCTGCAAATGACCTCCCTCGGGGCCCTGGAGGCAACCCAGGCAGCCAACTGTGACTAGAGGTGCCGACCGTGTTGGGGGGCAGGTGCCACCGTGCCTATGTACATAGCACGTTCGATTTTGATACCGTTGAAGCGGTTTTGTTCACATACGCCTCGCTAGTATAGTCGCTACCCTGGTTCGAAATCAACCAAATCATTTTTGTCCTTTCCGAAGTAACGCCCATCTTCCTCCCACATCCATCGAGGCCCACACAATCTCAACGTCGACAAACTTTTATTTAACTCCCAGGTCCGGCAAAAGATCACTATGGCTGCATACTATGCCAATCCCTCCGTGCTCGCGCATACAACCTCCTTGCAGCCTTACATGCTCCCCGACGATCCAAATGGCCAGTTTCAAGGCTCCAGCATATATAACCTGCCCACCGACTCTGAAGGTGAGGCAGAGGTGGATGAGCTGGAATCAGACACAGACGACGAGCCTGGAGCGAGCGCGTCCACCACGGCCGGTCAAAAGAAGTCAGGGAAAAGAGTTGGAGAGCGCGTTCCTGGAACAGCTTTACTTCCCATCTCTAGAGTTGAGAATATAATCCAGGCCGATGGTACGTTTCTTCGTCGACTTCGCGATGGATGCGGAAACGAGGTTCATGACTCTCCTCAAGGAATCACCAGTAATCTTTCCATGTCGAAGGAAGCGGCCTTTGTGCTGTCTATCGCAGCGGTACGCGTCATTTACCAACTTCCTTGACTGAGGTCTGTTTATCCTGTACGTCCCCCCGCAGGAAGAATTCATAAAACGGATGGCTCAAGCAGGCCATCGACAAGCTTCTGCGACCCGCCGAAATATCGTGAATTACACAGATATGGGTCAGTTTATTGTCGTTGGCCTGCTACCCTTCTCGTGCTGAGCGTCTTGCAGCGTCTTCTACTCAGCAGTACCAGGAGTTTATGTTCCTGCAAGGTATGGTCAGCTTGGTCTTATGTACTACCATGTGCTGATGAGTCTTCTGTCTAACAGACACGATCCCGGAGCCGATGTCAATTTCCGAGGCAATAGAGAGGCGACAGGCGAAAGAAAAAGAAGACCTGGAGACTAATCCTGCCATGTCTTCTGCCATCAATCCACAGTCAACTCCTCCAGCCCCTATGTTGCCGGGCAGCCAACTGAACGGCAAATCAAAAGCCAAAAGCTGCCCATCCAATAGGAAGGAAAAAGCGAGCGCGAGTGCAAGTACAACTTCACAAGGCGACCATAGGAAGCAGCCAATGATCAATGATCGGCCGGATGACCCTCCGTCTGCAAGCGTGGTCAGGAGCTCTAGCGGGAGAGTTATACGGAGTACCAGAGCAGCGCGCCAAGGCATGGGGGATGATGCGAGTGGGGTTATGAATGGCTCAACTCCGTCTCACGATCAAGACTCTTGGTCAGGCTCAACGTCACCGAGACGACCATCTGCATCGCACCGGTCTTCTTACGATATTCATGACTCCACCCCACAATCTTTCACCCCACCCTGGCCTGGTCAGTTCACAGGTCCTGCCAGTGGCTTCCTACAGGATCCCCAAGGTACTTTTGGGCGGATGACACAAAATCCCGGTCGTACAATTTATTCACAACAGTCACGCCCAGAAAATGCATCGCACCGATGATTCCAGACTCGTCTATTCAATTCAAATGTACTACCTCATTATCGATCACTTAATGCGCCTGGCGTCTCCATCCTGGATTGCGGACTCTCGCCGACACATTTCGTTATTGCACCAAGGGCCCATGTGCCACCGAACATATTGTTCGTCTGCACCCACTCCTGCGGCTTCTACGCAATACAATCAATTTCAACCGCGTTTTATGCTAAGTCCCTTGATGGTAAACCCTCGGACATACGTTGACACGTTGAGGGAATGTTGTTGAGAGTGAACAGTATGAAAGGCGTTTCCTTCCAGGCGGAATGGCGAGGGGAGTTGTTGCTATCCAGCCAGCGTGACAACTTACAACCATCTACCAGACTGGTTCCGTGACCATCTGAGCCTTGAAGCATCCGAGAGAGGTGTACTGCAGTCAGAACCGATTTCTCCAAACTGACTGGCTGACGTGAAGTCATTTCCTTTGACTCGCAAATCACTGAGGCTGTTAATTCATGCATGCTGTAACTGGTTAACCATTCGAAACTTGACATGTTACCTTGCGACGATCAGCAGTGCTCTGAGTGGATACAACTGGTTCCAAGTCATGGCCGCTACTGGTTAGGCTATTTGATTAGACCCCTATGTTCTTATCAGTCGACCTCGGTCGATTTACCGAATTGCTGTAAATTGCTGTAGGTTGCTGTGAGGTCCGACTTGATACCTCCCAGGCTCTGAGATCAGCCCTTTAAATACGCAGAGACAGCGTTAAACACGAGCCCGTCAAGCATCGTCTGAATTTGCGCTCACTGCGATGGAAAGCGCCGAGCCAGCATTCCGACTACCTATAATCAACATTACACCGTACTTGGACGCTCAATATTCCAACATCGCAGAACGGGAGGCCGTCTCCAAGGCTCTTCACTCCGCCTGTGTGGAATACGGATTCTTCTACCTGGACATTTCCCAATATCTAGATCTCACTGAACCGGAGGAGCTCACACGACTAGCTCGCGAATTCTTTGCGCTACCTCAAGGCGAGAAGGACAAGATCTCTTTGAAGCACCAAGATGGTGCTAGAGGTACGGGTGTCCTCGAGCGCTCCTATCCATCCGCTCACTCGTCCCATGGTACAGGATATCAGAGACTCAAGGAGAACGTCACGAACGGAAAGGCCGATAACCACGAGGGTATCGATTTATATAAGCCTGTCGAGAACCCTGAAAAGTCGAAGCCACTATGGGGAGAAAACCAGTGGCCAACAATCCCGGATTTCCAGAGCAAGTATGAGCAGTGGATCAACAAGATGAAGAAGCTTGGAATGATCCTCATGGAAGCGTGAGTCTCTTTTCTTTCATACTGTCGCAGGTGGCCTTTATGACCACATCAATTACTAGGATGGCATACGGACTTGGAATGAACGCTGAGGAGTGGGACGAACTTCGTGCTCAGGTGGACGACAGTTTCTGGGTGATGCGTATTATTGGTTGGTTCTCGACTACTTCCTAGCCTATAGAGCAAAGGTTTCCCATGTACCGACTGTCCTTGTCATGCAGGTTACCCTCCTCTTCCCGACGACCACGACGGTTTCTCCTGTGGGGCACATAAGTATGTTGATGTATTTGAACGATGAAGAGAATAATCTAAGTTCTCTGCAGGGACTACGGATGCCTAACGTAACATGAGTTTCATGATACACGTAAACACACTGACCTCTGACGGTTCGATCTTCAGTTTTCTATATGCAGATCCCACGCGATCAGCACTACAAGTATTCTTGCGCAGGGATGGGCATGCCGTAGCACCCGTCGACGGACTACCTGACGAGCATGGCGGCGAACAGGGAATCTGGATAAACGCAGATCCGATCCCTGGATGCATAGTCTGCAATATTGGCGAAAGTAAGCTCATTTGTACCGACGCGTGGGTCGTACTGACTTGCAAACTCTCCAGTGTGGGAGATATGGACCAATGGCTTGTATAAGAGTACCCTCCATAGAGTGGTTCATAGGGGAACGAATTATCGGTATGTTCGGATCCTTCGTTCTCTTGCTTTTGGTTGACTCGTTGGCAGTGTCTCGTACGGTTTCAATCTGAATCATGTGGTATTGTACTGACGTCGGTCAAGGATCCCGTTTTTCTTCGAGCCAAACTTCACAGCGAATGTCAAGCCGTTGATACCCGCGACACGCCTAGCTGAGAGCGCCACGACACCGGAGAAGGTCTACGAGCCTGTTGTATATGGCAATTTCCTCCTGAAGAAAGTTGGCACGAACTTTGCCACGGAAGGCAAAGGCCGGTACGACTAGTTTGGGTCAGCTCTCCATGTTACCTGTACGTGATGGATGGTCGTTACGGTGTCGTTTTCGGCTGTAAATATTAGGCGCGAAACTTTTGTAGTTTGTGAAAGAGGAGGGTACTACTTACGTCACGTGCAGCTGTACGATTAACCACTACGCAATGAATGCTTTGACATCCCGATTGTTCCATCGACATCGATTGATTTCACATTGTCGACTTTGGAGATCTTCATTTGCAAGGAAAATGTCGTACGAAGCTTCCTTGTCGAAATTGCATTCCCCGTTAAAAGAGCTGGTCACGAACGCCCAAGCAGACACAGGGAAGACCGATGCGGACCAACTGGAAGTGGTGAACTGGATAGATAAAGTCGCAGCAGGCGATATCGTGAAATCCGACAGTTTATCGGTGAGCCTATGAGCACCGGCACGTTATTTCCAAGAGACTGACGTCGTGCAACTTTCCTAGGACTTGGAGTCGCTCTTGGTTCCTCGGACGTACGTCGTGAGCAATTACCTCACTGCTGCAGACGTTGCACTGTACGGTGCCCTGCACCCAACACTGGTTCGCCCTCGTTTGTCCTAGATCACCCGTCTGCTTGGTCTCACACCGTCTCCAGTCTCAACTCCAGCCAGCACAGTACCACGGGACTCCTGCGATCACTCGTTATTTCGACCACATACAAACGCGTCCATCTGTACAGGCAGCAGCGCAGGCATCATCACCTGCGTTCGCAACCGTCTCCTTTGACTTGGAATCGGCGCCCAAGATTGAGAGAAAACAAGAACCCCCGAAAAAGAAAGAAAAGGCTCCAAAACCTGCTGAACAACCAGCAGTGGAGGACAAAGCACCGGCAGCCGCAAGCTCAAATGCCGGAGCTGATCAGCCTCCAAAAGAGAAGAAGGAAAAGAAGGAAAAGAAGAAGGATGTTGCTTCAGCCGCTGAGGAGGGCGGTAAGAAGAAGGGCGGAGCTGCTGTTGCTAGCGGCAAGGCCCCTGCTGCCGAAGATGCTGGTGAACCAGCACCATCGATGATAGATATGAGAGTCGGCCACATCATTGATGGTAAGTAGTCCCCGATTGTTCTGTCCTTGCTGACACAAACAATTCATCAGTGAAGAAACATCCCGACGCAGACGGTCTCTACATTGAAGTAAGCGTTCGATATATCGATCAAATTTCGTTAGAAGTTTCAGAACACTGATGCAATTTAATCTTGTGCAGCAAATAGACCTTGGAGAGGAAACTGGGCCTCGCACTGTGGTATCGGGACTCGTCAATTACATACCTATAGAAGAGATGCGGGATAAGTATCTCGTCGCAATTGTGAGTGTTACTCGTTTCATCACGTATTACTCTCGACCAGCCGCTCACTTGACTTCCCTCAGTGCAACCTGAAGCCAGCTGCAATGCGTGGCGTGAAGAGTTTTGCCATGGTTCTTGCTGTGCGTATTTGCCGGATGGCTTGTGCCCAAAGTTGACTTTGGCATAGGCATCGTCGAAAGAGGGGAAGGGAGGTGGTGTCGAGTTAATCCAGCCTCCCCCAGGCTCTAAGCCAGGAGAGCGAGTTTACTTCGAGGGACCCGAATACGAGGGTACATCTTCTCCCTTTCGTGTCAGCCTGCGCTCACCCACGGTCATCAGACGCCCAACCGTTATCCCAGATGAACCCCAAGAAGAAAATCTTCGAGACTATACAACCAGGTGCGCACCACAGTGTATCCTCTTAGCTCTGCGCATTTTCTCACAGTTCCTTTGGTATCGATAGGCTTCACGACGCTAGACACCAGAGAAGCAGCTTGGATCAATCCTGTAACTAAAAGCGTCCACAAAATTCGCACCAAGGACGGCGTGTGTGTTGCACCGACATTTGTCGGCGCATCCTTGTCGTAGACGTACCTACCATAGACATAATGTCAGCAGGAGATGGAAGAAAATTAGTGGTACCTCGATCTCAGCTATCTCGCGCTTTAGAGGCCCCTATTAAGACGGCAAACGTACATTCTATCTGGATACTGTTGACTACAATCTAGGGACTGGTTTACTCCGGCTTCTCCTCAAATGATAGGGATCCACCATTGGCATCTATGTTGGGCACAGGGCCAATAAACCAGTGCCGAGCAGAGAACACCCAGGTGCCAGACGCGAAGATGAAAACAGTCATGACAATCACCACGGAATAGTCTACCCATCGGTTTAGCCTGGTAAGCTAAAGGAGCGAGGAAGAAGTTAGGCTCACTCATGGTCCGCGAGTTTGCGGGTTGTGTGAAGGGGAATAGCAGCATCACAACCATGAAGGCAACCCACACGACTGCCGTTGTTCCGATGAGTCTGGACCATCGTCCAAGATGGAACGGTCCAGGTTTGAATTTATCCTTGCCGGATGTTATGCGGTAGTAGATTGGCGTCACATACGAGATGTAGAGACCAATGACCGAAGTACTGAAAGCAAGGCATGCATTAGCACCGACAATGTTACATACTAGAGGGTGCACGCACGATCCAAGAGAGTCAAACGCCGCCGCCGAGAAGGAAAGCACCCCACAGATCGAAGAGAGTAGCATCACAAACCACACAGCATTGACAGGTGTCTGTGTGTAACGGTTGACTCTCTTCCACCACCTTGAACCCGGGAGTGCATCGTCCCTGGAGAAAGCGAAAATCACTCGTGATGCGTCGATGCATTGGGAGCATCCACACATGTACTGCGACAGCTCAGAAGGGGCATGTAAGGGGCCCTGTGGACGCAGCTCACCAGCAAGAGCCCTAGAGACCACCAAAGGGTCAACGCTCCTTTTTTGCCGAGCACAACTAGAAAGACATCTCCCATTGGTAACGGAAGCTTCGACTGCAAGATGTCCGAAACCGAATAGGTGGCGAATGAGGCTGCGATGTACATCACCCAACCAAGGATTTCGGTCACCACGACTCCGGCCATGATAGCGATTGGAGCAGCGCGAGCTGCATTAGAAGTTTCTTCAGCGATGTGAACCGCGGAATCGTCTTGGATGCAGCAAACGTTGAGTTTTAAAGTGACAAACTAGAACATACGTCGACTTACATCCAGTCAAGGACCACATCGGCGCCGTAAATGACATGATAAACGCCCAAACATCTGATCTAGTTGAGTTCACGTGTAAGCTGGGACAAGAAATGACCTACTGCTAGACCAGCCACTGTTGTTCTCAAACTTCGTGAAGGCGTCTTTTGGGGAGACCATACCTCTTGAACAATAAAAGAGTGATATGATGCCGCCAAATGTCGTCGCCACTGTCGGGGGCCGTTGAAGTAGAATCGTGAAAAAGTGTTTCACTACTTACCTATGAGGAATAGAGCTAAAACCGTCATACGGGCTAGGATCCTGGTGCCGGTCGAACAAAGGATGGCCTGGGGTAAATGTAGAGCCAGGAATATCCCAAAGGTTGGGCCAGAACCCAGCACAACTGTACTGTCCGTCATCGCGATACCAGTGGCGATGAGTTCTGCGCTGATAGGGATGATGTTAACAATATAACAAGATAATCAGAAGGTGTCGATACTAACCACGTGAAGTTTATAGAGCAAATGAGAGTTACTTGACCTGTGATGTTGGACCATCCGGTAATCCAAGAGGCAAGGGCGGAACGCTTTTCGGAAGCCATCTTGGCAGAGAAATAGTATAGGCCAGCGCTTGTCCTTTCGGGGCACACTGGGATCAGATCCATGCCGGGATTTGGACAAGGGATACGCACGGCATGGAAGAGGCGAGTTCTGCCATGGAAGCCGCGACGCATGTTATAAAAATACAAGGGATGAACCATCCCCACACCATAGCAAAGTGCCCGCCTCACATTTCATGTTAACACGAAAGGCAGGTATACAGGTCTAGAGAGGCGGCTCACCGGAGACCAAGGGGTAAGAGTATCCGGCGGTGATACCACACGAGACGGCCAAAATGGACAAAGAGAACGATATTGTCTCGATAAGCTACAGTATGCATGTTGGTATTTCCATGCATGGCTATTGTCGTGTTGAACACGTACCGAGAATTCGCGTTTAAATTCGCTCTTGTAACCAAGTTTTCTGAGCAGAGAGTTATCTTCCCGATGGACAGCAGACAGCGTTTCATGGCTGTCAATGTCATCCAGGGACTCGAGATTAAATTCCTTGGAGGTGGTCATTCTGCGGTGTGCGGAGAGAGAAGCCTCATCCACAAGCTGCGTATCGTCATAATTTATACGTGAGCTCCATAGATAAGAAGGTTTGGGCGCAAATTAAATCAGAGGTCGCTAGCTCATCCTGGCCGTTTTACGCCGGGAACGTTTACCAGATCTAAGTGTTGTTGTTGAAACCTTCGATTGGCCGCCCCGGCCGTAGTCTTGTCCGGTCATCTAATCTATTGCCGTTTCAGTTGACTTGGCCGTCGTAGAAACGCAATATCTCACGAACGACGGCATCTCAAACTCTGTTGTACAAAAATCCGAGGTTTACCTCAGTGTTGAGTGTTCTCCATCGCGAACATCACACCCTCGTCAACCTCAAGATCGTTTTCATGGACGAACGAGCTCACCAGGCAACTCACGGAGCTCACTAGGGAGAGAATGGACACTGTCAGGTATGAACCACCTTCCAACATTTGCGTGTACTCATGCATACAAGCCTTGAGATATGCCTCAAGGCAAGGGTGTCTCCGAAGAGCTTGCCTAGACAGTAGTTCATATGCGCCATGTTTCCAGAACCTCTGTGAAGGTTATTTTCTACGAACAACGCTCAGGATTTGAACGAGGAGGCGGCAATTTCATGAATTTCTTCGCGCAGCCAAGTCAACTGCAAACGGCAATAATCAATCCATCACATACCTCTGTTTTTCACAACGGCATCACGCTTTCCTCGGTTTATAATTAGTGCCTCATCACCCAGTTCTTCGCTTGTTTGGATCACCATTTCGCGCATGAGCCCCCTTGACCCCGCTCGTTTCATCACCCACCTCTTCATTTGTCCGGAATACCCATCCCCTGTGTCGAAATCCATGCTTCATCACCCACCTCTTCGCCTGTTTTCAAGATTTTATTTGACGAGTCTACAGCTACGACAGGACTACTACGTGACATTCGGAGCAACAGCGCCAAACGGGAGGCTGCGCACTCACTCAAATCACGCAACGATCGCGTACGCACACGCAGTGAAGTCGGTGATAAGACGACGTACCGAGCAGCAACTTGAAGACGCGTTGCGAGCGCAAACGCAAAAAAGGGGCCAGGACAGAGTCGAGAAATCGCGAGGAGTGGGGGAGAGAGTAGAAAAGACCCCCACACGATTACCGCATCCAGAGACCCACGAGACGACCAGTCGAACGTCACACTTCAAGAAAGGCCGCCAAGTGACACAGGATCGTACTGGGAGGGCCAGCAAATGACTGCAAGCCACGAAGGGGCGGCGGAAAATAGGATCAAGGTCGGGGAGGATGGCGACAAGCTCGAGGCTGGGAAGACAGTCGAAAAGACTCACTCAGGTGGAGACGTCCACGGAAGAAACCACCGACGCGATGTCAGCGACCACGAACGTGAATGCGAATGCACCAGACACGTGGTCCGTGGAGCACGCCGCTCAAGGGGGAGTGGGATGCTCGTGAGTCTACCGGTGACGCTGGAGCTGAGGGCAACGATCGAGGGGGAGGAAGGATGATTGAGGGAGGAAGTGCGATCGGCGCCGAACGCGAACCAAAGCAAATTAATCAAGGGGGAAGACGAAGAAGACTCACCCGGAACATCCCCAGCACCTCCTCTACCAGTCCTCGACCATCCAGAACGACTGCGCGACAACGATGCCGCGAAGACGACAGAACCGACCGCACGAACGGGCTGCACGACCCAGGCGGCGAAACGGATACACCCTCGAGCATACAGCTCGAGGGGGAGTAGGATAAGAATTTGAGCCGGCACGCTGAATGGACCACCAGCAAGGCGAACACGTCGAGTCGAGGTGACAAGCCAGGAGATTGCACGGACGAGCGGAGTCAGTCGAAGGCGAAACAAGCGCCGAGCCACGACGGACGGCGCGGCGAGCCCACAGAGCCGCCCGACGACGAGGACGGAGCGTAACTGAAGACGGAAGCTTGCAGCGAAATAGGGAGGATAGAAGATCTTAGCGATTTAAGGCGTTGGGGGGACGATGCATCGAGAGTGACATCGAGGCTCGCCTTCGAATGTAAGTCTAGGGCTCACAACATGTGTTCAATGTGCCATCGCACACAGAGTCCTTAGTTTTTTACCACCACGGCTTGTCTTTCGTAGTTCTTTATACACGTCGTCACTCCGACACTCTGTGTGCTTCAGTGTTTCCCGCCGTTCCCAGAGCGGGTGCCCATCGAACTTGCGATCAATACAGATGCAATACGATTGCAGATGAGTGGTATACCGGTAATTGGCGAACCCGGCAGTTCCGTTTTGTGTGAGCGTGACAGACTAGCCTCTATTTCGCAGTGCTCGACCTTGAGCTGTGGTGACATACAAAACGACTGTCACCAGTGCTGGTGAATGATTGAATAAAGCAATGCGCTACATCGGGCCATTCTATCCGTCTCTGCATGGAGGTACATATATTGTAGATATGTTGTGAGAAAAAGATGAGCGAAAATCAGCACTAGTACCTCGATTTTCACCCATCTTGCGATTCAGATACCTAACGAATTGAGAGGGTAAACATCCATTCTATCCGGACACTGTTAATTACAATATGGGGACTGATTTACTCCAGCTTCTCCTCAAATGACGGAGATCCAACATTGGTGTCTATGTTGGGTACAGGGCCAGTGAACCAGTGCCGAGCAGAGAACACCCAGGAACCAGACGAGAAGATGAAAACCGCCATAACAATCACCACGGAATAGTCTGCGTATCGGTTTAGCCTGGTAAGTTAAAGGAGCGAGGAAGAGGTTAGACTCACTCATGGTCTGCGAGTTTGCGGTTTGTGTGAAGGGGAATAGCAGCATCACAACCATAAAGGCAACCCACACGACTGCCGTTGTTCCGATGAGTCTGGACCATCGTCCGAGATGGAACGGTCCAGGCTTAAATTTATCCCTGCCAGATGTTATGCGGTAGTAGATTGGTGTCACATATGAGATGTAGAGGCCAATGACCGAAGCACTGGAAATCCATTAGCCAATACAAGGTTACCAGAGAGTGCACGCACGATGCAAGAGAGTTGAACGCCGCCACGGAGAAGGAAAGCACTCCGCAGATCGAAGAGAGTAGCATCACAAACCACACAGCATTGACAGGTGTCTGTGTATAGCGGTTGACTCTCTTCCACCACCTTGAACCTGGGAGTGCATCATCCCTTGAGAAAGCGAAAACCACTCGTGATGCGTCGACGCATTGGGAGCATCCACACAAGTACTGAGACAGCTCAGAAGGGGCATGTAAGGGGCCCTGTGGATGCAACTCACCAGCAAGAGCGTGATAGACCACCAGAGGGTCAATGCCCCTTTTTTGCCGAGCACAACTAGAAAGACATCTCCCATTGGTAACGGAAGCTTCGATTGCAAGATGTCTGGAACCGAATAGGTGGCGAACGAGGCTGCGATGTACATCACCCAGCCAAGGATTTCGGTCACCACAACGCCAACCATGATAGCGATTGGAGCAGCGCGAGCTGCATTAGAAGTTTCTTCAGCGATGTGAGCCGCAGAATCGTCTTGGATGCAGCAAACATTGAGTTTTGAAATGACAAACTAGAACATACTTCGACTTACATCCAGTCAGGGTCCACATCGGCGCCGTAAATGCCATGATGAACGCCCAGACATCTGTCCTTGTTGAGTCCACATGTAAACTGGAATAAGAAATGACCTACTGTTAGACCAGCCAGTGTTGTTCTCAAACTTCGTGAAGGCGTCTTTTGGGGAAACCATGCCTCTTGAACAATACAAGAGTGATATGATGCCGCCAATTGTCGTCGCCACTGCCGGGGGCCATTGAAGTAGAATCGTGAACAAGTGTTCCACTACTTACTTATGACGAACAGAACTAAAACCGTCATACGGGCTAGGACCCTGGTGCCAGCGGAACAAAAGATGGCCTGGGTTAAATGGAGGGCCAGGAGTATCCCAAAGGTTGGGCCAGAACCCAGGACGACTGCGCCGTCGGTCGCTATCGTGATACCGGTCGTGATGAGTTCTGCGCTGATAGGGATGACGTTAACAGTGTAACAAGATAATCAAAAGGTGGCGATACTGACCACGAGAAGTTTATAGAGCAAATTAGAGTTACTTGACCTGTGATGTTGGACCATCCGGTAATCCAAGAGGCAAGGGCGGAACGCTTTTCGGAAGCCATCTTGGCAGCGAAATAGTATAAGCCAGCGCTTGTCCTTTTGGGGCACACTAGGATCAGATCCATGCCGGGATTTGGACAAAGGAAACGCACGGCATGGAAGAGGCGAGTTCTGCCATGGAAGCCGCAACGCATGTTACAAAAATGCAAGGAATGAACCATCCCCACACCATAGCAAAGTGCCCGCCTCGCATTTCATGTCAACACGGAAGGCAGATATAGAGGAAGGGTGGCTCACCGGAAAGCAAGGGGTAGGAATATCCGAGGGTCATACCACACGAGACGGCCATGATAGCAAGAGAGAACGATATTGTCTCGATAAGCTACAGTATGCATGTTGGTGTTTCCAAGCATGGCGAGTATTGGGTTGAACACGTACCGAGAATTCGCGTTTAAATTCGCTCTTGTAACCAAGCTGTCTGAGCAGAGAGTTATCTTCCCGATGGACAGCAGACAGTGTTGCGTGGCTGTCATCCAGGGACTCGAGATTAACTTCCTCGGAGGTGGTCATTCTGCAGTGTGTGGAAAGAAGAGAAGCCCCAAGACCACATCCACAAGGGTATCATCGTGATTTATACGTGAACTCCCATGGATAAGAAGGGATGGACGCAAATTAAATCACAGATTCAGTTGGCAGCTTATCTTGTAATACCTGGCCATTTTATGCCGAGAACGTTTACCAGACTGTCACAGTCTGTCAGTGGTGTTGTTGAATCCCATTTACAGGGCTGTGCCCTTTGTAGACTACCTGACTCGTGATGCGCCTGGCCTAGCTTGAGGCCCTGAACTCTGAATGCCTGAGGTCACTTAAGCCCTGTGGCACAGGAGTTTGTAGTGCCTGTTACCATTCGGAAGCATCCCCATTCATGGGGGGAAATAATAAGATTTATATTGCACAAAAGTATATCTAACATGATACTAACTATTACTCTGGTCTGGGTGAAACGTACGTTCGTTGTGTTCACTGCACCGGATATCATTGTGATGTGGGGGGAGGGTGTTCGTGTTCTCGGGGTTGTCGCTGCACATCGTCGTATGATGCAGACTGCCGTTTGTCGTGTCTCGAAGTGGGGGGTTCGTGCTGTCAGGGGCGCGCTGTTGCAGCATGTGGTGTCGTTTGTTACACAATGTGGGGGGGGGTTCGCATCGTCCGGGCATGGCTGCACAACATGTTGCCGTGACATGGCGCGAGCTTGTGTCATCGAGGCACGATGTCGCGACTTGTCGTGCACCTCTAGGGCGTCGCGGTTGCATCGTGTTGCCCTTGTCGCGCGCTGTGTGTTTGGGTGTAGATAAATAAAGCCAAAAAAAACTTGACTCTCGTTTTTCATGTTGTATTGTGGCTTCGTTGTATCATGAGAGGCGGAGGTGTCACAGTTGGTGTGAATGGGGCCCTGGGGGTTGTAGCTGCGTCCATAGCGAGCCCGACAATGATGGCAACAACGACAAGAAGGGTGATTGAAGGAGTGGCCACCTGAAGATTCGCAAGCACGAGCGCGAAGATCGAAAACCTACCATACTTAAATGGAACACCAAATAAACTCACCTTAGCACTTGGGGCAGAGAGGTGAATGTATTATTGCACCCAAGTATCTGCTCGCCGCGTTTCGTTATGCCACTTGGACGAATAGTTTGAAGCACATGAACCGAGGTTCGCCACCAATGCAGGTCTCGGGGTCGCATTGCCAAAAACACCACCGTGCGGAAAAGTGGTAGAGCCAAGCCAAGCCAGGCCCACTTAGTGGCCCTGTGGGAGCCCAGGTAATGATGCAGCTCAATGAAGTTAATGTGAAGTGAAGTGGGCTTCACTGCAAGTTTATCGCCTCTGATGCATGATGCATGATGGGCCACTGTGATGTGGATATTGCGACTGTAGCGAGGTTTCCCCGAAGCAAAGAATTTCCAAATATGAACATGTTATGCAAGATCCACTCCCTCCTCGCAATCCAATGTCTACCTAGCATTGATCACCTCGCCTTCTTGTAAGTAATACCAAGACCTCCTTGAAGACCTTCTGGCGCCTCCCGAGCTACCCGACATCAACCAGGCCCCCTGAAGCTCCCCCATATGTCTGTCCGGGAGATAGCAGATTTGAGACCCAAAAATGGCAATATGTCTGTCCGGACATAGCAGATTTTGGACGATTTTGGCCCAAAATTGGGCATATGTTTGTCCGGCAATAGCAGATTTGAGACTTGCTGGAGGTTGGCAGTCACCTGATTTTGGCCAGCTCAGGCACTAAAAACTTGTGTATTTCTTCTAAACTTTATCTTATGACAACCTTACGACATTGCTTCTGAGATAACCTCCAAACATGGGGGATATTCTCCTGCAGAATGCGCCTCTCCAAGTCCAACGCATTCAGAATATTGATATCATCTATAGTGACCTCCACTGCCTTGCTGTTGGGGGGCGAAATATACCTGGGGCAGTTATCAACGCATTCAGCGCTCTGCTGCAAGCAAAAGATGAACAGACAGCGGATTATGTGATACTTTCGTCATACCTAGACCCTATTGTAATGAAAGGGTCG
>KN819330.1:642689-704105 GCA_000827475.1 Paxillus involutus ATCC 200175
AATCAGTTGATCACCAAAGGCAAAATGGGCCCATGGGTAATATGCCGAGTACCCGATATCGGCCCATGGGTCAATTGCCAAAAAATCAATATGGGCCGACATTGGTTGACCGGTCGACATCCCTATGATATCAAAATTGGTCGCCTGGTCGCCTTCCCAAATTTAATGTCTCTTCTTGTGGAGCAAGAGGACATTCAGAGGCACAACAATAGTATCAGACTTGGTCAACGCCCATGCTTGCTTGACGAGCAGCTGCAATCTCGGCCAGCCTGCGCATCAACCATTCCTTCCTCTCTGCCTCACCAAACTTTCGGAAAAGAATAACCTGATTCCTATTTTTCTCAAGCGCAAGATATTCTCCAATGTCAACTCTTTGTTGAGGCGTAACCTCACCATGTTGACTGAGGATGTCGATTGCATCACCAAAGGGATCATTGACAGATGGAGCTGACGCTACATTACAGACAAGATTTTTTACCACCGCCGCCATCTCCTGCATTGCCTCACCACCAGCTTGCTGCGCCTGTGCAGCTGCAGTCAGCGGGCGTGTTCGCTTGCGTGAGCTGCCCTCAGAATCAGCAATGGAGGTGACGGCAGAAACTTTCCTCTTTACACGGCTAACACTGGTGACCGCAGATGAAGTGGAGGACACAACGGATGGCGAGAGGAAGCTGGATGGTGCAGATGTCGACATGGCATTTGGGTCGGCACCAGATGATGATGGAGGTGCAGGAGACAGCGTCTGCCGGGTGCCGGCGGCTGCAGCACCAGCAATTTCATTGGCAGCAGTAGAGAGCTGCTGGAGGTTAAGGAAGCCATGATGATGCGCACTGGCCACGTCAGCAGTGGCTTCACTGGCAGGTGGCGCTCTGCTGTGAGTAGGGGGACGATACACGAAGCTCCCTTTGGTCTTGTCGGGGGTCAGCGTCTCGAGTAGTTGAAAATGGATAAATCCCTTGTTTTTGAAGGGCTTTGCATTCTTATGAGCCTACACAACCAGTCAGTGATGTCGTCCGAGATCACATTTAATCCATACCTTAACGTATCTGTTCCATATGTCAGCTTGTGCTAGAGTAATCCCAGCACCATCCTTATCACTGTATGTAAACCCAGAGGCATTCTTGAGGGCAACGACAGCCTCAAATTGCTTCTTCATCTGCTTCATCAGTTAGCAATTGATCTAGTCAGATTGGTTGAAAAAAACTCGCCAACTGGAATCTACGTTCACATGTATCACCATCTTTCACCCCACCCTTGATGACTTTGAATCGGGTTGACATGAGCGATGCAGCTGCTGTCCACGTTGTTTTCTTGAAGTTGGCACCGTCACCAGCTTTTGGTAACTCTCCGATGAGAAATTCGAGTAGTACTGTGGTTTCTTCATCTGACCAATTGGCTGCCTGCTTGCGAGTCTTTGACCTCTGTGTACCTCCGATTTCAAGGGGATTGACAATAGGCCCTTGTGAGCGCAAGGAGTGGCTCAATGAGCTGGATCTATCAGACATGACAAATGTGGTACCTTACACAGTTTGCAAAGGTGTGCAACCCGGACAACGCCAAGTGGCACATGCAAGGACACACGTGACATTGAATCGAAGTTTCAATTTCAGTTTCCATCTTCTTTCGGCAAGAGGTCGACTTCTCGTTGTAGAAATCACCACCCAAGGGGTTGCCGCCCTTTGGCTGGTGAAATTTGCTTGTGGCTCGGAAAAATGCCGTGCGGAGTGTGAATGTTAGTCAGTACTTACCTGTCGGAGCTCTAAAATTGGTCGACGAGACCAAACGGACCCCTTGCTATGACGATACTCCCCTTCTTTCGCTGTCCGAACTACACCTAACGCTTCGGCTGGGATGTCACACGCGTCACGACGTGACACGTGACATGTCTGTCCGGAATAGCAGATTTGAGACCTGAAATATAGCAGATTTGAGACCCAAAATCGAGGGTTAACCCGGACAGACATATGAGGGAGCTTCAGGGGGCCTCGTCAACCACAAAATATGTTCTGGCAGGAATGAGTGCATAACACGCACGAGCTGATGGACACCGTCCGTTGCATGTTCCACACTCTCGTTCCTGCCAATGCCAGGTGTCTCTCCCACCGAACTGCGGTTGGTGTGGAAATCCCTCTTCATACTGTACTTGCTACCCCCCAGTGCATCACCCTCCAACGACTTCAATTCAACCTGCCAGCGGACAACTATCGGAACGGGCTCAAACGTCCTCCGAGTCGTTAACTCAAGATGGTGGCTGCATGCCGGCCAGTCTCCAAATATTGCAACCTTGCCCTACCTCCCCAAGTCACGAATTACTTCGCACCTTGCCGATACACCCCCAATCCTTCTCCTTGACTCCCAGCCATTTGACTACCAATGATACCACTTGTCTTCTGTCGTGCCAGTTGTTTTTGTAGCTGTACATTTAGGCAAACTAGCCATGGAATATGTAATTTTTGCGTAGAAAACATCTGACCATGAAACATCTCGCAGTGCTCGACTTGGATTGTCGCAGTACACAGTGACATAGTCTAACCGCAAACTGGCTGATCAAGGTGTTGTGACATACAAGACGAACGACGAAAACTTTTGTGTTACAGGCGGTTGTTGCAATTGCTGGTGGTGTCACAAGTGCTGTAGGTGGTGTGTTGAATAACCGTATATAAAGCAATGTGTGCGCTACATCAGGCCAGTGTGTCTGTCTCTACATGGAGGTATATGATAGATATGATGTCAGGAGAAGATGAGGAAAAATCAGCACTGGTACCTCGATTTTCACCGACCTCGCAATTTAGATGCCCTACCGTGACGAAGAGGGTAAATATACATTCTATCTGGACACTATTGACTAATGGGGACCGGTTTACTCCAGCTTCTCCTCAAATGATAGGGATCCACCATTGGCATCTATGTTGGGTACAGGGCCAGTGAACCAGTGTCGAGCAGAGAACACCCAGGAACCAGACGAGAAGATGAAAACAGCCATGACAATCACCACGGAATAGTCTGCGTATCGGTTTAGCCTGATAAGTTAAAGGAGCGAGGAAGAGGTTAGCCTTACTCATGGTCTGCGAGTTTGCGGTTTGTGTGAAGGGGAATAGCAGCATCACAACCATGAAGGCAACCCACACGACTGCCGTTGTTCCAATGAGTCCGGACCATCGTCCAAGATGGAACGGTCCAGGTTCGAATTTATCCTTGCCGGATGTTATGCGGTAGTAGATTGGTGTCACATATGAGATGTAGAGGCCAATGACCGAAGCACTGGAAATCCATTAGCCAATACAAGGTTACCAGAGAGTGCACGCACGATGCAAGAGAGTCAAACGCTGTCACCGAGAAGGAAAGCACTCCACAGATCGCAGAGAGCAGCATCACAAACCACACAGCGTTAACAGGTGTCTGTGTATAGCGGTTGACTCTCTTCCACCACCTTGAACCCGGGAGTGCATCGTCCCTGGAGAAAGCGAAAACCACCCGTGATGCGTCGATGCATTGGGAGCATCCACACAAGTACTACAGCAGCTCAGGTAATGTACATAAGGGACCCTGTAGACGCCACTCACCTGCAGGAGCGCGATAGACCACCAGAGGGTCAATGCCCCTTTTTTGCCGAGAATAGCTAGAAAGATATCTCCCACTGGTAACGGAAGCTTCGACTGCAAGATGTCGGGGATCGAATAGGTGGCGAACGAGATTGCGATGTACATCAGCCAACCAAGGATTTCGGTTACCACGACTCCGACCATGATAGCTATTGGAGCAGCGCGAGCTGCATTAGAAGTTTCTTCAGCGATGTGAGCCGCGGAATCGTCTTGGAGGCAGCAAAGGTTGAGTTTTAAAGTGACAAACTAGAATATACGTCGACGTACATCCAGTCAAGGACCACATCGGCGACGTAAATGCCAAGATGAACGCCCAGACATCTGATCTTGTTGAATTCGCATGTAAACTAGGACAAAGAACAACCTACTGTTAGACCAGCCGGTGTTGTTCTCAAACTTCGTGAAGGCGTCTTTTGGGGGAACCATGCCTCTTGAACAATACAAGAGCGATATGATCGCCCCAATTGTCGTCGCCACTAGCGAGGGCCGTTGAAGTAGAATCGTGAAAAAGCGTTTCACTACTTACTTGTGATGAATACAACTAAAACTGTCATACGGGCTAGGACCCTGGTGCCAGCGGAACAAAAGATAGCCTGGGTTAAATGTATAGCCAGGAGTATCCCAAAGGTTGGGCCAGAACCCAGGACGACTGCACCGTCGGTCGCTATCGTGATACCGGTCGTGATGAGTTCTGCGCTGATAGAGATGTCGTTAACAGTGTAACAAGATAATCAAAAGGTGGTGATACTAACCACGAGAAGTTTATAGAGCAAATTAGAGTTACTTGACCCATGATGTTGGACCATCCGGTAATCCAAGAGGCAAGGGCGGAACGCTTTTCGGAAGCCATCTTGGCAGCGAAATAGTATAAGCCAGCGCTTGTCCTTTCGGGGCACACTAGGATCAGATCCGTGCCAGGATTTGGACATAGGATACGCACGGCATGGAAGAGACCAGTTCTGCCATGGAAGCCGCGACGCATGTTACAAAAATGCAAGGGATGAACCATCCCCACACCATAGCAAAGTGCCCGCCTCGCATTTCATGTCAACACGGAAGGCAGGTATAGAGGAGGGTGACTCACCGGAAAGCAAAGGGTAAGAGTATCCGGTAGTGATACCACACGAGACGGCCAAGATAGAAAGAGAGAACGATATTGTCTCGATAAGCTACAGTATGCATGTTGGTGTTTCCATGCATGGCTAGTGTCGGGTTGAACACGTACCGAGAATTCGCGTTTAAACTCACTCTTGTAGCCAAGTTGTCTGAGCAGAGAGTTATCTTCCCGATGGACAGCAGACAGTGTTTCGTGGCTGTCGTCTAGGGACTCGGGCTTGAGATCAACTTCCTTGGAGGTGGCCATTCTGCAGTGTGCGGAGAGGAGAGAAGCCCCAGGACCACATCCACAAGGGCGTCATCGCGATTTATACGTGAACCACCTGCATATTTAGATAATTGGAGCACGTTTCCCACAGATAAGAAGGGATGGGCGCAAATTAAATCACAGAGGTTGCCAGCTTATCTTACCTGGTCGTCTTGTGCCGGGAACGTTTGCCAGGCTGTCAACAGTGTCCCCACGACGCTAGTGAACATGATGAATTGAGTTATTTGTTGTTGGTCGATACACTTGTTGCAAGGGAGGAACGTCAGCGGATAGTGGTCGCAGGTAAATCTCGGGGTGTGCTCAAGCCTCGAGGCTTCGCTCCTAACGGAGATGCATTCGTCCTAGTAAACATTGGGCTGGCCTCGAGACCACACCTCGAGCCTGAGGCACACACAAGTTGAGTTCGCGCAGTTATTTTGAAACTCCGCTCATTTCGTTCAGCAGTGGATGAAAATACATGACGGTGAACACCGACTCTGTCATGATGCCCCGAGCAAGCTTGACCACGACGATTCGCCATTTCTGCTCATCGCCTCGAGCATGCGGAATTATATCTAACATTGGCAAGCAGCCCATCCCGATACCACCCAATGTCACCGTCACTTCATCTCCTGCCTTGCTCGCCGTGAAGGGACCGCTCGGGGAAACGAAAGTTCGTCTCGAGCCCTACATGCAACTATCGTTTCCGCAACCGAACGTGTTGTCTCTTACCGTCGAAAATGGTGCTGTTAAGCACCAGCGCGCCATGTGGGGAACGACCCGGACGCTAATAAGTAACGCGATCACTGGCATGACCAATGGTTTCTCTGTGCCACTTTACTTGGTCGGCGTTGGGTACCGGGCTGCCTTAGAAGATGATCCAAGAGGGAATATGGACGGGGGAAACGGAAAGAGGCTCAACATGAAACTTGGACACTCCCACAATATATTCGTGCCCATCCCTGCTCATATCAGAGCAGAGGTCCCTTCGGCCACGAAGATTTCGCTCAGCTGCACTGATAATGTCGCTTTGGGCCACTTTGCCGCTAAAATCCGGAGACTGCGCCCTCCTGAGCCTTACAAGGGCAAGGTATGTTCACTCAATTCCCCGCTCTTCGTCCATGGGCTTACATAGCCTGGAAGGGCGTCTTCATTGGCAACGAGACGATACGTCTAAAGGCAATTAAGAAGAAATAGATCGTTTACGCGTACCTCAGCCGCAATATATTTCTACATTCCACGCTCATTGCGTCCTTGTGCTGCCGCAAACTTGTGGAGGTCGAGGGTAAAATTATATCCTCAATACATCCTGGGTCAAGACTGGACATTTGTTTCTGAGTACCAGAGTGAATACGTAGACATTATAACCCACAGCCTGGGACCTGCAATTACTAGTATACTAGCAGTTCGATCCTGGTCACTGTCAGAAATTCTGGGACTCATGGCGCCTATCACTAATCACGTGATGAACATCCTCCCGAACTGCGTTGGAATGAAGTTCTGCCAAGTCCTTCCTAAAGACTTCGACGACCTTTCGCCTTGCGGACCTGCCATAGTATATTCGTCAAGAATGTCTTCTGAACTATGCCCACCTTACGCTCCTTTCTTTGGGTTTGCTGGAGTGGCCTCAGCGGTCAGTTTGTACGAAGCGGTTATCCACGTCTCCCGCCACTGACACATTGGAGTTTGCAGATGATATTTAGCAGTAGGTTCAGGCTTAATACCCTCGGAAGTGTACTGATATTATCGTGCAGCCATTGGTGCTGCATTCGGGACTGCCAAGGCCGGCATCGGCATCGCGGGATTGGGTACATTTAAGCCAGAGTTGATCATGAAGGTAAGTACCAAACAACTGTGCCCGTCAAGCTGTTCTTAGGACAATTGGTTGCTTTAGTCCCTAGTTCCGGTAGTCATGGCTGGTATCATAGCAGTCTATGGGCTCGTGGTGTCGGTACTGATTGCGGGCTCACGTCAGTCTCCTACAAAATTATTCTGTGTCCCATCTGGTAACTCTGTACCTTTGCTTTAGTAAACCCCTCGATCGATTACCCTCTAGCGGCTGGGTTTATTCACCTTGGGGCGGGCATGTCATGTGGTATTACTGGCATGGCTGCTGGGTATGCAATTGGTCTTGTTGGTGACTCAGTACGTTGCTCGGTTTCCTTCTATTCCATGTTAATGAACAACGGAACAGTGCGTTCGCGCGTATGTCCACGAGCAACGAGTATTCGTAGCCATGGTCCTCATTCTGATTTTCGCTGAGGTGCTTGGGTTGTATGGGTGAGCGACCTGTTATCTTACAAAGACTTCCTTCGATGATAATAACGCATTGTAGGCTCATTGTTGCACTCCTCATGAACACCCGAGCTTCGACTCTTGGTGGATGCTGACGCGATTACATAGACATTACGATCGTACATACAACCTCGTGAATAGTAACATGCAACTCCGAATTGCTTTCATTGACTGTTTGTGTCAGAGGCACTCGATGACGAAGCGGAACGACTGCGGCTGCGGCGGGGAACGCGCCTCCTTTCCTCACGCTCTCGTGAGCGCGAAGACTCTGAGCTTGAGCTTGATTCTGAATCCGAGTTACTCGATCCTGACTCAGAGCCTGAGCTCGAATCCGAATCAGAGTCGGACGAGCTGGAACGGCTTGATCTGCAAGCGCGACCGACTGGTTAGCATACGATGACCTGAGCAAGGTCATTCCCTTACCTTCGAGCCTTCTTCCTCGATTTGCTGTCTGGAGCAGCTGCCGTCGTCTTCTCCCTCTCTTTTTCTTTACCTTCCAAAATCCGGTTTGCCGTGCCACTTCTGAGTGGTTGTCGGACATTTGCAATTCTAGCAAGGATTGAAAACTTACTGTTTCTTGAATTCTTCTGGTACCTCCACCGAGGGTTTACCATCAGCCTTCAACTTGGCGAGCAGCTTAGGGTTCTCGAGCATCTCCGTTCGCGAAGGACGCGTAACATACGGGCGTGGGGCTTTACATTCGTAGATGAAGTGTCCTGTAATGCCGCGGTTCCCCATCGATCTTGAGCAATAAGAAACAGTGAAAACTCACCTGTCTTCAGACATTTCTGACAGACGGTCGTGGAAGACGAGCGAGGGTTGTTCAGGGACTTGCGGTGCGGTGCAAACTTGGACATTTTGATCGAGAATGAGTTGGAGTTCTTTGTACCAGGCTGTCTTGGTCTGCCTTGGGATCTGCCTCGTTATATTCCAGGTGCTCTCTGGCTTGTCGCAGTGTGGTCGTTGGAGTCGGTGATGGCGGTGATGGCGGTGCAGGACAAGAGCCGAGACCGTGTCAATGCCGAGTCGGAGTTCAGAAACCATTCATAGTCTCGCTTTGCCAAGTTCACAAATCCTACTTCGTCTCAAAGTCGTATCTTCACTCTTGCAATGCACTGGCTATCCTCTCACAAGTGGGCTTAGGGGCCACCGAGCCTACCAACTTATCCGCTACTACGACGTCGGTTGCCTTCGAAATAATCACCAAGCGTCGAAGGACCGTTACGCACCGAATTTGCCCAGGCTCCACACCCAGAGGTTCCTTGCCATAACTAACACATTCAGATGCCAGATGGTGCGCGTCTGCCGAGGGGACCGATTGCTGAGACAGCGAAACTGCGGCATTCCCACTTGCTTGTGAACGCATATTATTTGCACTTTCCGGCAAACTAATATTCCCGTCGCTCCCCCTCCCTTCTTCTTGGACGCCCCCATTTTCCCACTGAGCTGCGTTTGCTGGTTGTACTCGTGGCGATGTCGATGTGCAGCTCAAGCTTGCTGCTTCGTGAGTCGCGATTTGTCTACTTTGTATCCAGTATTCAAAAGTTCTGTGTCAATGAACGCATCGAGTCAACTACCCCTAACCTATATATGGGGTGGGAACGAGAACTGCGGCAGAACAGCTACCATTCTCGTTTCCAAGCAAGATCGTCGTTTGAAGCTTTTGGACCTATATGGACATATATGAAGTTGCGATGGTGGAAGTGACGGTGCATTCCGAACTACGACTCGTACGCATACATGGGCGGTAGAGCATTCCTACAAGAGTTTTCCGCCGATTCTCTCCCAAGGCTTTCTCCATCGCTCTACTTGCTACTCAAAAACCGACTGACAGCTGCGCTCCTCACTTTGTACACGATCGTCGAGGTTCCCGCAGAAGCACCGGAGAAAAGAGATCATGGCGATATCGACTTTGTTGTTGCACGTCCGTTGGGTCGTGGTCAGGAGGTCACCCCAGAACAGGTAGGCCGCGTGCTTGGTGCGGCGAAGAGCATAGAGTTGGATGGGAACAGGACGTCCAACTATGCTGTTGAGATCAGCCATGAAGAGTGGACCTCGACTTCTACAGATCACATCCCTTCAGAGCGGATATATTGTCAAGTCGATGTCAAGGTCTGCGAGGACGAGGAAGGAGTGGAAGCGCTATCTGTCTTCCATGGCTATGGTGATCTTGGGATCATCATCTGCTCCATTGCGAAGACTTATGGGTTGTCAGTCAATCATAAAGGCTTAAAGGTGGTTCTGCTCACCAGCATGTCATCATTCTGGAATCTAATTGTAACTGGACAGATCGCGAGTCCTAGCCCCGATCCACCGATGCAACTCACGAGTTCTACTCGTACAATCTTTGAGTTTATGGGACTATCCATGGATAGGTGGATAAAGGGATTCGATACAGTGGAAGAGACCTTCAAGTTTGCTGCGACCTCGCGTTTCTTTGACCCTCGTCGGCTTCACGTCCCAACAATGGGTACATTTCACAAGTCAGTTGGCGGTCGCAATATGTACTCCGACTTCCTTGCCTGGGCTCAGGACAAAACCCCGGCAGCGTATACACCAGAGCCTTACCGAGATGCAGTTGAAGAGGCCCTCGTGGTATTTGGAAAGAAGGCAGAATGGGATGCAGCGGCCCAAAACCGATACGAACGGACATGGCTGAAGCAGAACTTCAGTGGCAAGCTCGTGGCAGAGTGGACTGGTCTTGGTTGGAGAGGCGTCAAAGCAGTCATGGACGACGTGCGGTCTTCGGTGGGTGGGGAGCGTGCACTCGTTGGGATGGAGGTTGAGAAAATCAAAGGCCTAGTGATGTTGTCCCAAGGATCGTTGGAACTTTCCGAATAGAAGCGAAATACAATGTAGAGCAACCTGGCTCAAGCGCAGAGACAACGGTTATGTATATTATTCAAAACGTTTCTTCGTCGATGTCGGTATAATCCCTTTCTCAATCCATTCGTAGTGCGTGATGAGTAGTGTTGATTGCATGTTAATAACTAATCCAAAAACCATACATGCCATCCAGTAAAGAGGCGAAGACTCGTCACTAAGATGGCATGGCAGTTAAAACTAGAAGAGAGCATGCGAATATTCGTGTGCGCGCCAGCAACTCGATATCACCTCCGCGTGGATATGCCTGGTTGAAGTCAGGCTGTGATGGGAGCTGGACGACATGTCCACCGGCCTTAGCAGGTGACATGGCTCCGAAGCTCGGTTGCGGCAGTAGAGGTCCAGAAGGAGGAGAGGGGAGATATGCATGAGATGGGCTCAGGGGCCAGCAGGGGAACCATACGGCGGCGCACTAACAGGTGCACCCAATGGAGTGGTCGAAACAGGGAGTGGTTGTGAAAATGAATGTGTGTTCGCAACGCCGCCAAACGCATGCTTCCCATATGGCGAGCGTTGCCCATTTGCAACAACAGAACTATGAGAGGTGTGTGACGCTAGTTTCCTCAGTAGAGATTTGATTCATGTACGTCCACGATGGTGGCGGAGACAATCCCCAATGTTGCGAACGACCCGCAATCACCGGTAGAGCCAGGGGAATAGTCAGCTGGCCGTTGGGTGCAAAGGGTCAGGTGGGTCGGTCGGCAGGGAATGAAAATTTCAAGCGGAGCGTCTACGTGCATGACGTTTGGAGATCGGGTGCCGCAGCGGCGCCCGATCCTGGGTGTCCATTCCCGTCATGATCAGTTTTGAATGAAACCAGTGCAGCCTCAGCTGTGCCTCGGCCCGGGTGAACTACTTATCCTTACACCCTTGTCAGCGCTAGACAAAAGTCTCTCTAGACTTTCATGGCGACCTCCACTGTGTCAGAATCTCCGCCTTTGACTCCCCAGCAGGCAGAAACTCTCAGAATATTCCGTCAACAACTATTCGATGAAGGCATTTTGCACGAAGGAGACTCCATCAATACCGATGATCCAACGTTGCTGTGAGTCGTCAACATCAATCACGCTCCGAAGGGGCCTTTCAGAAGGCAAGGTAAGCAGGTTGCTAGCGCTGACCACTGGCATCAATTTTCAGCCGATTCTTACGAGCGCGGAAGTTCAACCTCAGTGAATCAAAGAAGATGATAACAAACTGTCAACACTGGCGTCAAACGGTGTCGGGCATAGGCATAGATGAACTATCCAAGAGATTGGATCCGTTCGATGTGAGTGGTGTCTTCATTGATGCCAACCATGCGCTGGTATTAATCTTGCCTGTGATCAAGTACCCTGGTCGGGAAGAGGTGTTCAAGTCGTGGTCAATGTTCTTCCACAAGGTACGTTCATCGATATATTTAGATCGTCTTTTCACTCATTTCCCCTATCTTGACAGACAGACAAGGTTAGCACAACCGTGACTCTACCGATCAGCGGGCTCCTTACACATAGTAGAAAGGGCGGCCTTTGAATGTCCAATTCTTCGGTGGTCTAAATCTTCCAGAACTTTACAAGCACATTACGCCAGAAAAGCACTGGGAAGCCATCGTAGTAAATGCAGATGCCCTCACTCGTGAAATCCTCCCAGCTGCTTCACGTGCAGTGGGCAATCGGGTCGACCATTCCTTCGTCATCGTAGATCTCAAGGGATTCGGGTATGTCCTGTGCCAGCTTGTGCCTTGCAATCTTTGACACCACCGACGCGATATATAGCCTATCTCAATTCTGGCAAGTGAAATCCCTTGCTCAGGCCTCATTCCAGATATCACAAGATTATTTCCCAGAGACGTATGTTGCATGTCAAGATCCCCTTGTATCTAGCTGATGATTTATTATCACGCAGAATGGGCCAACTTGCCATTGTCAATGCCCCGTCTTCATTCACGTTCATTTGGTCCATCATCAAGCCATGGCTTGCCAAGGAAACTGTCGAGAAGGTCGATATTCTTGGGACGAATTACAGAGACATTCTTCTGCGACTTATAGATGCTGAGAATCTGCCCTCCGTTCTCGGTGGAAACTGCACATGCTCGCATGCGGGTGGCTGTGACCTCAGTGGTGCTGGTCCTTGGATGGACGAGAGGCTTGCCAGAAGGGCCTCAGCTAAGGAAGGAGAAAAACAAAATGGCGACGTAATCAACGGATATAGTACACCGGCAACAGCGTCGTCCGAGACAGATTCAAGTAATGCCGACGTTCAAGAGAATGGGGGGGATCAACATCACGCTTCATGATGCTAAGCCCATCAGTGGTGTTAGCCACAAGAGGCGATTGCCCAACACACGTTCCATTCCGTCGTTTATTTGGCTGGCTACTTCCCCGTTTCCACCCGCACGCAGACCGATTAGCCAGCAACAAGTCACAGAACGGTGATATCTTATGTAACTACCCTCCAGCATTTCTTGGACTATCGTAATCCCATACCATGTAGAAATAGAAGATCCAAATGCTGATTGTTGTCATCGATCCGTCGTCTCTATTTGACTCGCCGAATTGACAAGCAGGAGGCTTGACGCGACGTTCTGATGAAGCGAATGGACCCATAACGCCTACACTCCTGGGAAGATATGTTGAGGCGGAGCTACTTATTATACGGAGAATGAACACAAATGAAGAGTAAAAGGTGTAATCAGAAGATTGGTATGAAGTCCTGTATCCTGTCCCTTGCATCCTGGGCAATACACTCTGCTATCCAAGTCACGTTCCGAATCTCCTGCTCCTTCAGCTTCATATAGCTATAGAATACGCCGTACTGGAACTGCTGCATGAATGCCTGCTTATTGAGGTGCACCTCCATCCGGAAGAACCGATCTTCTAGCAGTGTAGCTACGCCCAGTTCTCCGACGTCGTGGTTGGCACCGCTGGCTGATGTAGAGCCTTCGAAGAATGAGCGGTACTCGGAGATGTTGTCACAGACTTGCCGGACTTGATCGATGTCGTCTGCTTTCGCCAGTGCGTTGTTCCCCGCAGGGAACAATCTGCCGAGCGCAGGGTAAAGTTTGGCCCGCTGTTCCTTGGTCAGTTCAGTGTCGAAGGAGTTAATGGTGATGTTGATTGTCCGTCGGTCTGCCTCGAACGCGAGGATGTTTTGCATTACATCTGATGTGGGCGATCCCAGAGTGCCCACAAAGTTGTAAAAATCCTCCAGATAGGCTTTGTAAACCGTGTTCCGGATGACCTCGATGTTGATGTCATCGAGGTCAGTAGCGGAGAAACAGTTACGGAAGTAAGGAGCTAGTTCGGTACCAGAATAAGTGCCCCCACTCACAGGTCCGGACTTGGCACTTACCTAGAGGCGTCTCCACAAGGACACTGTGGTATAGTTCTTCAACATTGGTAGCAACGCACAGAGCTGGCATTGTATCAAAGACGCCAAGAGGGTGACACCGCCCCAAAAGCTCGTGTGTATCTCTCTCGTGTAAGGTCCCGGTAATCAACAGGACGACGTTGTCGATCATGTAGGCGTACCTACATGTGTCCAACAGGTGATTAGTGCACTCTCAAGTAATCACGGAGGGACACCGACGTGATGTAGTCAAGAAACTTTCCCAATGGCTCCACGGCATTGCTGCGGGCGAAGTTGAACTGGTCGACGAGTATTTGTGTTGCTCTGTCAGAAATCGTGGCTGTGGAAAGTGGTGAAGGCTCGTTCGCGAGGAAGTTCCCGTAATCGGTTGCAGACAGCTGAGTCTTCAGATCTGGATGGGTCAGATGAGCTTTTCCAAACGCTTGCCGTGACGGTGATGGCGTGAACCTAATACCTTCAAGACTCTCGCATTGCGTCAAACTCGCGTAGTGACTCTGGGTCAAAATGCCAGCCTTGTAACCGCGTATGATACCTTCTAGGAAGCCATTGTTGACCTGTGTGGAATCATCGTTGGGCCTAAGCAACATTCGCAGGATGGATTTATACGCACGTTGAAGAATAGGCCCTCCATGACCTTGCGAGTAGTTAACTCGGATGATTGCGACTCCGAGGCTCAAGCGCAACGCAGTCAACGCTTGCATGGTGTTCCAAAGAGGAAAGTACTTCCCACGAATCATTCACCCCTGAACTCGACCTGAACTCATCATTGTACACACCGCGTGGTTGTCCATGGCGCCATATATTGTCCCAGTTACGACAAGTTATCCAGAGGACTGGTACTTATAATAAGATGTGAACTTATCTCAAGCTACAGGACGGTCTTCAGCCGACTTGATAGACCACCATGGTTGCCTCAGACTCGGAGAAATCACACCAGGTTGAGGGACAAGCCCACCCTCTCACTGACAAGTACAATTCTGCACAGGACCGCCGACTTTTGCGCAAGATTGACTTGCGTTTGCTTCCGGTCCTCACGCTCTTGTACTTGCTGAGCTTTCTCGACCGGTGGGTTCAGTTCGATGGTGTCTGAGGCTCCCCTCATTAACATATCTTCCAGGACAAATATTGGGAATGCTAAGTGAGCGACGTTAACAGTGAATTTCTGTAGGGCTTTTTTGACCGTTGCAAACGACATAGAATCGACGGTTTGACTACTGTAAGTCTGACAAGTCCCCTCCGTGAGAGCTCAGGTTGTAACAACCACAGGATATTGGTGTGTCTGCACCTGCCTACAACACCGCGCTAGCCATATACTTCGTTGGCTATGTACTGCTCGAGATACCTGCCAATGTGTGTCCATGATTCGTATGCCTGCTAGTGAACAATCACTGACCTGTTATGTCCTCCGCCTCAGATCATGTAATTTTCTTTGTTCTCCTCAGCTGCTCTCCGGACTTGAGATCTGATATCAAGGAGTGCAGTTTGAAGCGCTTCAATCCCCAAATATGGCTTCCAACCTTGACTCTCGTGTGGGGCATTGTCTCTATTGGTCAGGGGCTTGTGTCGAACCAGGCGGGGCTGTTTGGGATAAGATTCCGTGCGTTTTCCCGTTTGTTCACTCCGGTCGTTTGGTGACGGTCTTCTGTTCCTCAGTCTTAGGCATGACCGAAGCAGGTCTATTTCCTGGCGTTATCTACGTCTTCTTTGTGTATTACCGAAGGTAGGCAGTTAAACTTCCCCATCCACTAGCAAGAGGTTGATGGCCATTCCGTGACTATACGTGCAGGCGTGAACGCAGCTGGCGCGTCGCCGTGTTCTTTGGTGGCGCAGCTCTTGCGGGTGCTTTTGGAGGTATATTTCAATTTAAAGCATTCGCTCGCACCGTAGTTGAGTTTTCCCAGGTATCTTCGCGTACACGATCGGTTTGATGGATGGTGTCGGGGGGCGCAGGGGATGGCAGTGGTAAGACCAGTTCCACAGGCATCAATTTACAAACACACTGAGTCTTTTCCCGACCAGGATCTTCATTATCGAAGGTATCCTTACATTAATGGTATCGTTGGTTGCCTACTTCATCGTGCCAACGTGGTCCCACGAAGCGAAATTTGTGAGCCTTTACTACATCCTAACTGTTGTGCCATACACTTACCCTTCCACCCCCTTCCAGTTAAGCGAGGAGGAGCGCAGCCGATTGTTAGAGAGACTCCAAGCAGACTCGGATGCAGGCAGCAACCAGCCCTTCCAATGGTCTTCTGTCCGATCAGCCTTTGAAGACCATCTGGTCTGGGCATATGCGTTCCTGTTCCACGGATATGCGTTTGTGCTGTACTCCCTCAGCCTCTTTTTGGTCGGTTATTTAAACAGTCTTATCCACAAAAATACTGACTTGATATCAGCCTACCATTATAGCAGGCCTCGGATTTAAGACGTGGCAAGCGCAGCTGTATGTGCGCTTCGTGGCTCTTGACTAGCTGAGGGGCTGACCCATTGACAGCATGTCGGCTCCCCCAAATGCCGTCGCCAGTCTCTCGATATGGGCAACGGTCTGGCTATCGAGTCGATGGAACATGCGCGCACCGTTCATCATCGCTACAGCAGTGGCCGCCATCATTGGTGAGTCTAATACTTGCGTGTTGTCAAAGTGTGCTGATCGATCCCTTCTTAGGGTACATTATTCTGATAACTTGCAAAACTCGTAAGTAGCAGCATAGCTGGATGACGTCGAGATCTCTCTGACCTTGGCCTCGCAGCTGGCCTGCAGTACTTCGGTGTCCATCTCGCGGCAGGTGATCATATTACTCTTTCTCGTCACCCAGACCCTTCTGAAATCTTTCATCAGCGGGAATATATACGGGCAACTCGTTGCTTCTCAGGTCAGTCAGGCCACCAGTGTCCCAGATACATACTCAAATATGATGTGCACAGCTGGCCCGGTGAGAATGTCTCAGGACAGACCAAGCGTGCTGTTGCAGTTGCCCTGCAAATTCCGGTCGGCGATGTTGGCGCTATAGCCGGGTGCTTGGTGTATAGGCCATCCCTCAGCGGCGATCTATACCGCATACCCAACCTCATCGCTATTGGATATCTCCTATTCGCCATCTTGGTGACGACCTATTTGTGGGTAATGATGGCACGCGAGAACGAGAGGCGACAGAAATGCCAGTCGCAAGGGAGACGAGTTGTCGGAAACATATGAAGACAAGCTCAAACTCGGCGATCGATCGATCTCTTATAGATACCAACTTTGATTATGTATTGGAAAAGATGACCCTCAGGCCTCATTATTGACCGCATGCCAGTGACAACGACAAACAATGTTTAAAACCAATCCTAGCAAGAGGCAATTATGGGAGTGAAAAGTACGGTTATAGCTGAGTGTGTATATAAAACATCCTTCTACTTGAAATTCTGTACTGTCCGCGTTGTTAATCAAGTATTTGTGCGACGGCGTTTGGAAGCCCGTGAATTTTGATAGTCGTCGTCGTCGTCGTCGTCACTGTAGTCCTCTTCAGCAACATCCGGTCCGTAGAGTTGTTTGCGCTTGTCGAGATCTACTTTGCGTAGAGAACGCAGGTGAACAGTGAGCGACTTGTGGAACTCGCTCTTGAGATTCATTCGTTTCAGTTTCTTATATCCCAGTGATAGAAATCCATCACCTTCGTTATCCTTCGCTTGGCTTCCGTCGCCGCCGCCTTATCCGGCCGTCTACGCCTGTCCTTGTACTACCCAATTTTAATCAGAACCTCGACTAGCAGAAGCTCGACGTGAGAACGTTACCTTCCGCTGTTCCTCCAGGAGAAGTATGGACAAGTGTTTGATCCACCGCTGAAGATTCGACTCCACCTTCCTCTTCTTCGCCTGCATGCTCAACAGCGCCACCATCGCATTTTCCCCATCGTCCTCTACAATGGCCTCATCGTCCGAATCCGGGATCACGTACGACGTCACGCTCGTAGATACAGACCTCTTTGGTCTTCTCCGGGACGCTCGGGGTGAGATATTTGATGCTCGTTGGGTTGACGGGCCTGATGAACGAGACAAGGTGGGTGGGCTGGTTTCTTTCTTGACATCGGTGGGTTTGCCACGAGTTTTACTTGGCCACTTGCTCTCCGACGCAGTGACATGTTTAGAGAGGTAGTCTTCTTCACTGAAGTAGAACTCCGCTCCCAGCTCAATTTCGTGATATAGACACCAGTTCTGACAGTAGTGATTCATTAAAACTGGATGAAATTGCGTGGCGGCAAAGTGTACTCACGGGTGCCCGTCCCAAATGCCCAAGAAGTTTGAAGTGTTTGAGTGTAATAGGAACATGGGTCGAGGCGGATGCATAACCCGTCCCAGACGGAGAAAGATATTGATGAAGGAGCTAGAAGCAGGTCGTCAGACTACCCCACACGAGGTTTACACCTCTCATACGCACAGTAGTATTACTGTTCACGACAGCATGGGTCATGAACACGGCCATGATAGGACTATTGGGTTCGTAGTTTTCCTTGACCCATCTTCCAACTGGCACGAACTCTGACGGCGGATCAGCATGGCTCTTCACCATATCATGGATACAGGGGCCCTTACCGAGGGGATAGTTGAGTTTCCCAGTCGTATCAGCGCCGTAGATACTATAGTAGTAAGACCGTCTACGAGATCGAGTTGGAGCCATCTCGTCTTGACGGATCATAGCAGATAGGGTATCCTGTCCAATAGCACCCTGCGGATACGGTCAACAACAAAAAAACGTATATAAGAAAACTCGAACCAAATCCGGTCCGTCGCTGTTAATAGGTGTCTCCTCTTCCAGTTCCCCAACGACAATCTCATCAGCATCCTCCTCTCGACCATCCATCTCCGCTTCGGTAGCTTCCACTGGTTCACCAGGTTCAGCGGAAGGAGCAGGATCACCCGGAGTCAGGCTTGATGACGATGGGTTCGCGTTGGCCCTGATCACCTTCAAATTACTGAAATCGCGACAAAGGGGTGCCTCATAAGCCGCGCATGCCTTTTCGTCGTCTGCCGGCGGCAGGTCGTCCAGTGAAAGCCGATATCGTTGCATAGCAGCGTCTGCAAGGGCTGCATGGAGCGAATATGCTTCTGCGAGCTTGCGGAGTGTCTTTCCCTGGAAGGCGTCAGTTAAGGGGGAAGCACACAGGGATGTGTCTACCTTGCTCCCAATCTCCAGACACTTGATTGCGACCTCCTGCACAAGCCCCTTGATCTCTTTCACACTCATTCCCATGTCCTCCTTCGCATATTCAAGTAGGAGAGTGTGCTTCTCTACGAAAGGGTTGGTCATCACATTGAATAAGTCTTCCTTCGTCAACGGGAGGAGGTTGAGCGCTCCTAGTTTTCCCTTCATGGATGAGAGGGCTTGTGGGACCGCAGTGATTACCAACGTGCTGTCAGATAGGAATACAGTTAAGAGCATGACAATTCGGACCGTCGGGTCAGTATTAGTGAAGTCAGCGTAAAGTTGACGCAGGACATTGACTGTGTAATTAGTGGTGATGGAGCGTGTCTTCACGAAGAGCTGTGAGGGGACCGTGAACACAACTATATAGCCTTCAGCTCCGTAACTCTTACCTTGGTTAATTCTGTGACGACGGGACTGAAAGGAGTGAGAAATTAAATAATTGAGAATCAGTGAAAGCGACCTACGCGAGTTTGAACATCAACTCTCCTGAACGGTCAAGTGACTTGAGAGCACGATAGGCGGACTCGTTGCTCTTGGCTTCCATACATATCTCTGCCGCCACAGTACGACTCAAAAACATCCTGTGCAGAACGGAAATTAAAAGGACATTTTTTGGGCATCAAAAGTAAAGGCAAAGTCACCTAGGATCTAAGCGCTTTAGCTCCCGCACGTTACGGATAATGTCATCAGTCCGGTCTACGCTATTGAGCGCTTGCTTCTCGAACATCTTACGGAAAACAAAGTCTCGATACTAGTTTGCTCTGAATAAGAAATTGACCGATGACATGGGGTGTGATGTACCTTTGGATCCATCCGGAATCCGTTGGCTTCTGCATAGGGCAATAGTCGGGGTTCAATAGCAAGTGCAATCGGCAGCTGGGCCATCAAGGGATCCTGTATATTGTTCCCATATGAGAACAGGGGGTGCACTTGGCAGAGGAATCGTCAAACCTTCATACTGAATGGAATGAACTGCGCCGAAGGTCACAAGCCAATAAACTACAGATCAAGGAAATGCACACCTTATACTTGTCTAGTATCTCTCGCACATCCTCCCACTTCGTGTTTTTCAGATCTGGCGGAAGCCTGCTCTCCTTTAAAAAGGATTGAAAGATATATCCATCGTCCTCATTCTTTCCCAGAGGTATTTCATCGAACAGCCCAGAGGTAACTTTCATGAAATGCGTGAACACCGCGAGCGGTATCGTCCGGACCCATGGTGTTTTCACAAAGTGACTCGCTGAACGGAAATAGTGATGTATGGCCACCTGTATGAGGTAACGGGATACATAGGCGCCGCTCGAGACTAGAATCTGGAGAGGGGATGACGCATATAGTCAGCGAAAGGCTCAGGCGCCGTGGCTCACGAAGCAAAACTCCGCGGAGAACGAATGGACGCACATCAATGACTTTGTCGGTGAGAACCTTCCCCCTGCCAAGTGCCCAAAACATAGCATCCATGTGACCAAAGCGATGAAGAAAGTAGTGGGCGCGAACATAAGGATCTCTCGAAACTTGAAGGAAACGCTTCGAGGTAAGCGTCAGGGCAGTGGGATCGTTAAGCTCATAAATAACAAGTTCGATTATTTCATCTGGGCCAATGCTGAGATGACGCTTGAAAGGTAAGATGGTGGGTAAAACATACCACATAGACGCTCCATGGGGTGACGAAGACCAGTTCAGCCAACAATACCAGGAAAACGCTGACAAAAATCGTGGATAACCGGGGAAATAGTCGGATTCGAGCAAGACGATGAGCGTGGCGTAGACTTGTTTTGAACCTGCTCTTTGTTTGCGATGGTGGTGGTCTGGTGTCAAGCCGTTGTGCAAGTCACGGAAAGCTACACTCCCATCGGACTTCCAATTTTCAGTACTTCGCCCCGTCTTGGCGGACCCCAGCACACTGTGTGACGTTTCTGCAGGAAAACTGAAAAACAGCAGCGCGTATCCACAAGGAGAACAGCGACTGTGTTCATTGAGCATCTATTAGGATCCCTCTACAAACGACGACATATGGTCAGCCAGATCACGATGCCGGCATGAGGCTCGAAGCGCTCAGAAAGTCCTCTTATAGTAACCCCTCCAAATATGCCAAGGTAATTTCCAATGCCGGGCCTGAAGATGTGCATCATAAACATTGAAGTTGACGGATTCCAGGCGACGCAGTATAGATGCAACGGGAATCTGGAGAACACGGTAAGCACATGCTAAGCATTAGTTTTTGAGCACGACATACAGCAGCAGCAAAGACTGGCATGGCCTCCTGTGGGACCATGCCCCCTGTCTCTTGGAACATATCGCGGGCAGTGATAAGATGGTCGTTGGCGATCGTCGCGAATTCAAACACCGCGTCTTCGAGCGCTTTGGAAGTCTCACCCTTGGTAAACACTTGTTGTTGATTAACGCCGTGTTTTGCAGTGATCTCGGCGGGTATGATCATCAACCCGTTTGATGCATGAAATGGAAAAGCGCGTAGGAGTGTAGTAAACGATTGAGCTACCCCAAGATGGGAAGCCGCATGAGACAACGTTGCAGACGGCAGATTCAATAACGACAGCAAGAGATACAGGAAGGTCGAGGCTGTGGACTCAGCGTGGGAGGTCATGGATTCCACGGTCAAATGGGATTGAGCATGTAGCTCTTGTTCCTGCGCAACATCAGTTTCCAGAAAGTAGCGGGAAGTTACTGTTGTACAATTGACTAACCCTGGCTTCTATAATCCTTTGAAAGTGGTACGGTGCCAAGCGGCTCGTTTGTGTTGCTTCATAGAGACCAAGTGCGATGGGATGCCGCGGCGGTTTGTTCTGCGCGATAGTTGATGATCTCCGTATTTTACAGACATGCGACTTACAGCAAATATATCTTTGACAGCGTCCCTCCAGAACAAAAGTCGCGTCTGCCCAAGTGTTGTTTGCGAAACGGCTTCCTTTATCATGGACAATTCGATCTTGATTCGAACTTCAGTAACGGCTCAAACATCCTGAGCGTGAATATACGCACGTAGAAAGCTCTCAGGGCATAGTATCCATTTCGATACTGCCGAGGGTAGAATTGCGAGGTGAGGTATCCCTCATAGTCATGCTTTAGAACAAGATCCTTGCAGTACTCGTTTGGATTCGATGTTCCCCCGAGTGAACGAACCCTGGAACTGGTAGAAAAACTGCGAGTACATGTGGCATGGGATAGTTGCCACCAACACCCAACTATTTGAGGAGGACCATGGCACTTTCTAAAAGCAATCATCGTAGTAGGTCACGAACGGCTAGTAAAAGCGTGAGTTTGGTGGTCACCGGGGGTGTCAGGGGATTTTGACGTCAGACTCCGAAACCCCTCAGTATGAGGAGTTGCTTGTTCACGCTAAGTATGTACCACATAATGTCACCCAGAAAATCAGGACTGCAGAGGGAAGTCCTTGCGCTGTACAGACGGCAAGCTTTGAGGTTAATTTATCGTTGTCGCAGCTCACATGTCTCGACAGTGCCCTGCGTATGGTGCGGACGAAGCCGCCGCACGCTCAGCCCAAATTCACACTTTTCGTCCGATATGCCTTCCACACACAAGCAGCATCTGTCTCTCCTCGCAATGTCGCAGCAATCGAGTACCTCTTAAGGCGTGGAAGGAGACAAATAGAGACTTATGAAAGCCCGTCAATCAAGGACTGTCAGATCTCGCAGGCTATGAGGAACTGGGAGCAAGCCCGGAGATTAAGTAGGCATGGTGTTCAGAGCAGCTAGTGTTCTCGCTCGCCATCAATGTCATCCACGTCATCGACGTTCTCGCCATTTAGGAAGAGTTGTATTAAGCAAGACTGAGGTTATCTAATGCAATTGTACACGACGAAGTGGCCGAGATTAGGCGTTTCTCGGCGAGGGCGTTCCCGACTTGCGGCGAGCTGTCCTCCGTGTCGCACGACTAGGTTGTTTGGGAGGCTCTGGAACCCTCAATAGTTCCTCCGTGGACATCGTTCCTTCAACAAATAACTTCTCATAGTGCAGCCTTCGTTCGTTTGTGACAAACTTCAAACGGGCCATTGACTTGCGGCACTGAATATCAGCATAGCCATAAGCGACCATGTAACGAAGGATCAAGAGAAATGGCAGACCATTCTATCCATGGTTGGAGCAGCGAGTGATTCACGACTGTTGACACCTAATCTCCTGGCCTCTTCCTTTTGCGTGGCAAGGAGGTTGCGCTCTCGTAGTATAACGTACCACAGAGTGTGCAAATCCTTGAAACTCTTACGCCTCAACTCGGCAGCAGTCCAGGGTCGTCCTACCAGAAACCCGCAAACAATGAGAACATCAACCTTGGCACAGGCGAAATAACACGCACCAGACTCGGTGAGAGATTCTCTGGCCTCCATGGTTTCGTACTTCACCACACCGTCAACTTCCTTTTTACGGAAAAAGGCCCATAGGCCATGATTAGGGTCAACCTCGATACCCAGGTGTGGTCGCTTTTGAGATGTTTTGGAGTCTGCTAGACCGGGAGGCGTACAACCTTCGAGAACGTCGAGCGGGCGAGAGTGGGCAAACCCAGGCACTGTCGAGTTCCACCGTATTCGGTGGAAGACGCGTGGTGCGCGCAAAGGACGCGCTGCTTGAATTATGGAGGACATGGAGGCCGTCACCTTGAAGTACTTAGCCTCGACGTTTTCACTTGCTCGCATAGCCACAAAGTACGATTGATTAGTCAGATTGCCTTTTCGGACTTGGCTGTAAGGACTTAGGGGATTTCCAAATAATGATAGTACATGCTGGACTCGGTCTCAAATACTCGGGTTGAAAAGCCAGCAGCCGCAACGGCGGATAGCGCAGAACCCGCTTTCTGCGAACCCTTGAGCGCGGAGAACCAATCCGCAGCACAACCCTCAAAAAATCCCATGCGGGCCAAGCCCCCTGTTTGAATGGGAAAGGTGGATAAATCACACCCGCTACATAGCTATGAATCTAGTTATTTTACCTCTTGTGCGCAACTAACAAGCCCCACTTATTCTATCGCCAAAACCGCCGTGTCCGCATCTGCTACTCAACCTACCTCCCGGCCAGCAGGTCCGGCAGTAACGTCTTCCGTACCTGCTTCCGTAGCCAGCCAACCGGCCAGTGCATCCACTGCTTCCCAAGCCGTCGGTGGTTTGAACACTCAGATTCCTGCAATGCCGTTCAGCTACCGACAACAACGTTTCTTCCAGCGGCAAACGGTGTTCTTGTAACTTGTTGGCACTTTGTTGTTTGGCTGATGTGTAGACACGCATGCGCCGTCGATTAATTGAGAGATTATTGGTTTGGACAAGGGTGGACTTAGATGTGCGAGACTTTGATTACACCCAGGACTTTTGATTCCGGACTTTTTTTGATTGCTAGCTTGTATTCCACACCTTATCAAAAGATTGCTGTTGTTCAGTCTTCGCTAGCTCTCTGGGTGATGAGAGTATTATTAGAGTGAACCGAATCATGTGTTCGCAACGCAGGAGTCTAGTGGTGCTACTTCTTCGGTTTCTTGACTGATCCAAGCATGAGGACAGTGTGCTGCAACAAGTAGCCTTTGCACGTACCTCCATATTTACTTCTTGTTTGCATGCGACCGACGACACCGCCAAAGTCGATTGCCCCACGAACGACTTTGTACCTATTCATCGAGTATTTAGCGACGTCCACTCATGGTGACATCGCACCAACTCACCTCACACCAGGCAAATCCTGAGTACGACCACCACGCACCAAGACCACGCTGTGTTCCTGCAGGTTATGGCCTTCTCCCTGAATGTACGCCATGATCGAGTTTCCATTGGTCAACTTGACTCGAGCGACCTTGCGCTTGGCCGAGTTAGGCTTCTTGGGTTTCATGATAAAAATCTGGGAACAGACACCCTTTTTCTGGGGACAGACGTTGAGAAGCGGGGACTTTGCTGGGTTGAGTTTCTGGGGCTTCTTGCGCCGCATAGCCTGGTTGAGAGTGACGGAGAGTGAAGGTGAAGTACTGAAGAGGCGCGTCTGCGCGAGTGAGGGGATAATCATTGAGGACATGAGAGACCATGTCTTGTGTATTTGAGAGAAGCCTCGAATGAAGGACATTGTCGTGCACTGGTAGTACCAAGTGTCAATATTTCTCAGTAGTCACCACCGTTAAGCTAGAAGGTGAGGGTTATGTCAGCACAATACCGCGTGAACGCCTGCCCTAGACACTCCTATATTCGCGATAGACGCGACCGTGACAGTGATCCTACTACTACTACCAAGCCTACCCACCAATATCAATGCCTGTCGCAAGCTCGTCTCGTCAAAGTCGTCGCCGCAGGGCGCCGTCGTCCGATCACATAGAAGAGGATTTTCCAACCCAACGAAATGGCGACGACGTCGACATTGGTGGAGTGAGTGAGGAGGAGCAGCCGGCGCGTAGGACGGTAAAAAAGGAAAAGAAACCAAAGATCGCACGGAACAAGGCCGAACCTCTACAAGCCGGTCCTTCGAACGTCGATGGTGATGAAGACTACGACAGAATTGACCTTGAAAACTTCCATGACCAGCCGTTGGACAAGAAAGAAGGCGCGAAGTTGCATGGGATAGCCCAAGATTGGGAGATGATCAGAAAACAAATACACCAGAGTTCCTTTTCGCTTGTCAAGGATGTTGCCATTTCACTCGCGGACGTCATGGAGGCTGGTCAGGCTGAAGAGGTTAGTGAATATGGTTAATACTGGTATCGTAGCTCAAACAACCTCTGGAATCAAAGGCATTGGATGAAGTCGACGCTATCATGAAAGAGCTCCTGGATATTGACCAGGAGATGCTTTCTCATGAACAAACGTTGAACACTCTCCATCAGACTCTAATGCGCGGAGATCATGTGGTGAGATGGCTGTGTATCTGGCTTACATTCTACTTCATGACCCTTTCGCAGGCCGATGTAATAGACACGTATGAAGGCGAGGTGAAGCGGCGGATGAACGAATACCATACGAAGACAACGCGCCAGAAGTACGCGTCAGTTGATGGATACGTGCAGTTTAAGCAAGGCGTATTCGTATGTCGAGCATGTTTGCACCGGACAGCATTTGACATTTCGACATCTAGGAAGTCCAAAATCCTGACATTGCAATTCCGCCCATCAACGATCTCGTTCCACGAGGTTCGTGTAACACTATGCAATCTGAATATAGTCATTGATACATCCAACAGAGGAAGGTGATGTCAGCGACGACGAGGACGATTTAGAGATTGGTGGCGTCACTCAGGACTATAAATGTCCCATCACACTCATGATTTTGGATAATCCAATGACTTCGTACGTGACACGTTCACAGGGCTACTTTGACCAGTGTTAATGTCTTCGTACATACAGGCAAGTTTGCGGACATTCTTACTCCAGAGCAGCTATTCAGGACTACCTGAAGAGGGCGGGAATGGATGGGAAGTCATGCCCCGCGTCTGGCTGCAACAAACGAATTACGATGGACCAGCTTCAACCTGACAATGATCTAGAGAAGAGGGTGAAGATGGCAGCGAGGAGGCAACAGCGACGGGACGAGGATAGTGATGCTGATGAGGTCATAGAGTAGATCACGGTATTGTTTATTGAGGTATGTCTACTTGTTCAAACCGGAGTGAAGTTTGCTTTTCTTGCGCAGCATCATTAATGTCAGGTATGCCGCCGTCACCCCAGCGAGGAAAATGGAGCGACCACGACCAAGCATTTCGCGTTCACAACTCGGGCTTGTTGAACACACATCCAGCTGTCTGGTCACGGATCTGTAATTGGTATCATGAAGATGGTTGTTGAATGGTTGCAAGCATTCACAACGTCCTATGTCTCGTCTTCTCGGAGCGCATTAATGTCTACAGTACAAGCGAAACAAGTCCTTCGCAAAATGCATTATTTTGTCCGTCAATTCAAGAGGTCCATCAACCCTCCTGCCTCCCTGATCCTCCGTTCCCTATCCCTATTGATCCTAACAACCTTATCAATCTCACATCCCAACGCCCAGCACCATGCATCTCTCTCGACCTTGCTTCTCGCTCTGAACACCACAATTTTGTGGTTGGCTGACAAAGCGGGAATAGGTGCTGTTGAACCGATTCCATGGGAAGCCTTTGTACATGATTGGGAAGAGGATGGAGGCTTGCGATACCAGATCACGAAGAGGACGTCTTCTTCTGGTTGTTCGATTTCAAGGCCGTCGTCATACCGTCGAGGCAAATTAGGGGATTCAGGGCTATATTCGCTCCGCCGGAGAGCGAGCGCAGCGAGGTATCCTGAACAAACGTATGCGTCGAGGAGATTGACCTCTTTCGAGCGCCGATGATGCAAAGCAGATTTTGGAGAGACATGAAACCCAATCAAACTCCCCGATACAAGAAAAAGCTGAACAAGCCTGAAAAGGCGAAATTGACAAAGCCGTCAATGTCACTGGATAAACGTCCGATGATAAAAATACTCACTTATATTGACCCCTCAGCCCCTTTCTTGCGAACACTCTGCCGGCTTTGACGATACTCCTGCAACTATCCAATGCGCACCAGGGGTATAACAACGTCATCCCAGGCAACGAAGAGTCAGAACCAATAGGTGGTTCCGAGGGGGTAGGGTGTCCCTTAACATGGTTGTACTTGCGGAGCGGCGGCGTCAATCGGACGCTCTTGCTCTCCAAGTATGCGACGTCCATTTCATCTTTTGCGTCCACGCGGTGGCGCTGGGACCAGTATGTAACGAGGATGCGGAGTCTCGTTATCCATTCGATACAGTCCCGGCATGAATGTGCCTGCGAAAGAATGAGAATGACGATGGGATTCAGAGCGTGCGTTAGAAAAAAATTACGTGCCTCTAATCGTAAAACAGGGCCAGAGGTGAAGATTATCTCAAAGGACCGTCTGAGGCGCAGCTGTGGTTTATCTTGCACTCGAGCGAGACCTTCAGGGCCACCCTCATCCTCCTCATCGACAGTGTCCCGCTCAACTACCTCACCATCGTCTTCCGAAAGCGATGCATGTACTCTCTTCACGGCACTAATATTCCTGAGGTCCATCACCCCATAAGCAGCTCGGATCTGCGCAGCCCCCCTTTCAATCTCGTTCTCAAACATATCCTTCGAATACTGCTCGACGCTCGCCCTTTCCCCAGAAACTATGTGAGAGAGGTGCGTGCTCGGGGAAGTGGGTGGATTTGCATCCCAGGGAGATAGAGTGAATAGGTTGCCGCCGTGCGTCACGAGATAAACTCGTTGGTGGCCCTGTCCTTGCGGCTTGATGCGGTCGAGATAACCTTCGATGGCAGGGGGCTCGAACATTTTCGTGCCGTTTGATAGGTGGATGGTGCTGGGAGAGTGTTCCGCAAGGCGTAGGTCGAGGTGAGACGCCTTCATACCCTAAGCCAGCGGCATGTATCAGGTCACAGTGTGAAGAATTTGATGAAAAGACCTAACTTGTTGCAAGGACAAACCCAAAAGAACCGCCCATGGCCGAGGATTTCCCTCGACATCTTCCTCTTGCCACACCCAATCTAGCTGTGCACCAAATCTCCACGCGAGTGCCAACTTCCCGCCTGCCTGCAGCTCGCGCTCTATGGTATATGTCCAGCTCCGCAACCCCGCACCCGAGGATCCGTGTCCACTTCTGAGAAGGGAGTTGTGTACCAGCTCGATGATATTCTTCCGACTGAACATGATATAAGCTTTGTCAAAGTTGATGGTATCGACCAATGGGACGTCAATCCTAACACGCGTGTCGATGTTGGGACAGCATATTTCAATGGAGGATGGTATCTTTCCGCCAAGCTGACGCCTGCAGAGCCAATTATTTGATAGACGGAAGGGAGTGCGGAAAAGTGAATTTACCATAGGTGCCAAACCCAATCTTGGGCTCTAGTGCGGCTCTTGACTTTGAAGACGAAGACATTAGTGCCTTCCTTTGAGTGATTGAATAACGTGCGCGCTTTGGGATATATATCTTGTACGGGTGTCGGGGGGCACAAGATACAGAACGTGAGGTCGGAGAAAGAATACAAAGAGAGAGAGGTTCGTCCGGATTTCAGGGGGACCAAGAAAGCGAGGTTCTTGTGGCCAAAAAAATATTCTTTGCCTGGAATGGTCTGTCAGATGTGGTCAATTTTAGGATACATCAAGCGATAGGGTAGGGACGAACATAATCTTCGTATATCTCTAGACTATCCTTCCTCCAGACGACCAAGAACTCAGCCCAGTCTTCATACTGCAGATGGCTCGTTTGTCGGTTCTGATCCTCATCAAATCGAACTGGCAGGGACTCGGACTTGGAATAGCTGACCCGCACGAGCATTCGATCTTGGGCACTGTCAGGGAGGCAACGTGGATATTTATCGAGTTAGGCCTACCTCGAAGGATGATGTCGCCTCGCCCAACATCCTGTGAGGAATCTGCTTCAACAGCTGCCCCAGCGCTACTTCCGTGCACTTGGCTTCCTGTTCTAGCAAGGACAGCATCCGGGGGGACGGGGACTTCATCTGTCAATCCGTTATCCTGTGGCGATCCTTCATCGTAGGCATCATCGATGGTGAGGTCTGCTCGCTTGCGCCGCAGGAATACCCTTTGCTTTGTACCTCGATCAAGAAGCGAAACACCACGACCCGTATTGGCTTCCTGACCAGGTAGAGTACCTGTCTTTCGCTTCAGAATAGGCTTGAGGAAGTCATCTTGCACGTGTGGCTGTTGTTCGGTTGGCAAGGAGGGGGCAGGGAACGTTGGGAGGAGAGGAGAACGTGAGGAGAAGTTTTCGGATACTTCGCCGTGCTGTCCGGGAAGGCTAAGGCTCGAATGAGATCCTGGGTGAAGCTGGGACGATGACGAAAGATTTGTTTGTGCTGTCCAGTTCGACTGCGGACCTGTCGAAGACGATACCGCAGGGGTTGATGCGTCAGGAACTTGTGCATTCTTTTGGTGCGTTTCGGGAACGAAAGAAAGCGCAAGCGGAGGAACAGCGGGTTTGTCGAGAATATTCACCCCAAGAACGTCCCCGATCTCAAAACTGCGGCCAATCCAGCGCTGCGTGGGGGCCGTGTGATGGCCATTGACACGCCTGAACGGGCGAGTCCACGGGCTCTCACGCCATCGTTTCATCAACTCTCCTCGGACATTTTCTCGCGTATTCTCGTCCCAGTCTTCTTTCCTGCCGCCCTCGCGCAAGAAGAAGCTAAACGCATGGTGATCCATGAATCTAAAGAGGGACGCTGAGCCTTCGGAATTGTCGTCATCTCCGTTGTCTCCATGATCCATGACTTCGTGTACTCCATCCATCATAGAGAGTATCTTCTCAGGCATGGGGCCGATGAACCACCTGCAAGGGTGTACACCGTCACTGCTGTTCTGGGGAGACTGTCCCCTTTCCTGATCCCCTGGTGACATCAAAGAGCGCCATGGATGAGAAGAAGACTCCGGCGCAGACATCTATGCTCAGTTGCTGAGTGGTAGTGCCACTGACGGACGCGGGAGTTGATGAAGATGAAGTGTTGTGCTTCAACGCAACGTCATTGGTCCTTATATGTTACCTCGTCAACCCTAACCTTATTCTAGGGCTCCATTGGCTTTATGGCTACTAGTACACAGTCTTACCATTAATTACGAACACGATGCATTCCAATGAGTGGAGCTATATATGTATGGGAAAGAGAGTCCAATGTCTGATTTCCTTCCACGAATCAATGTTTTACTTCCGCGCGACGCCGAGAGAGTAACTCATGCGTCTCCTGAACATACTTCTCTGCCTCCGATCTCTCAAATCTAGTGGGAAATTTTGAGTGCCCACGAAAATGACACCAAGGGGAGCAAGCTACCCACCCTAGCTTTTTACCCTTTACGAGCATGTTAGGCTCGCTGAACGCGAAAGGGTTGACATCCGTGGAGGGGTTGAGATTGGCCAAGCTGTGATTGACGAACCGATGTGTCGATTCGTCGCTGCGCACAGCATAAATGACATCAAGGAGCTTCGCATCAGGCGCAAGTCGCCAATAATCTTTCGCAATTTCTGGCGCAGGCATCTCGGCCCAGTCTTTCAGGTGACCGGCCTCAATCTCCTCGATGCACCGGGTGCTGCCATCGCGAACGGATCAGCCTCATAGTGATGTTTGTGATATTCACGAGAACGAGACTTACTAGGTCAACACTGCCTCTTCCTCTAGGTAGCCCACAAATCGATGACATGTTCGAGGAGAGATCAGGTAGGAGACGACTAACAATGAAGTGTGAGGATCAGAGCTGTGAGGATCTGCTTATGTGCATACAGAATAGATTGTAGAAGACGCCTTGAGCACCCAGGACAAGTGCACGGAAGAACAGAGATGGCTGACGTAGCGTCATAAAAGTCCTTGAATTAAAAACCACATCAACAAACGGTTTTGAGGAGGAGGCTCATAGGTTCGTCACTCACATTAGATGCATTCGCTCATTTTCCGCTTCTTCGAGCAGTGTGTGGATCCATCCAGAGTCGCGGCGCTGATGGATTTGGGATTAGCCTAATGATGACATCAAGGGTTCATAGCTTACCATGAGTCTGAGACTGGTCAGGTGCCTTAGCATGGCCGCGACCATGCCTGGTACACCCGCAATTGTTTCAAGGAATAAAATCCGTTGCAACCACGCTTTCTCGGTGAGGATGTAGCCCCCTGCTTTAAGCTCTTCTGTAGACATCTTATGGTCACGGGGAAGTGGCTTGTGCTTGTATCCTGAAACGAAGTCGAAGCCCCATCTACCTTGCTGTATTCAGAAACAATGGTGATGGACCGATCAATAGCGACGCACCTCGCGAGCCTGACTAGATTACAGGCCAACTTGTCTGAGAGCGTCTTTGCCTCCCTGTGGAGGACCTACGAGTACGGAAAATGTCAGAGGGTATAGCGCATCTGCCAAGAAATTAAACGTACTTCTACAGATCTCAGCTCTTCCTCCGAGTAGACTGGGTGGAATAAAACCCAGTCCCCATGTACCTCAACAGGTACTGTACTGACCGCATCCGGTTCAGTCAAAGCTTTCTTCGAGGGAGTTAAATCCTCTGTGAAACCCTGTCAGACATATCCACCAACGTATATAACAACGTTCACCTGGGTGAAAACCCTCTGTTCCAGTATCTGCCTCCTCGTTGAGGCGTTTTTTTATTAGAGAGTTCTGATGGATCCTCCCAGTATGGATGTTTGATCCTTGAAACACCGCGACACATAGCTCAGGGGTCCTCCTGTGTGCGCCGCACCCGATAAGAGCAGAGCGAAAGATCAGCGGATGGTGCCGAGCAGCAGAGTGGATTAGGGTGCTTCTCAACAGCGCAGACATGAATGACAGATAGAGCGCTCGTAGGCCAAGTTACGTCCATCGAATCGAGAGGCAGCACTTTTAAGCCACCTTGAACCCGTGGCATCCCGAACTCGCTCCGATATGCGCCGTTCGAGCATAGGATCAACACTGCCTTTGTAGACAGCAGGCGGGCGTTAGAGCTCGCTGATGCGCCCGACTCGACAGCGGGTACCAGTTAGTATCCCTTCTCCCCATCAACCTCGGAGCGCTACTACTTCAACATGTATGCAACCTGTATCACAGTTCGGTGTCTTTCGAAGAATGGAAAATGTATTAGTCACACCTCCAAATATGGCATGTGTACAAGAACAGGTGGCGGCACAGCAGGGAAACCACACACCCGCCTGCTGCATCTCGAAATTTACTACTAAAAAGGAAGAGAAGCTGTCTCCGAGTTACAAATTTTGTAGGGAAATCAAGCTGGAGTCTCTCGCGTCCAGTACTTGTCCACGGTTGATATTTGCAACAGTGTAGCGGGCGAATCAGTTGAGTAAGTTGCGACATAAGGGAACGGACAACTCTGAGGGCTACCCGATGGTCCTTCCTTTGTTTATCGCGATGGAGAATGTACACTCAGGGAAGGGCTTTATCCTTTAAGTGGGTTGACGATCGAGTGACCGTGGAACATCCCAATGGGCAATAGTCACGCCGCTGAGAAACTCAATTGAAAAAAAGGCCCATCGATACTTATCGGTGTCCCAAGATCAGGCGCAGTCGAAATTTGACGATTAAACACGCGCATCAAAATGGAAGCGTTGATGTTCAGGGGAGTCTGTAGCAGCTAGAACGCAGATGATCACTAGGGCTGTCGAGAGGCTGTACAACGGTAAAATGACCAACGTGTTGTCGCAACCGAGCAGAAAGCATAGCTCGTAATTCGTCATTGAGGTTCTCTTACCGCGCATGAACAGTCGAATCTCTTGTAAAGGAGGGACATATTGACAGACCGAAGGCGGCAACTGCGGGACTAACAGATTTCCCGTTAGTTGCATTTGGCAGTCATCAATTCTGCTCCGGAGCTTGACTGAAACGAGACAGGTCATGAGTCTTGGCGATCTGATACGATCAGAAACCAGGAGGCGTGAGGCGGCTGAAAAGAAGTTGACAGAAACAAACATCCAACCTTGCCTTTGGAGAGCACTCGCAGAGAGGAGGACGAGCTCAGGTTTCTCGTTCGAAAGATATTAAACTCCCCCGATACGCAACACTAATATTCCAGGGATCGGGATATTGGGAAGATAGTCCCACATCGGAGAGGTTGCTTGGGGGGGAGCAGAAGCCTCATTTGGTAGAGAAGTCGATGTATGTTGCTGAGTGAATCTTTGCTATCCCAATGTAGTGGTGTGTTTCATTACCGGGTCTGCAGTGCAAGTAACGCATGACGAGAATGGCCGTCAATGCGTCAACATTATTATAGACTCCCCAGCCACATGATCATCCATCAGAACATGTTTACATTCGCTTCCCTGATGAAAAGGTAAGGGGAGCTTCGAATGCCACGACCGCACAAGAATCTGTAACATGAGATTTTCATCTCCGAGGTTGAGGGGGAGAGGGAACTTGGAATGGTAATGAGATGTGGAACGAGTAAGATGTACAAGAGACACGCAGTCTCTATGACGAGCAATGAAAGCACTGCGAGAAATGGGCGTTTGGGGTCTCCGGAGTCCGTCCGTGTGAAGGTTATAATTAATTTGCACACTAGCAGCTCTCGTTGAAAACATGCAAGAACATGCTTTGAAAGCACGGTGCGCTCAACGAGGCTTGAGAGACGTGATAGGTCACGAGTGGCACGCGCCAGGACAGAAAAATAGCACAGGTATGATAAAGTGTTAACTTACCGAGACTAGCCGCAGCTGGCAGGTAGAAGGGCAACGCCAAAAAGGTGTGTAGGGGTACAGATCTACTCTGTTGGTATTGTCGTGGAATGTAATCTTGTTGGAACGGGCACAGGGATGAAAGTTGGGGGACGAATCTGCGGCGAGATCTTCACTTTGCAGGTAAAGCCAAAGGGAGTAAGTGTCTGAGCACAGCAACAGCGTGGCAGCCTGCCGGATCCGTTGGCGATTATGATGACAACTTTGGACATTGTGGACGATTTCAACGTGTTTGTGGGATTGCAACGAGAGGAACAAGCCGGGGGGTTGGATTGGAAGTACACAAGGCTACCAAGAGTGTATAAGGAACAGACGCCCGAAGAAAGTGTGGCTGAAGGTAACCACTTCCTTGCATGCAAGTGGAGGTGGAAACGAATTTTACTCTGTTCATCAAATACTCATCAAATTTCTGTCTTGCGTTCCTACCAACATACATATAAAAAGTGTACACGGGTTTCCCTGGCGCATCTTTTGCCTTACACCTTCACGCTGGAAAACACCAGCAGATGTGTCACATCGGTTCCGATGGAGAACGTTGGCCAGTACAGTAATACCCTCCCAGTCTATCCTTCACCCTCCTCACGCACACACGATCCCGATAATCATTCCGTGAACGCGTCCGCTTCATGGCTTCCAAGTCACAAGCCTCCCTCTACCAATCCCACTCCCACTAATCAAGCCTCCCCAATTTACCCCGTCATGGATCGTTCAGCAGAACACGAAAACTATGCCTCCCCTGCAGCATCCACATCCTATGGGTCCATCCAGTCGAGCGACCAGTATTCCAACTACCCACAATCCCCCAACGTCAGTCTCCGCAACGATGAAAATATTCATTCCGCCGCGGGGATGAGTATGACTCCCCAAATTCCAGGGAGCATTGGCCCAAGTCGAATTACGCGTCGGCAGGCACGTGCTCAGTCCACACTTCACCTAGGAATAAGGAGGGACCGTCCTTCACAGCCATGCGTTCAATCCGGACAGCAAGAAAACGATGAGGTGCGCTGCTATCTGCAGCCCCGATCTAGTCTTGACATTCTTACATAGCAACCGGGATACTTCATGTCCCCAGCCAGCGCCATATCCCGTCCCCAAACGCCAACGAATGGCACCGAGTCAAGTCGCTACCAACAGCACACAGACCGTGGCGCCATCTACTCTATGCCTTCCGTCAGTGGCAGTATGCCATTGCCGTCACCGCGTTATCTCCCGACACCTGTCTCTGGCTCGCCTTATTCACCTTTTTCTCTGTATCCTGCCCATTCCAGAACCGCATCTTCTTATTCGACCTCTAATCCGCGCTCAGCCTCACCAGCCCTAAGCGTTGCTTCAGCTCTTACTTCTATCTCCTCTGCTGCTTCAGCTACACCTAATTCTCAAACCTTTGCGGCGTATCCGTTGCCATCGCCCCCGGTAGGACCGGTCGTTCCACGCGCCAAGCAACGCAAACAGCGGCTATTCAACGTCGACCGGAAGGCGATCTGCGTTTACCATCAAGAAAACCCCAACGCCCGCCAAGAAGATATCGCTGCTCGATATGGCGTGGAACGTAGTACCATCAGTAAAATCCTGAAACACAAGACAAAGTGGATGAATGTGCCCGAGGACGACGATATGCGTGTCGCCAAGCATCGGTGAGCACATCGTTTGGTTCTTAACGTCGATTAAACTCCCCCCAGACCCTCCAAATTCCCGGAGGTCGAGGAAGAGCTCGTGAACTGGCTTGTCAAAATGAAGCAACAGAACACTTTGCTTACAGATGCACTCATTCGTAACAAAGCGAAGGAAACTGCGAGGAACCTCCAGATCCCCGATGAGAGATTCAAAGCCAGCTCTGGATGGGTAGAGAACTTCAAGCATCGCCATAACATCCGGAAAGGGGTATGGCTTGGAGCTCAGAAAAACCTTCGTGCGACGCGCGGCGTTGGCGCCACCCATCTCCGGAAGGGAAGCAACGAGAGCGTCTTATCCCCCCTCAATCCTGCCTTTGAGTCGAGGTCCGAAGCACTGGCTGGACGGGGTTCATCGCACACAGCAGAAGACGGAGAAGAGGATATGGAATCAGAAGATGAACAAGATCTCGATCCTCCGCATGACAGCCAACCTGTAGCAGGGTCGTCTCACTCTCAAGCGGAAAATATCGCTTGCCATCATCCCCTTCCACCTATATGGACTATGCACCACGAGTCCTTGTCCTCCAACGACACTCCGATCTCATCTCACCCGTCGGCTTCGCAGCACCACGTGCTCGCTCAACAGTCCTTCCCACCTCAGGAGGACAGGCATCACGAGGTTACCGTCACCAATGTGCATCAAAATTCCCTCCAGCTGCCAACTCAGCAACATATCCAGGTGCCCCAGCAGCAAGCGGTCTCACTGCCTAGTCATGAAGATACCACAACTTATGCTGAGCCTGTGGTTGTATACCAACCAGCGCCCCCTATAACGTCTGGAGACACGATTCCGGACATCACAGAGGCAGAAGATGCCATCAACAAAGTCATATTGTTTGTCGATTCACAGTCGCGGGTCCTCCTTACTCCTGAGGAACGAGGTGCTCTTACTCAGATCAAGTACGCATTATTCCAGGCTGCCAGTGGCGTTCCTTTTGCGAGGGAGCGTAGGTAGCATGCTTGTACCAACACCGCAGTGGATCAATATTTTTGATCTTCTGCTCCGCAACGTTAATTTTCACCAAAAGTTATATGTTTCAATTTTTCTCTATCATAGGTAACGTCTGAATACATACGCATATGCACTACATTTTTTTTGATTTCTCACAAACTCCCTGCATTTTCGCACATATCACACTCGCACTGCTGTTACCACGCGGCACCATTTGCCTTTGCATCTCTCACGAAGCTTGGTACTCTTAGCTGCATGCATGCCATCGATACATACATCACACTTTCTCTTGATATCTGCATTATTTCCTCGTACATCTGTTGCCTCCGCTAGCAAGTGCTTCTTGCACGGACTGTTGTTTGATTCCCGCATCACGTCCTCTCAACATGGTATGCTTTAATCTGTTCGTGCAATATCACAGGCCCAAAGCGCCCGCGCTTCCGGAGCCGCCATATCCATTGAATTACACGGACGAGTACAGGAGACGAGCATCCTTGAGCCGAAGCTCCCCCATAGATGAGCCGGTAGAATTACTTGGAGAAGGCTCACAGCTTTGGAGCATGCAGATCTTGGTGCTCCTGAGCAGCCATGCGACTAGATAAATGATTCGTGTTGGTTGAAGAAGAAAATGTTAGACGGAATACGAGGCCCTCACCACTTAGCCAGCGGTTTTCAGAAGTATGTAGTGCAACCGCCTGTCAGTGCCTCACGCTTTTTGAGCTCTTGGTAGGTTCTCTGAGTATTCGTGAGCGAACGACGTGCGAAGGGTTACCCGGGAAAACATACGGTTCGGGGGCAGTGTTTTTCATGATCGTCAGCTTTCCTGCGGAGGCTGCAGACACCATTTGTTGTTCGATTGACTTGGTGACCTTGGCTTTTAATGCCTGCAACGAAATGTATTTCTTAGACGCAGGATCGTATGTGCGGGTAAGATCTCACTGCACCTTGCGCATGCTAGCTACTTGGACCAAAGCTGGTTTCTTGGGTGGTTCATGTCGCTTCCCTTTCTTTGGGGCTGCTGCTGCCTTGGCAGCATGTCTTGCTTTTGATGACGAGGCCTTGGCTTGGAGGCCTTTCGTCTTGCCTTGAACCATGAAGATAGCTTTCACTGGAGTCTGGGTACAAGCTGATTACCTCAGGGTCCTATTTTGTAACGCCAAATCGGCGAGTAGCTCGGGAATTACCGGCTAGCGTTGGGTTTATAGACTTCGGCCATTTGTGTATCTCCGTCGCCGTCCTCGATGTTCTCCAAATCTCAGCTGTTGCGCGCTCAGCGCGCACTTGTCGTGCAGAGGAAGGTGAAGTCACTGTTGAAACAATTCTATTTCATAATTGCTCAAAATCTGCATTGCATAGCATGCTTTGCACGACCTCGCTACCCTACCTGGCCGTAAAGCGGTTGTCTCGCAGGGCACTCCAGGTTACAGCGCAGTCAGCGGCCATGTAGTCACGGTCTTTGGATGCACTGGTTTTCTCGGAAGATACCTCGTCTCGAAACTCGGTGCGAGCATTTATCTTTCTTAGGTGAACAACCGTTCTGACCCCAAGTTGTTCACAGCCCGAATGGGCACTCAGGTCATCGTTCCATACCGTGAGGAAGACGAGAAAAGACACCTCAAGCTTATGGGCGATCTAGGCCAGATTGTCCCCATGGTAATGAAAATTTTGTCCCCCACCTTCATATATTTTATCTGATTGATGTATCTTCTTTGCTTCTTCTATAGGAATGGGACATCCGGAATGAAAACCAAATAGCTGAATGTTTGAGGCATTCTGATATTGTTTACAACCTTGTCGGCCGAGATTATGAGACCAAGTAATGTTTCTTTCTGACCCTGCGGTTGTCATGCATCACTGAGGGCGCGTATTCATATTTTTGGTTCTTTCTTTGTTCGGCTTAACAGGAACTTCAAGTATGCTGACGTCCATGTCACTGGCGCGGAAAGGATCGCGAAGCTCGCTTCTGAGACTGGGGTCCAACGTTTTGTGCAACTTTCCCACCTGAATGCTTCGCCAGACTCCACGTCCGCGTTCTTTCGTACCAAGTTTGAGGGTGAAGAGCGGGTTAAGAGTGTTTTCCCAAACGCCACCATCGTTAGGCCAGCAGCAATGTACGGTCATGAAGACAAATTCCTCAACAACATGGCTAGTAAGTTCAGAATAACATATTTGGCACAAAGCCGTTCTGCTGACGGTCGTCCAAATCAGTTTGGCCCATCTGGTGGAAGTTGAACTACGGGGAGACGAAAATAAGACCAGTGCACGTAAGTGGTCGTTTCGCTTTTGCATTTCTTACTTCGAATTTGATGTAATCTTATTTGTAGGTTATGGACGTCGCACAAGTCTTGGCTAACCTAATGGGTATTTCGCAACTTCCTGGCACACTTTCCCTTCCTGGGCCAAGGACGTTGTCGTTCGAATACTTGTTAGATCTCGTTTCCGCCGTGACATACAATCCTCCTTCTCGAGCTCCAGTGCTTCCCAAGCGGATGGCGCTCGCAGTTGCCAAGGCAGCCCAGGCGGCTTGGTGGCCGCTCATCAGTCCAGATGAGGTGGAGAGGCGGTACTTGGATGATGTTAGTGTTCCAGGTGACTGGGACGCCGTCGGTGTTATTCCAGACGAAATCGAGAACCATGCTATCTCGTATCTTCGAAGGTATCGATCAGCGTACGTACCCCTCGATACCAGTTTATTTGTTGTCGCCCTGATTCCAGACTCTGCCATGCAGCGACAACTTCCAACGCCCAGTAGTTTTGCCGTCAAGGCTAACTTAGGTGAGTCATTTCCGATGTTCGCGAATGCGTAGATCATTTAATGAAAGTGCCTTTGGTAGAGTGGTATCTCCCTACTGGAACCTTGTTTGACATTTTCGTCATTCTGTGAATACACTTGCTCCAAGACTTGATTTCATGAAGGAGCGTTGCCAGGAGCGTATGACCTGACTGTTAATGAGAGATCAAATGTTCACATGGAGTTGGAAAACTCATTAGGATCAAGAATCGTTCAAATGCCGCCCAAACCTTAGTAAATGAAACCATGGGATACACGAACTGCGAAGTGGAAGTTTTATTTAGCCTGGCAGATAAGACACGCGAGACATGATTCGCTGGGTGTAACTATATGTGTGGGTTGGAAATCCCGTCGGGGGAAACGGAATACCATGTGGGTAGACGGTAGGGGTGTGACTTGGTAGGGGTGCGACCGTACGGCGTGAATACTGACAGTCCGGCGGCACGGAATCACCGCAATAACTCAGCACTCAGCGCTCAAGAATGACGCCTACGGTCAAAACCCAGGGGGCACTATTCCCTTCTGTGAGGCTTGATTCGACCCTGGTGGCGGTGGGTAAGATGAACCGGGTGAGAGCATCTGAGACAAAAAAGAAAATATGATCAAACAGAGTATCATGGGACAGAAGAGGTGGCTATTACCTGTTGAGCACCCTGCTGTTGGGCCATCATTTCTCTCTCCTGTGCGACAATTTTGGCTTCGTCTTCTAAACTGAGGGCGAGAGGCAAGCCCACGAGGAGAGCAGAAGTTGTGACTATCCAGACGATGTTTCCGACCACCTTTCCGGTCTTTTTGAAGAAGGAGGTGGTATTGGAGACCTTGGTAGATATGTTGTGCCTAGTGGACGGAGGGACGATGTCTACAAGGGCGGAGAGACGGTCGTAGATAGTTTCGTCTGCGGTAGAAAGTTCGGAGGAGACGGATGAGAGGGAGACGGAGGAGGATGTGCGAGAGGATGAGGATGAGGCATAAGGGGAGTTTGAGGAGAACTGGTCCTTTTCCTCGACGATTTCTACCTTGACCATGGTTGTGTTGTGAACTTGGAAGGCGGGAGCAAATGATTGATGCGAAAAACTGCGGTGCCGAGAGAGTACGCGCTCTGAAAAGGTTAGGTAAATAATTACGGAAAACTCCGATCTTGGCTAGTAAACGTAGTTGCTAAGCAATTGCTAAGTTGGATTGACTCGCCCTAATACCAAGTTAGTCACTCTTTATAGGACACCCTTATAGGTTATAAGTACCGTATACGAATGAAACTCTACAATCTGACTCCTTGCCCCCTTCCAATATTTCCACCTTAATATTCCTTCAATTCTTTCTCAATCAGAGTCGTCTCCGACATGCAAAACAGCGATACCTCGAGAATCGACGTCTCGCACTCGTTCTCTCAACCGGGTACACTTTATTCCCTCCGTTTCCTTTCGCACTCTCATCTCAGACAGCGCTAGGCCTCGTTCTCCCAACACAACTCATCCAGAATCAGATCCATGAGTTGGCAAAGACTCTCCCCCCGCCCCGCAAGCAGAATACTGCTTGCGATGCCTGCAGGTATACATCACTTCTGATTTCATCTCATCTACCTCCTCACGTCATTCCAGGTCTCGGAAGGTCAAGTGCAATCGCCTGCCCGGCCAAGACAAGGTATATCATATCAATTGCGTAACAATACCATGCTCTGACCAGCTTCTTCATCTTGATAGTGTCAGGTGTGTTCGGTCTTATCTTCCTCCTTCCTCCCAACTTATCTTTGATCCACTTTAGCACTGCTTGTCCAAGAGTTATCCCTGCACGTCCGTGTTTCTCCTTGCTTCGTCGTTCTCTTGTTATTTATGCATATGTATCGCAGACATTACGTCCAGCAGGCAACTAGCGAGAAGAAGCGCAACGCAGCTGCACGAAGACCGCGCGGTATTTCAACGAGCTCTAGGTAAACCCAGCGTTTCTATCCCCGTCCCATTTCGCACTTCACATCGTCAATGTTCCTGCTTGTATGCGCTGCGGAAGTACTCATATGTACCCGTACTGACTTTGGTGTTCTTTTCCGTGTTCAGTGGCTCATCTCCTGTATCTTCTGGGTAGGCTCCTTGATGGACACCGTCTTTCTCTCTCCAACCTGAACCGACTGTCCAGTGGCAGCCATTCTCCCGTAGGTGAAAACTGCACCCCTCCCTGGTCCAAGTCTGCATTCGGCGCTCCTTGGAATTCACGATTCGGTGGTTATCCCAATGTCACCTTGCAATCAAGCCCGTCAAGTTTGTTATACCATTTGTTTGCTCCCCCTGAAGCTGGTCCTAGGTACAATCCATTTCTTTTTAATTATCTTGACTCATTCTCCATCCCATAGTGACTCCCTCTTTGCGTTCGGTCCCATCAAGTCACGATCCTCGGCTTATGCCGCCTGGGGCGAGATGGCGACCAAGCTGGAGGATGAAGCCTTTAGAATAGAGTACGTCCTGGTTCCTTTTCTTATTACGTAAATCATCGAAATTATCGCTACGGTACGTCAAACAGCCATCGTTGCCTTGTTTGGTGTATTCTTACTGAATTCCTGTTCATCAGTTCGTTTTCTCTTGTTGTGGTTGCTCCTTTTGGTGCCTCTTCATTCCTCTTATCGATCAGCTCTAAAAATGATCGTACTAACTGCGAGGCTCCACCCTGTCTGATTGTCTGATGTAGATTCGCGCTTGACCTGGTCGAGGTCTACTTTCAGATCGTCCACACTCGGCTCCCCCTGCTTAACCCCTCACAGTTCCGCGCTCGGCTTAACCTGCAGGCGACTGGGCAACGACCGATCATCAGTAATAAACAAGACGAGCCCCTCCACCCTGCGCTTATCGCAACGGTTCTTGCTTGGGGCGCCAAGTTCTCGGAACATGAACTTCTGGTTGCCGACAGGCAGAGGAACGGCGGACAAAGTCTTCTCGCAAAAACGCTCATCGAGCGATGTCGAGAACTTGCTGAATCCACAAAAGTCCATCGCATACTACAATCCCAACACGTGACGATTGCACTTTTGATAGAGCCCTTGCAGTGTCGTGAGTGTTTTGATGACCTTCTCGCTTATTAGCAACCAGTGACCACGTGTTTAATTTCAGAAAATCCCGCAGCAGAACATGGTGGGCAGGCTTCCTTCCCCCCTTTCATGTGAAGCCTCAATTGACATTGAATGTGTGAAATGTGTGATAGGATTCCATGGCTTCTGGCTCAACTGCGGCATCCGCAATTTACTAGGCCTTCAGGTCGGTTTTTTCATTCATCAAAGACATCAGCGGAACCTCTCGATAATTATTCAATAAAATACCTTGCAGATCAACCACAAGTCGGTAATGGCGGAGATCAAAGATCCTGAGACCCGGGGTACTATGATTTTCGCATGGTGGATGGCATGCCTAGCGGATGCGTTTTCCGCCTTTTATTACCGCCGAAAACCCATGCTGTGAGTAATGGTTTTTTCTCTCGTTTGTTTCCGCAAATTTTAATTACCGTTGGGCCGCAACCCAGTGATGATGATGACTACGATATTGATTTTTACACGGTGGACCCGGGCGACGAGGAATCCATGGACCCTGGGAAACCTTCCCCCCGGGATCAGCTTGAGGTGTGTTTGATGTCCGTTTTGATGGTTAAGTGGATGTTTAATAATTTGTGTATCATTAGTTTTTGGTGGGTGTTTTCGATTGGGGTGACATGTTGTCGCTTGACATCACACCCAGGGATACTATAACACAGCGCATGCTCTGGCCCGAATATCACGTCAGATTGCACGTCTGCTCTGGCGGCCAACGACGGATTCAGAGGGCATCCCCCTTGAAGCTGCTCTCCGTTACTCGTCTGAACTGACTGACTGGAGAGATGCTCATTTGTCCAAGGTTGGAGTTCCCCCTAACCTTGCGGCAAATTGGGACTTTGTTGCGGCTGTCTCTGCTTGTACGTTTTTTTTGGTTTGGAACCATCGACGTCCTAATCCACTAAACGGGTTCTACAGGTGCAAGTGATGCGCAGTATCATGTGATGTGGATTGCGCTGTTCAATGCGATGGACGAGTATGGTATTCGTGACGACTGCCTCTCACCCAGTAGCATGGATCAAGTGGAGACCGTGAAGCGTAAAGTGTTTGAAGAAGCTTTGAACGCTTCATTGCGTGTTTCGGCGCTGGCTGGCGTGCTGACCTCAAATGGATACCTGGTACGTCGGGCGAAGGAAATCAAAATCTCGGTTCCTTCGCTAATGCCTTTCATCAGAAATTGGATCCGGCCGTGATGCATGTCAGCATAATACACGCCGGTTATTTCCTAGCTCACCTGGCTCGGCCCGAAGTGCAAAACTGCATCGAGGGTCTAGAGCAGTATAGCTATGCATATGAAGAAACGAAGGAGACTGCCCAACAGATTAAGCGTGAATATGAGCTAGCATTGATCAAGGGTCCTACCTTCCACGAAATGAGCAACGCCGTCCCTCGCCCCTCGCCCCGTTCGCAAGCTACCAAGACTGGCTCATCAACCAATGGCAATGGCGTATATCGCGCACACGAGTCTATGGTCAGTTTAAGTTTGCCGTTGTCTTGATTCACCTGTCGTTCTCTGCTGACCAGTGTTCACACACTCAGTTCATGGCCACTTGACCAATTGTTCTCTTACTGGTATTTGTTTCACCCCCTCGAGTTACCGCTACCCATGTAAAACGTACGGTATTATTATCCGATTGTTGCATTTTCTCAAGTGTATATTTTGGTTGTCATCTCTCTTAAGACTGCACATTTTTATTTCTCAACCTCGCTATTACTCTGGACTGTCATTCGCCTTTCACATTCTTAGATCCATATTTCTAGCCAGATTAATGTGACTCCCCTATCACATTCTTCTATACGAATTTCAAACACGCCCACTTTCAAGACCTACGTATTGTAGTCTCGATACCAACCGTGACTCCCCGTTCTAATCCATCTTCATCACCCCAACCGAACACTTTTAACAACTTTGGATATACCCGATTGTTCTCCGCTGTATTTCGACACGTCGCCGATACCCCCCTTGTAAATGGCCTTTTGTGAAGCCACCTTTTTCTTTGCTTGTTCGTACTTCTGACGTTTTTTGACGCGAGGGTTACGGACGGCTTTGGAGCGGTGTGGAGTGAGGCCTTTGTTTTTGAGAATGGCACGAGTGATGGAGCGTGGACCTGAGGTGTCATCTAGGTCCATGTCGGGTCTGCGTGCATTACATGAGTTTGGGAACGAAACTATGAGACCAGAACACGGTGAGTGACATGGGACCTACCGTGCTGTAGCAGCTTCGTACTCTGCTTGCTTCTGTGCTTTCTTTCCTGCTGTAGCCTGCTTTATGAGGTCATAGTACCCGTTCGCACCAGCTGCGTCGTCGTCGTCGTCGCTATCGTCGCCCAGCTCTCTCTTTCTCTTCCCCTTCTTCTCCCCCTTCCCAACCTCCACAGGATCAACGTCATCCAAGTCATCCCCTCCCATGCCCAGTAACCCCTTCCCTATCTTCTTTTCCCTTTCTCTCTCGAGCCTTCCTTCTTTTGCCTTCCTCCTCTCCCTATACGGAATGTCGTCATCCCCACCCGCGGCGTTCACACGCGCGTTCGTACGGCGCGATGAGGACGACTCGATGCGGGATACATGGAACCGGAGTGATTTTTTACGAGCGTGTTTGTCGGAGAGGTCGGCGTGATCAAGTGAGGTTGCTTCACCATAGGGGTCTGCAGCTGCGAACGTGCCTGCAGGAACGGTGGTGTGAGATTTCTTTTTCTTGGAGGATGTAGTGGCGGTGTATGTCGGCTCGACGAGGTCGAAGACAGGTGTGATTTTGGTTTTGGTTTTGGCGGAGCCGGAAGAGGCAGGCTTGCGTTGCTTCTTTGAGGGTCCTTCCGCTTTGAATTTCATACTTGACGAAGGGGGGCTATGAGCGGCCGCGTCCTCCAACCCCTCTCCCAATTGGTTTTCGTCCTTGGTCAGACTCAGCAGGTTATCTGGTTCACCGTCGTTGTACTCGTCCCCAAAGTCGCCAAGTTCGTCGTCGTCTTCGTCCTCGCTGTGGGAGACGTCCTGCGCAACTCGGCCTTTTGCCTCGAGGTTAGGAGTCGTGTCGTCCCGGTCCCCCGCGGATGCGAGGGTTCCTGAGGATCCTTTCTCGAGAAAACGGATACTTGACTGCTTGTCTTGAGGGACAGCTTTGAGGATCGGCTCGGGTGCCTCCTCGTCGTCCCTACATGAAGGTTTTCAGCGAGAACAGACGCGTGAGACAACCAGGGTGCGGCATACGTAGCCTCAGCAGGTTCCACTTCACCCTCCACGACCCCTCCGAGTCCGAAATCGTCGTCGCCCATGGCATCGCGCCCTTTGGCTTGAAGCCTGAGTGCTTCCTGTTCTTCGAGTTCATTCGCCTCCTCGTCATCTGAGTCGAGTTGGGCAGCGTTGGAAGAGTAATATGCGCCTTTGCTGCGACCCCATGTTTCTTCTTCAGAGTCAGGTTGGGGAGAAGTCACGGTGTCCTTGGACGTTTTGGAGGTGGATTTGGACTTGGCCTTGGCCTTGGACTTGGAGGTGGGATATTTGTTCGAAGATTCTTCCTTTTCCTCCTCCATGTCTTCATCCCCCTCTTCTCCGTCGTAGCCTACCGCTTCATCGTATGCATACTCATCCTCGTCGTCTGACATGCCCTCCAACGCAAAGACTTCCTCTTCATTGTCACCATCCTCATTATACTCATTTCCACCATCAAGAAGAATCCTATCCCTCGATGCATGAACTAACAAATGTCACCATGGTGAATACACGTCTGTGGTTTAGATGAGAGCAAATAATCGTACACTGGTCCTCCTCGTCTAGCTCGATGTCAGCAGGCTTGTTCCATCGTCTTATGTTGCTTTCTTTCCTGTCTATGGGACGCGGCTTTGAGTTAGACTTGGTTTTCGTGGATGGACGTCGACGGGGCATCGGAGTCCTTTGATCCTTCAAATGCACATTCAGCAGGATGATCAGAAAGGTAGATTACGTAAACCTTGGATCGTAGCATTAGATTTTCGTCCGCCTGGGATGCCTTCAATCGCGATGTCTACAGCTGTCATCGACAAGGGGAAACAGAAGGCAACGGAAGAGCCCCGAGGGTTTGTCCCGCTCGACCAGGACGACGCCAGCTCAGCGACTTCACATTCTCAGCACTCGCAATCAGACTCAAGCTCAGACTCCGAGGACTCGGACTCAGGTTCCTCAGATAGCTCTTCCGACTCTGATTCGGAGGAGGACATCACGCCGGAGTACCTCCAATCACTACTTAACAAGGCGCGACAGAATGTGCGCGAAGAGGCGCGAAGAGCCAAGATGTTACAAGAGGAGAAGCAAGCCGCGGGATTTGGCGAGGAAGAGATTATCAAAGTTGGCGGTGAGGAGGAGGAAGATAAGTACGTGTTGGTTCGTCGGAGGTGGGTGTTCCTGCCGTCTAACTCGGGATGGGCTATAGACCACTACCACCTATGGACCCTGGGGCACTCCCACCACCGTATTTCGAATTCGGGACAACGCGTCACGAAGCACCAACTTCAGTACGGGATCCAGACATAGCACGCGCAGAAGCAGCGTCCTCTTCAGTTTCTGTACCACCACCCCCGGAAGACCCAAACGCCGGTTGGAAACAGCTGACGAAAAAGCAGAGGAAGGCGGTACGCATGTGCACTGCTATTTCCTTGGCGAAATCTCAACTTCCAAACGCAGTTGAGGAACAAAACAGCTGGTCCAGGCTGGTTCGATCTTCCAGCTCCTGTAGAAGCAGATCTACCGCGCCTATATCGCGAGGTCGAATCGCTTCGTTTGCGGAATCAGCTAGATCCCAAGCGTTTTTACAAAAAAGAAGAAGGTGAAGCCAAGGGCATCAAAGGCCTACCAAAGCATTTTGCGGTATGTATTCCAAATATCGACCATCTTTCTCGCTCATTTAACTTGATTTCTTCGTAAGATTGGAACAATTCTACCGTCTACTACACCGTTCAACACAACCAGTACAGACAATCTTCCACGTGCACACCGTAAACGGACCTTGGTGGACGAGCTCGTCGACGATGCAGAAGCACGGAGATACGCAAAGAAGAAGTTCGAGGAATTGCAAAGTGCCAGAGGCGCAAGAGGGAGAAACACGCTGCATAAAAAGAACGCTCTTCGCAAACCGAAGTGGTAGCATTATGCACTGTATTGCCTGTTTTTTATATATCCATTCCCCAAAAGTCCGCGGACTAAAGGACTGGCAAAGGTTCATTTGCAACAGTGCATCTTGCATTCTTTCACCATTGGCTTTGACGGAACTGCGCGTTGGAACCCCATCATAAACAGCACACAGGAACGCCTGGTAAGGAACCTTCGACTGGCATTCCAAGTCTCCGTAAATATTAATTCTCCTTGACCACGATCGAGTAATCCTCACTGACGTCCTGGACGACACCAACCCAGTCGCATCAGCGAGGGTAACACCGTCAACTGGATTCCTACACCGCTTCCCCAGAAACCAGAAAATCTTCCCCAAACACCCCTCTGAGCTCTTTCAAACCGTTTGGGACATGGGCATACAGGGTGTAGAGATGTTTGATTTCAGTGTGGCGAGCCTCCGAAATACTCTTTGATGCATACTCGTACAGCGCCTTGCTGTGCTGTGTGAGCAGGACGCCCTCGAGTGTTTTCATTAAGCAAATACGAGTCTCCTCGCTGGGAAACACGCTTGCAATCTTCTCTTCAACTAACAGCCATTGTTCCGCTATCTGCACGTATTCAACCATAGTGCCCTGCGACATGAGAAGTCGAGCAGACTGCGTGTGGAATGCTTTTGTATCCTCCATGTATGGCCTCTCGAATACGTCCTCGTAAACTTTGCGAGTCTCCTCTTCACCCCCCTTCCCTGACCGACCGAGGGGGGTGAGGGAGGAAAGCACGGATATGAAGCGATTGGTGTCGACTGCTTCGCCTTCACGTTGAGACGCAACCACGGATAGCAGAGCTTTGGTCAATTTGCGTCCTGTTTTCTGGAGTCCGTCGACAAGGACTACTTTCCAGCGTGTCATCGCAAGCTAAAATGTGCAGCAGCGGCATATCGTCAGTGCCGGGAAGGATAGACCACAAGATCAGGACGCACGGCATAGGCAGTGTAGATATCTTTCCGGTTCCCCAAGCGAACGAGCCTTGTGTGAAAGCTGTATACGTGGGCGAGTAACTTTGCGATGGGCATGTACCACTCCCAATGGGAAGCGTACCAAGTGAGCAGTACGTCCCCTTCAAGGTGGGCTGCTCCCTGCAACGGCTTGATCGATCAAATCTATCGAATCAAAACGAAGGGAAGGCTTGATTGCCAACTCCGCACCTGAAGAATACCCTCAAGTCGGACATCAAGTTTGTGAAGAAGTATACAATACAATACACCGAACCAGAGACCATCTGTCATTCGAAGTCAACATGTCAGCGCTTCAGCAAGCATCGAGAACCGAGGCGAAGTCTACCTGCTGCTACTTTAAGTTCTACCATGCCTGGTATCATGGTCAACGGAGGAGGTGGGTTCTGCGTCATAACCAGATTGTACACAATATTGTAAGCGCTTGAGTACTGAGCATAGGACACGGTTTTGACATCTTGCAATGCTAGGATCTTATCCAAGATCGAGTGTATGGCGGCACACAGCTCATCGGGGGAAGGGCCCATCAAGGTGAAACTCGTATCAGCGTCGAGCGAAGAACAGCGGTTGGTCTGTACTGAGTAAGTACTCATACGATGGAGAGACGCCCGGATAAGAATCAGTTAATGGACCGTTACCTGCCATGGCGAAGAAGAGATGATCGTCGAAAGACCGATATGTAATTGAGATGACCAAATTTCCAATTGGTTCTGCGTCAAATCACGTGACCGCGCTCCCTGCCACAACGGCCGTCATCAGCAACAACAACGCATCCAACGTCGACGCCGACATGCTTTCCCAGCTTTCCCAGTGTGCGAGACGAGCTCACCGACAGTGTATTACACCCAGTATCCTGCGGAAAAACCACGGTCAGGCGACCCCAGGCAGTTCGGAGCCATCAGGTCGCACTACTTCATTTGGCTTCAGGACAGTACCGGAAGAGTCGAAAGAATCCCTCGTAAAAGATGTCTTCGACAGCGTTGCGTCAAAGTATGATTTGATGAATGATGCTTCCTCCTTGGGCGTGCACAGACTGTGGAAAGATACCTTTGTCTCTACCCTCAGACCGGGTCGCAAAGGCCCCTTGCGGTGTATCGATGTGGCTGGAGGAACGGGTGACATCGCCCTTCGTATTCTAGATCACGCACGGGAACAATACGCGGACAGAGAAACCAGTGTCGAAATCGTCGACATTAATGCACAGATGCTCGGCGAGGGATTCAAAAGGTTCAAGAAGACGATGTACCACAACAGTGAGTGTGCCGTGGCGAGCTCTCTCATATGACATTACTGAAAGATGCGAAGCGCCACAGGTGTCGTTTCATGAGGCCAATGCACAGGAACTACCACCATTGCAGTTCAAAGACAACACATATGACCTGTACACGATCGCGTTTGGCATTCGCAACTGCACATCCATTCCTGCTGTCCTAGAAGAGGCGTATCGGGTACTCAAGCCTGGGGCCACATTCGCTTGCCTCGAGTTTAGCAAAGTAAACAACCCCCTGATGAGCGCGTGAGTAAACCGTTGCCTCGATATGAATGCTCCTTATACCTTCGTAGACTATATGATCAATATTCATTTTCGGTGGTACCGCTCATGGGTACCATTCTGGCTGGTGATAGGACCTCGTACCAATATCTGGTCGAATCAATACGGAAGTTCCCTAGCCAACCACAATTTGCACAGATGATCAAAGACGCTGGGTTTGCTACGGGCGGAAATCATGATGGTGGGGCATGGACAGACTTGTGGGGTGGCATTGCTAGCATACATAGTGGTGTCAAAGTCTAGTGTGACGGGTTGTCGAATAATTTACATTCTCGTATCAGTTCCACAGCAATTTGTTTTACGATGAATGTTCTTGGAAGGTCTCCTGAGTCATTGACAAGAACCGCTTAAGCTTCCGCACTTGGACAGCACACGAGTACTTGCCGCGCCACAAACGCCTAGCCTTTGCGACACTCTGAGCGGCCCAAATCAGCTTCTCTGTACTCTACACACGACCACCATCATGGCTACTTTATCCGCGGCAAGTAATGCCTCTCATGCGATGCCCCCATCATCCTCAGATCTGGCGACAACATGGGCTTTTCTTGAGGAAGGCGTGGACCACATCATGACAAAGCTACAGACTGGCGTTTCCTACTCAAAATACATGAGCCTCTATACTGTAGCCTACAACTACTGCACGTCCTCGCGCATGCATGGCACCCCCGAAAGCACTGCCGTAGGTGCTAACAACCGCAGTGAGTAACCCTCCAAATCGCTCTTTTGGACCATGCAGTGGCAGGATGGTTTCCGATAACGATAATGGCGGAGCTAACCACACCAAAGCAGCAGGGGCAAATCTGATGGGCTCTGATTTGTACAACAACCTCATTCGATACTTCGTCGTACATCTGAAGGGCTTGAGGGAGGTATGGATCTTTCGGTCTCCAGCGGGGATAGTCAGAAGCTGATCAGATGGCGGCACAACAGCAATCAGACACACTGCAGGATGAGGCTCTCCTGCGATACTATGCCGGCGAGTGGGATAGATACACTACTGGAGCGAACTATATCAACCGATTGTTCACCTATCTTAATCGTCATTGGGTAAAACGCGAACGGGACGAAGGTCGAAAAGGAGTCTACCCTGTTTATACTGTACGTTGTTCGCCCCTTTATTCCTTGTTGTTTTTCCTGTGCGGAGATTAATTATATCATGGACGTTCTGCAGCTCGCACTTGTTCAGTGGAAATCCAACTTCTTCCTTCACGTGCAGAGCAAGCATGGGAAACTTGCAGGTGCCATTCTCAGACTCATCGAGCGCCAACGGAATGGTGAGACGATCGATCAGGGTCTCGTCAAGAAAGTCGTAGACTCTTTCGTTTCCCTTGGTCTTGACGAAGCCGACATCAACAAAGCGTCTCTCGACGTTTACAAGGAGCACCTCGAGACGCCGTTCCTCGAAGCAACGGAAAAGTATTACCAACAAGAATCTGAAGCTTTCCTTGCTGAAAGTAGCGTCTCTGACTACCTCAAAAAAGCGGAAGAACGTCTCAGGGAAGAAGAGGATCGTGTAGACCGCTACCTCAACACTGAAACACGAAAGCAACTCGTTAGCAAATGCGAGCATGTCCTCATTCGACAACACTCGGAGCTCATGTGGGAAAGCTTCCAGAGTCTACTCGATTTCGATAAAGATGAGGATCTGCAAAGGATGTATGCGTTGCTCTCTCGGATTTCGGAGGGGTTGGAACCTCTTAGGAAGAAGTTTGAGGAACATGTCAAGAAGGCTGGGTTGACGGCGGTTTCGAAGCTGGTTGGAGAGGGTGCTGAGGGTGCCGATGGACTCGATCCCAAGGCATACGTGGATGCTTTATTAGAAGTGCATCGCAAGAACTCGGAGACCGTTACGCGGAGCTTCAGGGGGGAGGCAGGGTTTGTTGCCAGTCTTGATAAGGCTTGTAGAGAGTTTGTCAACCGCAACGCAGCGACGGGAACGTCGTCGACGAAGTCGCCGGAGTTGCTTGCCAAGCATGCCGATATGCTTCTGAGAAAGAACAACAAGATGGCGGAGGAGGAGGACCTCGAGGGTGCCCTCAACCGCGTTGTGAGTCCCCTATTATTCTTGCCTTCATAGAGTTACTCAGGGTGCATTCTAGATGGTCCTCTTCAAATATATCGAAGACAAGGACGTCTTCCAAACCTTCTACACCACGAAGTTGTCGAAACGTCTCATCCACAATGTATCGGCATCGGACGAGAGTGAGGCTAGCATGATTTCCAAATTGAAAGAGGCTTGCGGTTTCGAGTACACCAACAAGCTCCAACGCATGTTCACTGGTATGTTTTGGTCCGTAATCTCGGTTGCTCTTATGTTCATGTTAAACGAAAGACATGAGCCTGAGCAAAGATCTCACGGATCAATTCAAGGAGCGCATGCAACAGAACCACGACGACATGGACATCAACTTCGGCATCATGGTCCTCGGAACCAACTTCTGGCCTCTCAATGCTCCTAACAACGACTTCATCGTCCCACCCGAGATTCTTCCCACCTACGACCGCTTCTCCAAGTACTACCAAACGAAGCACTCTGGTAGAAAACTCACCTGGCTTTGGAACTACTCCAAGAATGAGCTTCGGACGAACTACCTGAACCAGAAGTACATTCTCATGACGAGTTCATATCAGATGGCGGTATTGCTCCAATACAACACTCACGATACGCTTTCGTTGGAGGAGCTTATCACGGCTACGGCTATCAGCAAGGATATCTTAGTGCAAGTGCTCTCGCTCTTAGTTAAAGCTAAGATCCTCGTCAACGAGGAGACCGATCAATACGATTTGAACCCCAGTACGTCAAGTCGTGGATCCCACTGCTTATGCTCTGCTTACGGTCACGCGCAGACTTTAAGTCAAAGAAAATCCGTGTCAATCTCAACCAGCCTATTAAGGCTGAGGTGAAGGCCGAGTCGTCGGAAGTTCTCAAGACTGTTGATGAAGACCGTAAATATGTAATTCAAGCCACCATCGTCCGGTGCGCCCTCTCGTCTCTTTTACGTGGAGCTCGCGTGCTAAGTAAATCGTCTCACAGTATCATGAAAGCGCGGAAGACGATGAAGAACCAGCCTCTGATACAGGAGGTTATCTCACAGATCTCACAGCGGTTTGCTCCCAAGATTCCTGATATCAAGAAGGTGAGATTCACTTGCTGTAGCCATTCCGATCTCTTCCTAGAGCTCACACGCACACGTTGCTTACCCACAGGCGATCGATACGTTGCTGGAGAAGGAGTACATCGAGCGTGTGGACGGCACAAGGGACACGTTCGCTTATGTTGCATAGACTCAACGTCAACCAGGATGGCTTTCGAATGATTGAGATGTTTTCTTGTACTCTACGTTGCGGATGTAGTCATAATATATCATACACTGTTTTCCCAGGGCCCGTTTTCCTCGTTTGCCACCATCAGCTTGTACTTCGCCTCACACACTTGCCTCTCGGAATACACATAATTAAATACTGGTGACTCCGCGGAACGCTCTTCTGTTACATAACTTCAGTATTTAACTCACACCTTGCCATCTTTGTGGATGTTCCAGTTATTCTTGCTCGTCTCCACCACTGCCGGTGCCCATCGTGCCTTGGCTGTGGTACTTCGCCGTCGGAATCGCCGCTCATATTAACGTTCTGACCCTCACGACTTCCCACGCATCAAGAGCATGAACCTACGAGATGCATTATTGGATGGCCTGGCAAAGCTGCCAGGGACTCGCGAACTCCACGTCCACGTCCTAGTAACACCCCCAAGGAAACATTCAAACCTATACCCATACGCAGTACCGCGACCAAAGACGTATCTCCAAGAGATATTGGTCCTTCTCTCCGAACAACCTACCCCAGACTCTCCACGTGTTTTCGTCTCTGCCATCGAAGCTTCGCTGTATCATATACCGTCTACGTTCAGCGCCGTGCTTTATATATCAAAAGTCGACTCGACGGGGCAGGCTCGAGCACCCTCGCCTACTCCCGCGCTCGTTCGAGCGTTCCTGGCGTATTATGTCAACCCCACTACTAGACCTCTTTCAGTCGATCATTTATGGGTTCATCTCTTTGCGCGAGCTCAGAGCCAATATCTTTTCCCAAATTCTGCAGAATTCCCCGGAAAGCGTCCTTTGACGGACATCAAACTATGTGCTTGGTGGAAACGCCAATTGACTGCAGTTACGGAGGATGTGGCTGCCCGACTCCGTGATACCCACCGCATCAGGTTGTTTTATATGCTGCCAGGCCTTGGAGAGCTGGAGGCCTTCCACTCCCTGGAACGAATCTACTCCTTCCAATCCGCAACGTCCGTACCGTGGGTATACGGACACCCGTACTGCCAAACCGACATCCCACTGCCCTGCGCCTCAAACGGCAGCACTGGCAAATCTCATCACCTTGGACACGTCATTCCGTGGTTTGACGATGATCCCAAAGCTCGTTTCCTAGACGAGATCGCCTACACGACAGACGCAGAGGGTGTCAAATCCCCAGAGCGCAAACGTCCTCGCATTGATCGCGGTACTTTGAAGCCAGAGGAGGACGCAGAAAGCGTCTCAGACAAAAAAGATGTCATCGCTACCAAGGAAGAACAAACCACTAAATCGCTCAAGAAAGTATCCATCGAGGAATTCTGGGAACGGATGTCTTTCCGTCAGGAATGCATCGCGGGAGCTGTTACAGGCTTCTTCGTTATGGCCATTTCAGGCCCCATGCCAAAACCACCTTCGCGCAGCGAGCCTTCGCCACTGGCTCCACGCCCTGGTCAGGTTTCTTCACAGATGATCAAACGTGTCATGACATCCCTGATGACTGGACACGAGTTTCCGTCTGTAGAACGGGCAATTTGGTCCACACGGGTTCTGGAAGAATCCATCAAAGGATTTTGTGATGGTCTCAAGACTGTCCCAACTCCAGAAATTAACATAAATGCTGACGAATCGGGTCGGCGCACGCCAGAACCAAACCCGGCTGTTACCACCTTAGCTCCCCCCAAAACGCCTCCTCCCCGTCAAGCCAATGGAAAGCGCCTAACTGTCGACGTGTCACCGAATCCCTTCCCTGAACCTGTCGCCTCTGTGGAGACGTACGATTCGTATATCTATGGGTCGCTTATCGTGAACAATCCTGATGAGCCACGTAAGGACTCCGCAGAGGCCGGCAATGGTGACGGCGCGATCACTGTTCTAACCGCCCGAAAGAAAAAACGGACAAAACCCTGATATCGACGAAGGTAAATATTTATCGCATGTGTGGAGTAAATGAGCTCATTAGTGGATGGGTTCTTGTTGGATATTATGTCCGTCCTTACGTTTGGCATGCTCTTACCTGGTTAGGCTCGCACGTTGAAGAAGCCATCACATGAGGTCATGGGACAGCAGCACGATATCCAGACAACGCCTCGTCTGCTATGCAAACCGATCTTTGCTGTCCACAGGTTGGGTCATATATCATAAACTGCGAGTGTTGGCTATCGTCCTCGCTAGCTTCACCCAAATTAATTGGGCGTGCTTTCCATTTTCTGGAAGGTCGCAGTGATCTACTGTGTTCCCTCGAAGGCACATCCTTTCATCAACGGCAGCCCTTTGAGAACACTAGTTTACGTTCCAATAATCATAGATGAGACCGAAGAACTCACCTCTGAACAACCTGGTATGGGAACGACATGGTTTCTTTGAGATATATGAATCTGGTGGGCCAATTTCATTGGTCGTATCACTGTCAAGATGGGATCGAATATGTAGCATACATCCATGCGTTCAAGCGCCCGAAGGGAGGTCGCTACCCACGAAGTTTACGTAGATGCGGCACTTATCCCCAAAGGGAATCAGATATACCTATCTATAGTTTCTGATGTGACACCTGATGATGGGCGGCCCACTGAGGACCTTGACTTGTTTGGCACATTCTCCCCTCGAGGTGTGTGGCCGTGACTTTGTCTGGGATCCGGCCTGAAGAAGCAGGGCTAGTCGCTACTAACACCGCTCTTCTGGGATTGACAGTAGTCCGGCGTCTTTTCGGACCCTCGTCCTGATTGGTGTTGCCCTCTTTTGCTATTCCGTCGGGATGTAAGGTTGCTGGATGGCAATTACTCACCTCAGGGGTGTTGCAAAGTTTCGAGGACGAATAACATGATTGGCTGGAAAGAAAACGCAACATGCCGGTCTTTCGGGCGGCCCACGGGCCTTGCACGGATACTGTTGACAGCGGATAATCAGTCTATGAGAAAAGAGGTACCATATACCTTGTATTTTGTCTGAGATGAACTGCGGATTCAGAATGGATGTGTCTCCGGCGAGCCTGATTGGCAATGGGAGAACAAGGCCAAGAGAGGAACTGGTTCTGTGGCCTTCGGCTAGATTTGATAAATGATGGAACACTCACGGTTATGAGACGGGGACCAATGGGATTGGATAGGAAGACGACCGGGGGGACATAATGAAATGACCAAAGGTGCTTGAGAAAGCAATGAAATGGCTGTGATACCCACTCGAGATTCTCCTAGGGATCCAGGTGGAAGGGATGCACTAGTCTGTGCAGATTCAACACAGACTCATCATAACACCCGTGACCATCCTGTGCCGTCGAGAACCACAGCTCTGGCTAGCATGCATTTACATACTGATCTTCCGGATCAGTGGTGTGATTGTAGACACCGAAAGTACTACTTACTAGCGTACATAAAAGTAAAGGGCGGTGAATTTGAGGGATGTCAAGAGAGATATCAATGTGCATCTATCAAAGTTGTCTGTGCATGTATCCGCGATATTACGGGAGTATTCCGTATCGAAGATTCTCTGGTTCCAAAGGTTATTTCCATTATTTTCAAGGTTAATGGTCTCTCACTCGGTTCCGTTTCTTTGTGTCTTGGTTGTTCTCAACAGTGCAGTTGGTAGCGACGACAGCTGGTTGGTAGTTACAGTGGCTGGCGTAGTGTTACTTGGCGACCTTTAGTAGCAGCTGACCTTTCCACCGTGATACGACTTCTCCTCCCATCGACCTACGCGCTCTTTCGCTTTCTCAACTGGCCCTGTCTCTGGCCTCTTCGTTCTAGACCCTATTCAAGTTCATTGCCTTCGTCGTCGTCCTTCCCCGGCCCATTATCCTTTACTTATTCCTCCTCTCCCCACATTCCACTCATGTCCGTCAATCACGCTGCGCAGATGCCACAGTCCCTACCCTCGTTTGCCCAGGCCTTCAGCAACTCCTCCCTGAGCAACATTACTTCCACCAGCAACGCGTTACCCCCAATTCAATCGCAGTCATATGAACGACCCCGTCCCACACACTCACCCCCCAGCCGGCATCTATCACGCAAAGGGAGCGTAGAACAGGTGCATAACAGCAGGAAGCGTTCGCGAGAAGACGCTTCACAGTCAACGCGAGGTCTCGGTGCTCTGGATAGGTAAGTTCTCTCCCCATTTCGCTTGTCAATTGTCGTTTCAAGCGCGTTTCCCACCAGCCACAATGATGTTGATGATAGCCGCCAATCACCAAAGGCTGTCCGGATCAAGGAGGAAGACAGGGACGACCTAGTACAATGCCCGCCACGATCACCCCCGCAATCGAACGAAATACCACAGGACTCCACTCCAGGGCCTGGTGCACAACCTTCATTGAAAAAACGGCGTGTAACCGTGAGCGGTACTCCTCATGCACTGGGTACCTCCGTCAGACCCTCTGTTGACCAAGGAGCCTCTGCAACGATGTCTCCCACGGTAGCTGGTTTCCCAGTCGCGGAAGACCCTGTTGTCCGGGAACAAATACGGCCCATGCTAGCGGTCAAGCAGCAGCAGAAAGCTCTCATCGAGCAGCGCCGAGGAAGTGCAGCAGGTGTCATATCACCTGCAGGTCCGAGTCCCATGGTCCCCGGGAGCGTTTCCAGCAGGTCACCACCTGACGATCACCTGTCTGCCTCCAAGCTGACAAATTTGCCTCGGATTGGACGTCATAGCCCCAACGCGATATCGGGGGTGAACGTTAACCGTTGCGCTGGAAGCATGATTGCATCTGGCAGCCAGGCAACTGTGTCTTCAGTCCAACCACTTACTCCGTCGCCGATGGTTGTCCCGAGTCAACAACTATCCACTCTCTCGTCGTCGCAAACTACAGCGGAGCTCGCATCTAAGGGACAACAAAACGCTTTGGCACACTCGTTACCTCCCCCACCGATCAGTTTTGCACGTCGCCGCGCTGCCCAGTCTGGCGGCCGCAAAAAGAAGCCTGCAGACATTTTGATTAGCCCACGCGGCCCGGGCCCATCTGATCCACTTGCACCCGTGATTCAAAGTGCTCCACCAGTCGCAGATCCTGGGCGTTTCCCGATGGTGATTCCTCGCCTTCCATTAGTTCTGAGCGGTGCTCAAAGTACCCGAAGGGTTGCCAGTAATGTCCCTCCGACCCCAACGCGTTTCAGTATACAGAATACTGCGGGTCCTTCAATCAGTTCGACCGCACGGACAGCCCACTCTCCGCCTAATGCATCTGTCCCAATAGCCAATAGTTTGGTTCCACCCACGCCCAGTGCTCTTCACCATCCGGGTTACACAGGGGACAAAACCGCTTTCTTGGCCCCCTTCGAGACCTTCTACCATGCCCTCAACGACTCCAAGCAGCTGAAGGACTGGTTATCAGACCAACTGCAGCAGTCGAATGCCCTCACGCAATCGCTGAAGCAGCAAGAAGAAAAGATCGCTGATATCGTGGAGGATTTAGTTGAGAAGCGCACACACGTCATGCGGGAAGAGATCACCATGCTGCGCCAACGTATGGAGTCTCTTGAAGAAGCCCTTCTTGCTGTCCGCGCAGAGGCGTCCGCGAGGGGACAGAACGCAGGTGGATACGGATATCCGCAAGGGCCGAAGTTCCCTCAGAATGGGATTCCTCCAGGTCCAGAGCCTCCATCGACCTATCGCTTCCCAGCGCCTGAGCAACGCAGACCGGACATTGTCAAAAAGGTCGCCTCGCCAGGAAGACCACAAGACAAGGACAAGGAGCACCAGCAGTCACCACCCGCTCCCGTAGAGGCTCCCCGTCAGCTCTCGGTCTCTGCTACAGCCGGTCACTCGGAGGTCGTTAGACAGCACTCCGGCGACAGTGCGCAGCCCCAAAGCTCACATAGCTCCTTTAGCAGTCACAATATTCGAAGGGCATCGAGCTCAGCCAAAGGCACGCTGTCTTCGAGGCCCCAGCCTATTTCTGAGCGCTCAGCTAGCATCCGTCAAGCGGATCAGCGATCCGCTTCCCGACTGTACCACCCTAGCTCTTATGGAAATAGCAATTCCGCAATTGCTGAAGGACATTCGTCGTCAAGAGGCGGTGACAGTCATAAAAATTTCGCCTCGAGTGAGGAGTGCTAACTTTCTTGTCACATATCAACGCGTCTCCCCTCCCCGGCAATCATGATCATTGGACAATTCGTGCTTGAACATTCATTCATTCATCCAATCCACTCCTTCAAGACCAGCAATTTCACGATTTATCTTGGACTATGTATCTCTGACTTATATCGCTCTTCTTGCGTCGTTTGCTTTCGATTTTCTCCCGCATATCTGCTGTTAGTGGATCTAGCCCAGGATCTATCTGTCCTTTCTATTTGTTCAGCCACGTCTCTTGATTTCTTCGTTATCTGTACTTATACATGATGTATGATAGATTCACAGTACATCTGCTCATTATTTTCCAACTGCTCCCTGCGCTCCCGAGTTATGAGCGTTTCGTCAATATTTTACAATCAAGTATGCCGTAGTTGTTCGAAGATGTGTGGAGTGCATTCGAGCAGCGCGAGAGATGGTGACCTTACATGGTGCCTTGGCAGCAAGTGTCGTTGACGGTTGACTAGACTAATCGGTCTCGATCCCCCGTAGATGCAACTAGTATAAGCCTTGGCTTACTGCCAGTTGGAAAGATCGACATTGCAAAGAATCGGTGAGAAATTGCCGTCGTTTATCGAAATGAATAAGCACCAGCGGATGTATCGTCCAACTTTGCCGTCTTCGAAAGTTCAGCGCTCAGCGCTCAGATCAGCGGTTCTATCATATGAGTGCCATGACTCCATAAGCTCGGACACAGCGCAATGCCATAGAGATGTTCATCGAGGCGGGGCGGTGAAGGTCCTACTCAGGGTTTGCACTGCTGTGTGTTTGTGAGCTGATTCTCACACAACTAATCATAAACGTACGTGCGTGGAGGTCGTTCCATATATCAACAAACGAGAACCCTGGTTTCCTTAATTTCCCTTAGGGTCTCCACTGCTTTGCGCTCCACTACTTCGGCGTAGTCATGGAATTACATGGAATGCTGAGCAGTGAGATCTGAGTGTGCGCCTTGAGGATAGAGGTGACCTCGCTATCCAGGAGGCATGTGCGGCGTATCGTTCGCCTCCTTTGGTAGGATTCTGTGACGCGAAGACGAGGTGTTTCAATGAAGCGGCTGTTAGCTTTGTAGGTATTGAATCGATCCAAAGATTCGACACAGGCGCGGAGAAGGTTGAATTGGAGCATCACAACCGCTGACATAGGCGGCCTATGCTTGGCCATCATGATGGTGCCAACATGGTGCGATCATATATTAGAACACGAGGAAGTCGAGCCTGCCTTGATCCTGCCAGTCTAAGGGTATTGCCATGTCGGAACCGAGCTGAATACCCGTGAGACAATTTACCTTGATCAGGTTCCCGTCTGTCTTTTTCCACCACCTGGTACTTGCACCGCAGAACATCGCCTGCAGTAATAGCACGATGCTCAAGTCGCGGTTTACTTTCAATGTGTCGCGTTGCAGAACCTACGCGACGCGACGGGCAGAAAAGCCCCCTGCGCGCTTTCCGGATCCTCTGCAGAACAATGCCAATGCTACTGTCACGACGCTCCAGGACAGTAAACTGACCTTCATTCACCGACCGCCTCCAACCGCACCATCACCCCACTCGACTACCCTTGACCCTGCGTCACCGCTTCTCAAGCCAGCTACGGCTACTGTCGGGCCAATGCCACCCTTCCTGCGACCGTCTGACTACAGACCTATGCCTGAACGACTGTCGAAGGAGGATATGGTGAAGTTAAGGGAGCTTAGGCTCTCAGATCCAAATACCTACAGCCGCACGAAGCTGGCCAAGATGTTCAACTGCACTTCTCATTTCGTCTCTAAAATTGCTGCCGTTCCGCGGAGCCAGAGAAAACAGTTTGCTAAAACCCAGGAGACGAAGCATGCGGCCACCAGAGAGGGGTGGGGAGAAAGGAAAGCTACTTTTATGGCTGTCAAGCAGAAACGTCGCCAATTCTGGTAGCCTTTGGTTGACGCATAGTGTGCTGGGGAAACCAGTATATCATGCTTTCTGGTAAGTTTCCTTTATTCTACTTAAAGATTTGCACAATGCTGACAATCTGATAGAGGTGCTTTCCGAAGAGACCACCTGAATGTCTCGGGTCGTTGAGTACAGAAT